>JALLLT010000037.1:0-447601 GCA_025266875.1 Fennellomyces sp. T-0311 | reverse complement strand
CCCGTGTCGGGGGCACCGATCTTTTTTTGTTTTCTTGCGGGACAAAGCCTTTCCTATACTCGCTCTCTAAAGAGACCCCCCAAAACCCTTCAGAGTCTGGACTCCTTGTCATTTCCTAGTTTAATCTTTCACTTTAAACAACACTTTTCATTTCACTTTTGTGCATCTAAGAATCGTGCGGAGAGATAAAAAGACGCTGTTCTACATCTCCTTCCCGATGAACGACAGACGATTGGTGCAAACGGAATCCACAATCAGGTATGACGCCGAATGATATCGCCGGGTCGGCATGCCATATCGGGCGATCCGGATGAGCTGCTCGTGTCACGATCGGACCTGACGGACGAACAGACGCTTTATAACGTGTCCATTGATGTTATTTTCCCTCATTTTCTTTTGATGCCACCGCCTGATTCAACCCCCACTTTGCAAGCTTTTTTTCCCACAATACCTCAGTGTATGCTGGCTTGCATAAGGCTATGTCATCAACGGAATCATCTGATGACATTTTTCAAATGGTCGTTTGTTGTTTCTTAAAGTACGGTATAAGGCTAATGTGTGCCACCAAGACCTGTTTTTTTATTGCGGCACAAGGGGTGATCTTCCTTTGATATCGGAGCAGCCGAAGAAAGGGGGGAACGGGTATCTTGCCGATTTCGGTCGGAAAAGGTTCTGAACGCATACCCGTATCCTTATGCTTCTTGATGCATAGACCTTTTATTCTTCATTATATAACTGCAGTTCCCACCAGGCCCAATATTCTGAAAACCTTAAAGCAAGTTAAAGAAAGACATCACGAGTTGGGCGATCTGGCAGCCTGGAAAAACGTTTACGGGTATACCCATGACCTCCCGAGCTGTCTTTTAGGGTTGGGCAACAAGTCGAGATTCCGACCATCCGATGACCAGTGTAACTATGCCCGTGGGATGAACGAAAGCTTCTTCAAGAAGGTTTCATCAAAGCCAAAACGGAAGGGATCCCAGGACTCGTTTGGTACCACAACAGTAGAAACTCGTAGAGAGAGAAAAGAGTCGATCATTTTGTTCACCCCAACTTTTTTTTACTTATCGGCTTGGGGGTCCAGATAGAAATGAATCTGGTATGGCATCAAATTGTACTATTGTTATTCAGAGGCACCTGACGATGCACGCCAAGTTAGGCAATCTCGTACGGCGTAGCCTTTCTTTTGTTTACAACCATTTCATTTTTGCCAGAGTTTATTTAGAGGAAACTGCGCGCGTGTATAAGCGTTGTCTTTATTCTAAATTACTAATTCGTTATAGTGAGTATAATAAAATAATGCGACCAGGCTTTATTTGTAGTACTAGTTTGAAGGTACAGTCCATGCTGGTTACAATTGATTCCGGCTGGGATTGCACAAGTAGAAAATATGGATATGATCCGAAGAGAAAATCATGGCCGCGGGGAGTACACGGACTATTCACAGGAACCCTGCGCCCACGCTTGACGCGAATGGCCCTGTATCTTATTATAGGGATTTTATGCGAGCTCTCGGCAATTGTAGGATCATTGACAATTACATTCCGGATAAAGGCGATTATTCTAAAGCTATTATAGCCCACAACTAATGCATGTTTGCTGGCAAAAATCCATGTACGGCATCATATGATAACATATCTTTTGATCATGTACGCATTGATGTGAAAGATGAGGGCGCAAAGACCATAACGCTTTTTTCTCATCCGCAGCATAAATCGCGCAATTTATCAGTATTTTGTAATGAAAAATAGCTAAATAGCACTCTGCCCTTATTATGAAAGATGCGGTTATGCACGCTTCTTACCAAAATACCAATATTGAGTTTAATATTTGATTATAAAAAAGTGCTACTTTATAACCTTCAATTCTTTTCTTTGTTGATTTGCATTTGCAGCATATGCTGCCATTCATGATACATAAGCTTAGATTAATCAGATGTCAATCCAAGTTGCTCGGAAGCCAGCAGCGTTACGAGAATTTCAAGAAAGTACGATCGCTCGATAAAATTTTACGAACTTTAGTAGTATTGGCGTAAAAATATTAAGGAGATGTTTCAGCAAACTTGGGTAAAGGGGCACTTGTTTACGATACATGCCAGCTTTGTTGTATTGACAGGAAGAAAAGGGGCCAATGCATATGCTGCCAAAGCGCTGTATATTGTTGCTATGGCTATATAGCATTTATACAGTATCTTGGTTGACTTGACTTTTGAAGTATACGAGTCTGTCACTTCCTGCGGATTACACCATCATCCGGCAGAGTTATCCTCTTATTTTTTTGGCACTCCTAACGAATGTGTATTGCGTTAAGCTTAAAATATTATGCATGGAATTCAAAAATCATTCGGCGCACCAACCGATGTGAGCGACAAGGTACATGAACAAAGAGGGCTTGAACGAATCGCAGGATGCCAAGG
This sequence comes from Fennellomyces sp. T-0311, assembly GCA_025266875.1. NCBI lineage: Eukaryota > Fungi > Mucoromycota > Mucoromycetes > Mucorales > Lichtheimiaceae > Fennellomyces > Fennellomyces sp. T-0311. The sequence continues at coordinate 445,185 of JALLLT010000037.1, read as the reverse complement.
ACTGTGCATATACCAAACCAGGAGGCGCTTGACTCGTTACAGTTTATCTTTTACCACAGTATACCAAAATATAAAAAAACCTCAATCAGAGCTTGGATACACAAGATGACCAATTGTGTGTGCATGTGATTAAGCCGAAGGAAAGTATCCGATAGAAAGTCTGAGCCAATCTGAGTTCATCTCAAGTCGGTCTGTGCTGCGAACATGACCACGATTTCCTTTTCAGTGTGTACTCCGGATCCTTTATCCTTTCATGATTTCATGGAGCAAGAAAAAGTGAACACGATACTTTATTAGGTGAAAGGGAAAAAGTTTTCTTATGGCCCCATGACTGGTTCCAGATTACTGAGACTGACCTCGTGTAACCCAGCTAACTGGAAAACGGGTTGTTGGTTCATTTTAAAAAAGAAAATGACTCTCATGATACCTTCCCCCCACCCCAATCATATGTATTATTATGCAAGGTACCAATAAGTGATGGCGCGACGGGGTAACATATAGTTATAAAAATAAGTGTGTAAGACAAGAGAGGGAAGAAATGCAGTGTCACTTGATTGATCCCAACAAACAGAGTTCCTCGTGCTTACCATTTGTAATTAAGAAGCATAAACATTTATAACATTTTGATTTCTCATTACCGGAACAACAAACCATAAGATTGCAAAGGCCATAATTATCATCTGATTCGTGCGGCCATGTCCATATGTTGCGTGATTTTTCTTCAGGGCACATAAGGTTAATGCAATGCAATCCGCAAAATTTTTCTACAATCTGCATTAACGTGCTGTACCGCACACTACTAACCTACGTATTGAAAGACTTAAAATACTATTGAGTGCCCCTAGCCTTTAAAAGGCATTTTACTCATAAGCTGTCAATGTTTTGTTATGATCCGCCATATGCAGTTTGTTCCCGATCATCCTCAAATGCTTCCATTTCATATGCACATCTGGTACACGAAAGAGTACTGCTATATGATCTAAGGTTTTTTGAAAGTTACTCGTGGCGCAACACTAGGATCTGCTTTAACGGATTCTGAACCTGACGCTCATTCCGTACTTTTGGCGCAGTACGATTCCATATCTTTGGCATGTACGATTCCTTACTCTTGATATGCTACGTATAGCGTGACTTCAACAGAGTGCTTGACTTTTCCCAGATGATTTAAGATTTTGATAGTTTACATGTAACATAATACATGTAAGCCCTTGCTTCTTTGGCCGATCCCGAATAAGTTGGTTCATTCCGTAGTCTTGGTTTGTTACAGCAGTTTTCCAACCGGCGCCTACGTCCGTACCATATGGTAATTTAAGATCTTTTGAAGATAACTCATAACGTAGTATGAAAATCTGTTTTGCTGATTTAAATATGTATAAGATCACGTTCGAGCCGTGTTGTTACGGCGGGAATTAAAACCCCGTACGTTCCACTTTCGTATTGCTGAAAGGCCCATCGTTTGGGCAAAAATGAATACTTTATTATTAAAAATTCTATCACCATGTAACCGCTTTATCTGAGAAACAAATCGCTAAGATATGATATGATATAAACAAAAAAATACAATAGGCTAGAGAAATACTCTTTTTGGTGACCATAGATACGGTTTTGTGACATCCATCAATTGCTTACGACATTATCACCAGAACCAAAGATAAGGAGTGTGAAACATATCAAATTACTCTAAGCAATCCTTGGCTTGTCGTTAAAAGTCATCTTTTCCATAAAGTCAAAGCACTGGACAAAAATAGGTTTGGCATATTTGCAGATCTTTTCACTTATCTCTCCTGCAATGGCAATATCATTAATGAGTTTTTACTTTTTATCCTGAAATACTTTTTCACCATGAGCATTTTTTACGAAAATGTTTATATGCAATCGATGAGGTACGCCACATTCTGTTTTGCAGATTCGCACACATAAACACATTTTATTGGTATTTAGGCCAAGCTAATAGAGTTATCGCTGCATTTAAAATAGTTGGCCAAACGAAGTAATACTGTAAATATCCTATGCAGATGATAAGCATCCGCTTTTTGTTAACGATAAGACTGCAAGGTTTTCCCCTTGTTTCTTGACGATATAGAAAAGTAGTGCTGTTTACTTTGTGTGAGCACTTACTACCAAACTGTTTATCATAAGAAAATATGTGGTGCTATGTGGAATGTTGATATGCCATTTTTTTAAACGTAAATTAGTGTGCATGGTATGCAGGAGCTAAAAAACTTCATCCTTTTTTTTTTTTGAAAACTCCTGCCCACATTGTTTAAAGTATATTTTTTCTCTCCTACAGATTGCGTAGTAGAACAAAACGGACAAGTTTCCCCTCTCGGCTGATCGATCGTAAAATGTTTGGATTTCCATTTCCGTTCGATGCACCGTATGTCGTAGTTGAACAATCAAAAGGTGGTTTTTTTATTATAAGGTATTATTAAAATTCTGCATCCGTTCATACAAAAGCCAAGAAGGCAGAAACAAGAAAAATAAAGTGAAAGACAAGTTTACTCTTGCTTTTTTTGCACGTACACAGTTATCATAAAAAGGTGGGAAAAAATGAACTAGAACTATGTACAGGTAGTCCTTAAAAAATCATTGCGCACTGCTGCAACAAGATCAATGAGAAAAAAAAATACGCATGCAAAGGGTAAAAAAAAGAACAAAATGCAAATCGATTGCGAAGAAAAAGAGCTTTTGATGAAATTAAAGAAAAAAACGAGCCTTAGAAAAGAAGATGAGCTTAGGGGTGGGTGGGTTTTTGATAATATCAAAGTAATTCAAAAGGGTAGCGAGAAAAAAAGGGGAAGTTGAATGATGAGAAGTAAAAAAATGCACAGATGATGATCATTACAAGAAGTTTTGCATATAGTTGCTGAATGAGTTGTTGCGTGGTGAGGAAGAACCGGCGGAAGAGGTGGTGTTGGTAGCAGCAGAGCCATTGCTCTTGTCCTTGGTGGTATGACGATGAATGCGAATGTGCTGATTCAGGTTATCCGATCGCGAAAAGCGCTTGGAGCAGGAATGATATGGGCATTCGAAAGGCTTCTCCAGCGTGTGGATAGAGCGGATGTGGCGTTTCAAGTGCTCAGAGCGCTTGAAAACCTTGCCGCAGTCGTCATGTCGACAAGTAAACATTTTCTGGCCGGCAGCACCTGGGTTGCTGGACACACGACGGCCGCGGGATCGAGTCTGCTTGGCTTTACCACCGGCTGTGGTTGTCGTGGCAGGCTCAGACTGTTGCGGTGGGGTCGAAGCACTGGTGCTGCAATCGCTACTGGCGGAAGAAGACGAAGATCGCTCACGGAACGACGCATCATCCACTGGCATTACAGCGGTGGGAGCTGCCGTCAAGGCAGAAGCATCCACCATGTAACTGGGAGAAAGAGGGTGGTGGTAATCGAACATGGCAGGCGCAGTGAGATGGGTCGACGAAGGCAAGCAGTAGTTCAGCTGGCTTTGGTTGGGCGTCGTCATCAAGAGCGACCGTGGGGGCATGCCCCCGCCATTCAAGTCCATTGCTGCCGAAGAGAACCATGCGGGGCTGTAGTACGGCACCGAATCCATACTCGAGTACGATCCAGAATAGGCTTCGGTTCTCTGTTTCTCTTCAAGAGGATGCGGCTGATGCTGCTGCTGCAGGTACACATATTCCTCGTAGTCGTTGCTGGGAGATGGCGTCTGCTGCTCAGTGTCGGACAGGCTGGCCTCGCTTTGGTTGGACAGAAGCTCGGCGTAGCTGAATCGGCGCATGTAGTCGTAACTATCCTGCGGTTGGGGGTACAAACAAGCCGCATTGCCCAGGTTGAGCGTGGATAAGCCGCAATCGCCAGCGTTGGCGGCCACAGCAGCAGCGGGATCAAAAGGCTGCTGAGAAGCAACGTGAATCTGCGATGGTGAATACATTTTTAGGTTGCTGCGTGTAATAATAAAATGTTCGATTTTTTGTGTGTGTAGTGGTTGATGCGTATCTGGAAAGGGATCAATTTATATGTGAGTATTCGAGCTCGTATTGATGCCTTTTTCTGCCCCATGACTTACCCGATGGAGTAGCAAGTGATGAGAGCGACAGAAGCAGGTTCTACGCAAGGACTAGTGATGATTACTTTTTGGAATGAAGAGTGGGTAAAAAGACGGCGAACGAGCGTGCTTTTTGTATGAACGAGATTTCCTATCTTTGTCAAAAAGAAAGGGGAAGCAATAAATGAAAGTAAATCAGAATAAGGGATGAACGATGTGCTCGGATGAAGAAGGAGAGCAGCTGAATGAGCGACGACTCGGCGAAAAAAGAAAGGATGGATTGCCAGAAGCAAGCAGCAGTGCGAATACCAGCTTTTATAAAGTATGATGGATTATTTTTAGTGCCTTGCATATCACTCGGAAGAATCAGCTTCCGACTTTCCATAGGGCCCTGCCAAATGTACGTAAACCGTAATGATGGAAGCTGTTCACGGGGTTTACTACCTGACCTACCAAATTAAGTATAACCAAACAGGTTTCATCACGTCGCTTTGGATTACCCACGGCCTCGTTCTTTTGCATGTATTCGCTGCATCGTCTGTTGTGCATCATATTTTGCTATCTTTATTGCTACCCACATATGTATGGGTGGATACACTTGTATTGTGTGTAAGTAAGTAACTTTTTACACACAACATACGCCTTGATCATCGTACATATGGCGGATGATGACGAGTGATCAGCATTGACACTCATGCAAACACGTAAACAAATACACACTAGACCATGCTGGCGATTGCCATTTCGGCGCTATGACTAACGTCGCGATTGACAGCGACTGCAGACCACTCGTCATGTTAAAGGGGTTAACGGATATCGGACGACAAAAAAGCAGTTCACCGCAATGTGTCAATAATTGCACCGTGCGCAGCGCACACAATGCCGCTCCAACCTAGTTAGCTTAGGATTCGGGTTTGACGACTTTGAACCCTGCAAGTGGATGATCGACGGAATTCTCAGCCAGCCTTGATTATTACGGCCCATCATGACTGGTGCAACATGTACATTTTCTGCAATTAGGCCACACCAGCCAGATATACGGTGACACAAAAATAACCTAAGGGTTTTAAATGGTATCACATACATGTCGCTTGTAAAGTAAAAATAAAATGTCGATAGAACATCATACTGTAAGGAGCTGTCCCCAAAAAAGGGAGGAGCATATATAGTATGGTGCGTGTATATGGGTGTATAAACGTATAAAGAAACGGAGTTTACCCATACTAGGTGGGACGCAGGAGCAAGATGACGGATGCACAATCATGATGTTGCTCCCTTTTGATTATCCTCATAATGTCAACTCAGAACGTGCTCACAGACTCTGCTGGTGCCCGATTCCAGTAATCCCACTACATCTTGCTGCATGCATGTACGCATGGCTTGAAGTATTCCAACACATGTGTCTCTGGCTCCCCTCATCGCGATTCTGCATAGCATTAGGTCTGCCTTACGAGATCGACGCCAAGCTGGTCCGCTCTGGAGCTCCTATCAGCGTAGGACTTGAAACATTTCATTATATCTTTAGACATGTACAGACTACGTTATAAATTCTACGCTCCGCCATCTCCTTTTGGCAAGCAAATGCCGTAGCAATTACTGTATCACTCACATTGTGAGCACACGAGGCACCATGCTTTTCCCTTCAACGCATTGGCCCCCAGTTGACATGTTGCACGACGGTGTGGGGTGGTCTATAACGATTTATTACATGCAGTCAAACTAGCTGCTTTTTTTGTCGGCCACCAGGCGGGCCATCATTTGCATCACTGCCTTGTGGTTTGGATTAGCCTCCTGGTCCTCCTCTTCGTTGTCACGCTTGGTCAAGAACATGTCTTCGGCATGCATGGATTGGAAGCGGCTGGGCTGGGATGGCTGGGTGGTGCGAGGTAATGAGGATGAAATGAGCGACGTGGCTGAGATGGGTTGATGGACGCGGAGCGTCACCTGAGGCCGGCCGTCTTTGTCGAAGCTGGCAGACTGCACGTAGAATGTGCGTATACTGCGGTCGCCCGTCCGTCTGAGATTGATGGCTGCCTTCTTGGGCAGGAATGCAACGACACCACCGATGCCCACTGCATAGCCCCCCTCCACTGCGCCCAGAATACGACCCTGTACCGGATAGCCCATCTCTACCGAATGCTCACTGTACGTAGGGCCCACCACTCGCTCGTCTACGTCTCTGTTTGTAAACGTCGCCCCCAGAAAGTCAAAAACTTGGTCTTCCACAAGTTCTTTGTTTCCCAACTTGTCCTGGAATTCAGGAGCTCGTTTACTTGCATACTTGATAAAGTGCTTAAACTCGCCTGGTGTCATGGCTGCAATGTTGTGCTGAACTTGCTCGCTCCGTGCTACAGGTCGTTTTGTGTTGGGGAAGTTTTCTTTCCATCGTCGTACAAATAACACCTGGCTGCTTCCGGAGCGCCACGGTGTCTGATGCTCGCTAGTGTCAAGATCGCCGACCGTGATGTGTGGTGTTCGAATCACGGACGGGAGGTTGCGTTTCAAGCCCCATTCGCCTCCTCGTTTACAATTTCGTGACGTAGCATACACTTGTGGAAGCTTCCGATCGAAACTTGCCAGTCGTGAATTACGCAGTGCGCTGGCGAAAGTTTTGTCCATCGTGTGTCTTATCCCTTGCATCTCTGCCCTCCAAAGTCAAAAAACTTTTCAACCCCGACATTGAAGTAATTTGTTGCCATGCACGTTGCCAAGTTGGCTCTTTCCTATTTGCAAAATAAACCTAATGACCATATGATATACTGAAAGGGGTGTTCTTAAACGAAAACCCCAGAATCACCGTGGCTATCTGCAGAAACAACTCCTATAGGAATAAGTACACATGAGGTTACGTACGCATTAGGTTTTGATAAGAAAAGGCGCAGAGTTTGACGACGTGCATATTTATTATCGATCTCTCGCCCGTCAATAAGGTGTCGTTTCTGGAGCATGTTGATGAAATACAAATTTAGTATGTCGATTCGTCGATAAACCATAACTTTAACAGCAGTCCATCTCCTATACCATCGACAAAGGAAACAAAGCTCCTCTCTGAACAAAGTTTACCTCATTATAATACTTGAGGCCACGGCAAAGGACCCACGTCCATCTAGGGCGCAACTGTCGGAAAAACTTGGATGATCGACGATTTGGATAATATTGACGGAGCGAGAATATACGCCAACAAAATCATGCCCTTGCAGAATAGTTACTTTCTAATGGAGATGACTTTTTCTATTTGGAGGCTGGTTCATCGGTTAATCTATGACTGCAATATTAACCAAGGCATATTGGCCCCTCATTTTCAACAGGGCCATGGAACCGGAAAACTTCCTTGTAATAATTCGTATGCATAGGGATGCTATTTTCAACATGCGTTGGTATATCTGTACTAAATCAGGATTTATGCTGATCATACCTCGATGACTAGCTCCGCGACTTTACACCGATCGTCAATTTTTCATAGTACCACGCAACATAAATGGGAGGGTACACCAGCTCTGTGGATCTTTCATTTTGCCATTACACTACACTACGTAATATTAAAATTTGATCATCAGGCACCCCTTTTTTTTGTAGAGCTTGTCCAACATTGTGTCAATCCGAATCTCAGCCTTTATGACTAAAATAGTCTAGTATGTACTTTAAACTATTTCTTTTACCTGCTTAATTACACTAAGCTAACACATAAGATATTTTTTTCTGTCCGATGAGCGTGAACGTTTGATAAATAACAATCAATGGATCGTCCGCAAGGTTTTTTATGTTTTTTCACGCTATCTTAGCAAGGGCAACACGTTTATAGTACAAGTTGTCAGAACCATCACCATCAAAAATTAGGGGGTCGTACATGTCTGCATCTGTTGATGGGACAGGTACTCCCCACAGCTTTTGCCTTTTGTGCTGTATGGTAGCTTATGTGCTCCTGCACGTAAAGTATACAATGAAGCGTGCCACCATTTACATTCTTAGCGCTATGCATTGAATCTAATGCACTTCAAATCCGGTTCAACACGGGGTTATGTTAAATTCAAACACATAAAGTGCAAGGGTGACGATTGTCCATTGTATTCTTTTACGCCTTCAAGAACTTAAGTAAATATACATGGCAGTTTCAATGCTGCTTCGTTCTGAGGGACACCACCCCTTACAAATGGTGGTGATGACAACGAGTCATACGCCAGCTTACACATACTTTCATATTTGTCGCCTGTCATAAGTAATCCGTTGTAGAAATGAAGTGTAGCAAATGCTCTTTGGCACGTATGCGCTACATACGCATATATGAAACAATATGATTCAGAATGACTTAAATTGCTATATAGAATCGACTAATTTTTTTTTTACTTGAGTTCGTACCAATTTTATTTTGAAGTTACTACGCAGCTTTTGTCTTGGTCGAAAATTGTCGATTTTGCATGACTGTTAATAGTATTATAAATATCATTGGAAAGCCAATGGTGCTGGGTATCAGCTGAATGGCCTGTCGTACATATGTCTTCTATAGATAATTCGTATACCCGAAAATTGGCAACGTTTTACTTAGGCATACGGTGTTGTAAAAGGAAATCATTTGTGTATAAGAAATTCTGTGTAAAACATGGCCCACGAAGTAGGTTGAAGTAAGAAAAATTGAAAGGGTGAGTTAGCCAAATACAAATGCAAGCCCCTAACTTGGGCTTTTGAAAGGTATGATCAAAATTATTGAGCTCAAGTTTACTAGTTTATTTCGTTTGATACAACAAGGGTATTTATATGTTTATGTGAATAAGCTGACTGTGGATAAAATGGGCTATGCCGGAGGTGAAATGTGAGATAAGATGGAAGTACAACTAGTAAAATATCCGAGTACAGAAGAAGATAATCGAAGGTACAGATGCGCTATATAATATAATAGGACGGTAGCTTGGGAAGATTAGAACGGGGAAGTAGATAAATCAATGTGCAGATGCATCATAAAATAAAATAGAGGTCAACTACAAAGGTCAAGTGCGTGACTAAAAGGGAAAAGGTAGCATAACAGAGAGGGACCGAGAAATTTCGTTACAACGGGACATCTGGCCAGTGACGCCTTAAACTTATTTGACCTATTAAACATCTGTCACAAGCGCTAAGAAAAGCCCACCTGAATTATACATACTTACTCGGAGCAGAATGAAAACTACTTTCAACAAAAATTACTCCAACGACATTATATGAGAAAAATGATACCGTGTTTCGTATAATTCCTCAATGAACACTTTAGTAGCGAAGGGTAATGGGTAGTGAACTATGAAAACGTGATGCTCGAGGTGCTGAAATCATAAGGAAGATATACACAGCTACCGATGAGCTTTAGCGGCTAAATGTAGCAAAAATATTTGAGCAAATAACTTTGGAGGATTGATATTTCATTTTAGAAGAAGCATAGTAGTTGCTAGTACATATTGGATTCATTCTATTGACAGTCACGTATCTCTTCCGTGTGCTGCGTGCCAGGTTACCTGATGAGAGCCAAGATTTGCGCAATACGTTTGCAGCCCAGATTGCCGGACCCATCAAACGCTTTTGGACGACAGATACTTGTCAATTTTTTTTTGAATAAATAAAGCAACAGACAGACAATAACGGAACAGATACTTTACAGAGGCTACTATGCTGAACGTTTCCTCATCTAATAACCTTGGCGAGAGAAGATTTCGTATCAATTACAGGATAACAAAAAATTTTCGGATTGGCAATTTTTTTTCCATAGGCAAGAAAAAATTGACTATTCTCCTTAGAAAAGCAGATGAAAAACACATCAGTTTTGCCTGAGAAAAAATGTAGAGAATAGACATGCTTTTTTCCGAAAAGAGCTCAAAATGGACAGAAATAGATGAATTTTAGACATTTTTTTTTTCAGTCCTTTCGTTACCATTATAATTTCGACAATAAAACTTCGCCAGCTCTTGTTTATACTCTTTTGTACCTTCTTTATCTTTTCGTTATTTTTTTTAGCATTCCATCATTTTTAACCACAAGTATGTAGGGAGCTTTTAGAATACATGGTAGGAATCAAAGAGCCAGACAAAAAGTTATAGAAAATTCTATTGTGGTTTACAGGTTTTTAATGCGCCCTTCAAGAACTACAGGCACTTTTCAAGTCAGATAGTAAGAAAGCCATCATTCTCGAACTATGAATTAACCGATACTGATATGTTAAGACACGATAGAACCAATGTCAAATTTTGATAAAGATATAGCACTTACGAGATCAGATATGTGTCTGGGTGGATCATTGTCAAAAGCATTATTTGTTTCGCTGTTTTACCGAAAAAAAGGAATTGTGGATAGCTATCTTTTATAGATCTAAGAACACTCGGTCCAACCGGTAATTATAGTCTTTAATATCCATGCTAAATATGAATGAAGAAAATGCATATATATATATATCCAGTCGACAATGAAAGTCTTCTACCACGAAATTTAGCTTTGTTGCCATATTTAACTCTGTTTAACTTGTCGGCTGCGTATCCTTTACCGTCTAATTTATAAACAGGCAGTCCTTAGCGAATCAGCATAGGATTTTGCCTTCCACTTTCGGCGATACGTAGCTACATTAATTTTTCATAGCTGGCTAGTCAAAGTGTTATTTTTCTCAAACTGTTGGTGTGCTTTATCTTGCTTTCTTTGACATTGTTTATTTGTCGAAGGCTGCTGCTGTGAACTGGAATATTATTAATATCGTGCGGTATCATAGGAGTTTATGTAAAAAAAGAAGTTGAAGTTGGCGGGTAGACTGAAAAAAAAGATGTCTATTTTTGTCCATTGAGCTCTTCTCTGAAAAGCATGTCTATTCTCTACATTTTTTCCCAGGCAAGACTGATGTGTTTTCATCTGTTTTTTCTAAGGAGTATAGTCTCGTTTTTCTTGGCCATGAAAAAAAAATTGTCAATTCATTTTTTTTCGTTATGGTGGGAGCTGTGCTGAATGAACGTACGTAGTCACATCAGCATTTATTTATGGCAAGGTGTCCATTTTTATTGTGATATATGATGGGGTGCTTCCGCTTCGATTGAAAATCTTTTACAATGAACTAGTTATATCAATGAATCGCGGGATTAATTTTATCCATAGTCAGGTTTAAGTATGCAGCTTCGCCAAAGAACCTTTTCTCCTTCAACTTTTCCGTAACAATGAGCTGTATGTATTTTATGTCTATCTTACAGTATGTAAATATTATATGTAACGTTTCTAATGACGAAAAAGTCCACAACGACTTTCAACGTTTTCTCGGAACACAAAATAAGTTCACCGTAAAAAATCCTTCAGATATTCTGGGCATTTCTGGGGATAATCTGGGGATAAAGGAGACGCTAACCGATTTTGAGATCTTGTGTAGCAGCGTTGGGCAGATTTTGGGATATTCTGGGATTCGCTTGGGTCGCAAGCACAGCCTGTGTTACTCATATGTTGGGATTTCGCTATTATCCCAGAAGATCCCAACATCCCCGAAATCGCCCAGGCGGATTTTTTACGGTGTTGCGGGTTGGGTAATAATTCATGATGTTGCGTTGCTGACGACAGCTATACTTTACAGTTCTTTTTCATCAAGTATTTTTCCTTCGCCGTTGTTTACCGGTGGTAGGTTGATGTACCATCCTAAAAAGCATTTTGTCTTGCCACGGCACAGGTGGCAACATCGTTGGCAATTGTGGTTTGTGTGACCTTCAGGTAGAAGCATCCGCCACCCTTACTTGGTAGGTGATTTAAAAAAGTTTTGGAGAGTATCATACTTATTAAAGAGCATTTTCCGCTAAATGCAACGCTATTATTCTATATATGATCATCTGTTCCATTTGGTTGTGATAAGTTGGTATAAAGCATATTTTTTGATTTTCTGTCACTGACCTCAAAGATATTTCTAGCGACAGAAGACATCCAACAGTTGGTATCCAGCTCAAATACCTGAATTGGTGCCCCAGCTTCGGATTGCAGCCTACTCATCTGACAAAAAAAACCATCAGCGCATTACAACAACGTATTACGAAAGATTCTGAAAGCCGCCATGAGACATGGTACGCAACCCAATCACACCAGTCCAGGCCATTTTTTGCGAAGACGAGTACCAGCAGCTACACTAGCGCAGTTGGAGGACTTGATTACAGAGACGATCGGCCAGATCCTGATGCATGAATTCTTCCAAGATATACTCATACAGCTGCGTGACATAAGTCGGCTATACAATATTTTGCCTCAGCATAGCTATGTGCCTCTATGTCATCATTGATACCAACGCATTGTTCCTTATATTAAATTAATACGGTACTCTTTCAGCAGATACTTCGAACAACGTGAATGCACTTATACCCCACATACCAATGGACACAAAGGGCATTATATGGCATGGTTCGCCGATTGTCACTCACCACCACTACACCAAGAGAAGAGATCGTCATTATCGTATGGTCCCGCGCATATTATGCATGCCATGTGTGGAACCAGATCTGTGCCTGCGCAAAAGTTTAAACGCTTGATCGCAAGGTATCTGACACTGATCCGGACGTCCGAGATCCGAGCGTCCAAAGAATGCTCAAATATTTGCAATCGGGAAAAACCACGCGCACAGAAAAAACCTTAGTAGTTTAACACAAATCTGTGGTACCATAATGCTCATCTAATCAAAAGTGCATGACCGAGATGCCTTTTCACATATGTTAAGCTGTTTCGTTGTAAATTACCGTACAACGAGTATTTAAATACTTTTTATGACATTGAAGTTATTCATAATATCCGTTAATACCGTAGTTTAGCGTGCATACTTCACTATATTTGTACAAAATTGAACGAGGCGCACAGAAAAGAGCGGAGTGGCATATTTTCTGTGCGCGAGATGACAGTTACATTCTTTCTAGCTGCTCGCTATCATCTTAAAGAATTCGACGATGAAGTACCATAGGGCATGCATTTGATGAGCACGTATACATATAAAACTATACCTTGTTCTTGTATATGGCAATGTGGTCCAAACTGCTGGATGTTGATGTAGAAATGGTCATATAACAAGTAATATTGACAGTTAGACGTACCATAACTCAGTGGCAAATGTGTCGCAAGAAACTAGCTACTCTGCCAGTGTTTCTGTTGGTAATCCGTTGGATCGCGTAATCAGGAATAACATGTGTTATCCGTGTTATCAAGTATGCTCGTTGTCAACTGTTAAAGTCGACATAAGCGCAACTGCGATTGTAAGGACTTTCGATGCTAGTGTATCGGAGCGCTTCATCCGGTTCAATGATGAAGGTATCTCCGATCCTTGTACACAGCTTGTAAATGGCAAGATTTAGACACATCTACTTCGTCTTTACCATTGATTGATGAACTCTTCGTCTTGTTCAGACAATTGATTGTGTCTATTTGTTTCGTCAGCGGGAACGATTTTCAGGTAGGCTACCGCCAACATCTATATATATATATATATTACACCTACGGTTGATCATGTGGTTTTTTGCATAAAAGATTTCATCAAACGTCTCTTCTTCCTTTACCCGATATCATGCGAAGGTTTACCCACAAGATTAACGGTGCTTTTACGTCAAAAGCAAAGAACAACGGAGACCACGGTCCCACAAAAACTATATCAACCGTTGGACAAGCGCCAGCCTCCTCTACTCCGTTATAAGGCGATCAGATGACACGCTAGGTAGGCAAGCAAGACTGTAACGACGCAAAAGCGGCCAAAGGGAGGGAGTAGAAGGACTCTCCAAAGGTCAGTCAGAATAATTGATTGAACGGTGCGTGTGTGAACACGTTACTTTTAGGTGGATCAACTCATTGAACAGCAATCTTTATGCAGGCTAACGAACAATGCGGAGGCAAAGGTTAGGGAGCGGGCAGATATGCATGAGCTACATGCAGTGTTTAATCAACAAGCATCAGCAAATAAAAGGTTGTCTGGTGTCCGTTATAGCGGTTCAACCAAGCCGTGTATAATATTACAGCCTCACATGTTCTATCGCATTCCGATCCTTTCGCAGCGATCAGGTTCATTTGATATGGCTATTTGTCGTATCCTTGATATACCATAATCCGGGTTACATACTTTCCCTTCCTTGATTAAATCCACTGTTGTTATGGCATCAGAAACCGTACGATTATCGATTACACTATTTGCTCCTATGTGCAACCATGGTCTGGTTTTACCGATCATGTAAGGCAACTTCGTTAGCTTGTTCTCAGATCTTCGGTCTCTTCAACAAATGGCAAGGTTATATGAAACTTGATTATAACATAGGTATTTGGGATTATTACACAGAGTATTTATCTTCTCGGACGGTATCCAAGGTACTAGCTAGTCGGCATTACCGGGTAAACGTATGACTGTACCTGAATAATACATTGACAGCCTTCCGGCATGACTAGATCTTCCAAGAAGTCTAGAAACATCGCCGTGTCGGCTATACGATATGGCGTCCTCCCGACCACGGCTATTTGATTATGGATTTTATCTCGAGCAATATAAATAGAGAGAACCGTTAACATAATAAAGACATATTCGATTCTCACAGAACTCACCGTTTTGCTGATAAATTTCTCTCTTACCACGTCGGACCTGATTCATCGTCAGTAAAAATAGAGAGTAACTTCCACAATAAACTTGGATGGATATTTTGATCTCGTCATTCGAAAACCTTTCTCGTTAAGCAATGCCACGGTATTATGTCTTCGAAGTAATTCGATATGCTGATAGTGGTACGAAATCCTTTAAGCTTGATAGAATGTCATGGGCATATATATGATTAAAATATGTAGATGCACTGAAGAATTAATTGTATACCATATTCCTATGGAAGTTACGGAGCGAATGAACCATATTACACAAACTGACAACTACAAAATGATTTAAACTCTTAGAGTTTTAGAGATGAGCCCAGCCTTAGTTTACATCGAGATCTGACTTGTGTTTGAACGATTAACTAAATGACCCTTATGCAAAGCGGTATTATCCAATGGTCTAAGTGTAAACAATTACAGTACTGGGCGCCATTGGTATTCGGGAAAGAGATTGATGTTTGTCTTTGCTTAAGGAGACCACAAGCACTGATTAAGCAGAAGGTATAATAGCTCTAGCATTGGGACAACATACCTGTTAACAGCGGGAGCACACTTCAGACGTAATCAACCTTTGGTGATGGGTTATACACTGACCGGAATAATATGCAAGAGTCCTGGTATAATATACAATAAATACTATTATTCACGTATCAAATTACAACAGACAGATGGATATGATCTTGGTATCACAATATTCTGCTCTTTTGGGTCTCATAAATTACTACGGTTCAAACTTAAATGGCGTGTCAAACGTAAACTCCTACCAAGGGAGGATTTATTAACGCTACGTACGTGAAATGGGGTAGACCGCGTAAGCCAATTCCGGGATTGTTAAGGGCGAAAGCAGGGTGGTTGTTAGTAAAAAAGCACGCGTTATACTTCCTCGACTGTGCCTCCTAAAACAAACTACAAATATTCAAGTTTTTTGTAGAATTCTTCCTATTAATATATAGTACCTCGATTTTTATGCCGGCATTTGATGCGGCAGATCGAAAGCAAACCATGTGTATGCCTGTCATGTACGTACAAAAGAAGTCCTCTATTTTGTGTTGAAGCTGTCTCTGAAAGACCTACCCATCTAATGTACCAGATCGCTTTCGTGCCCGTATGATAAAAAAATAAAAACATCAATCAGTTGGTGTTAAGAGTCATGTAATAAATGTTCACCGTTGATCTGAAGGCAGCAATTTTATTTTATGCGGAGATATGTAGTGCCTCTTTCCTTATCCACTTTGTATGACCGTAATCTGAATTCAGTAGCTCCTTTTGGTAAGAGTGCTAACAACACATTGCTATGGCGACGATCACCATGGGATCGGTCTAGTTGTACGACAATTTACACATGGAAGTACTCGCAAACCATTTGTTTTGTTATAGTGATGTAAGCACTGTTCATGTGATCTAAAAAGGTCATGTGTAGCATCCTCTTTTTTGTAAACATGACAAATGAGAGGACCAAAAAAATAACATGCATGCATGCATATACAGATCATCGACAGCATTTCCGAAGCAAGTGTGCATAGACTTTATAGTCTAAAATGCGTATTCAATTTCTTTTAAAGGAGAAGTATAAAATCAAAAATAAGAACAAAGAAATCAATCTACAAAGGTGTCGTGATACAATAATAAATGTAGCTTATTTGATGATTGCGGGGGTATCTGTTGACTTTTCACTTTCGCCAAAGCTATGGCTGCGCTGTCGTCTCATAACCGTACCAAGTTCGGAGCCCTCTGATTTAGAAACTGGCGACGAAGCCGCACTATGAGCTCTAGGTCTTCGCCTTGGAAGAGGTTGCGGGGAAGCAGATTTATCCTGGCTCATAGCTTGCTCCTTGTCTGCTTTCGTTTGGCCATCTTTGTTGGTAGTAGTGTTCGGGCTACAAGATATAACAAAAGTATAAGGAAAGGTGAGTTATACAAGTATCGGCCTCAGTGCAACGCTTATGAACGAAGCAGGGAAACCTCAGATTTGGAGCACAAACCACAGCCCTATTATGCTCTGGCAGCTTGATAAGGAATATCTGTTGCTGGAGATCAGAGTTGCTTGTACTACTGCTGCTGCCACTCTCGCTGCTATCCACTGTTGTTTGCACTGCGCTGTCGCGTTCCGTCGCATTGGAGCTCGAATCAGCTATACTACTACTACTATGGGAGAAAATGTTTCCTTAGATTTAGGGAGAAAACATACCAACCACGAATGGTAACTACCTGCTTGGCGAATCAGTTTTTTTGGATGGTGAACGCCGACGAGCGCGGGAGATAAGTCGGTTAGCGACGGCTTGCTTCTCTTTGAACCCTTTTAAGTACTCTTGATACTGTTTGTATTCTGCGGTCTGTCTATGCTGTTGCATAGCAATCAAATAAGCATCTTTAGCTTGCATGGCTGTGATCTCGTATGAATGCTTCTTTTCAGGACTCATAGCCTTCCATTGCTCGCCAATGCTTCTGGCTATTTCTGCAAAGCTCATGTTTTGATCTTTCATTTCCGCGCGGACTTCATTCGAGAACATAATGTAAGCTGAGGGCGGTTTGACAGGGGCATTTTTGTCGGGCTTTGGGCGCCGTCGGTATTTGCGCTTTGTTTGATGCTGAATGATCACATCGCTGGCACGTTTGGAACTAGCGCTTCCATTGCCGCCACTGCTGCTGGATCCGCTACCAGTACTGTTAGAATCTGCGTTTCCGGAAACGTCTGCAGACGACGGTGGCGTGTTGGTCGCCGATGAGAACGAATCCCGGGGAGCAGATGGTGATGGGTTATAGAATGTCATAGAAGTTTCTGGAAGTATCTAACAAGTTCAATCTTTAAATGAATTCTTACCGGGTCAAATATAAAAGAACCTACTAAACGGAGGCGCCCCAATCGAGTCCGGTGGAGGAAGATTTCGTGCGTTAGCTATATCGCGCTGAATCAACTACCGTTTAGCAGTTAGCAAGGAAAACGCTTACTAAATGTGGAAGGGGTAAAGAAGGTGAAAGAACATTTACCCTACGGTGGCCCCGCTTGACACCCATGGCAACCATATCTTCTTCGGTAATTTCATACAGCTAAGTGGATAATACAGCGCCATCAGATCAACTTGAAACCTACCTAGGAAGATGGCTTACCGCAGACAAACTCTCGAATCCTTCAGAGATAAAGATATGCAGATATTGAAGCAGACCACACCGCTGAAAGAAGTCTTTGACTTCTTGATGCTCGCCGTTGTTCATATCGAAAAGCAAGGGCTCATCCAGCTGGTTCATCACTCTTTATATATCTTAAAGTGATTTAGCTGGTGTTTATGAGAGTTATAGAGAACAAAAGGGACAGGGCAGTGACCAAAAAACAAAAAGCGCTTGCCTTATTTTAACAGTCCGCGAAAAAAAAAAACCAAATTCCCCCCAATTTATTATTTTAAGCTCGTCAGGCTACCATTCCACCAGTTTCCGCCTAGGAGTAGCCGTTAAAAGTCATTACGATTGCTTGCATTTCGGCCACTCATGATCCCGCCCATTTGTTGCCGTCGCTGTTGCTCCAATTTGGGGCATTCGTTGATACGGTGGCCCAAACCGCCGCAGAATGTACAACCTAATTTCCAAAATGATCAGCAGCTTAATTTATACTTGTCCCCCCAGAGTGAAGTGCAGATTTACCTCCAGACAAGCCGTATTTCTCAGATGGATCTTCCATAGCTGCAAGGAACGGTGGGACCCGCTGTTTGGCCTCGCGCAGCAAATGTTTCAAGTCTAGTCGAATTTGTTCCGAGCAGTGCTGGTTGATAAATGTCGTAGCAATACCTGTTTTGCCACTGCGACCCGTGCGACCAATACGATGCACTATACGTCATACATCAGTTTCCATTCCATTCGCTAGTCTATAAAAGTCCCCCACCATAATCTTCTATTTCTTTCGGCATGTCATAGTTGATCACATGTTGGATCTCTGCAAAATCCAAGCCTTTCGATGCAACATCTGTGGCAACTAGAACGTCTTTCTTGAAAGTTTTGAACGAGCGGATGGCAAATTCACGCTCTTCTTGTGCTATAGTGACGATATATAGTCAGTAACCGCGACATTGCCAGAAAGTAACGTCTTGATAATCAATTACATTTTCCGCCGTGGATAGCGACCGCTTCGACACCTTTCAGCAATAGGTACTCGTGAATGTCATCCACATCATTCTTGTTCTCCGCAAATACTAGAACCTGATAGAATAATGTCCATGAATTTTTTGTAGGCCCCACAGCTCTCAAAAAACCTACTGGTGGCGGGGTCTTCTGCAAACACTCGAGGAGATATACCATTTTTGCTTCCTGCTTAACGTATTCGACTTCCTGGATCACATCCAGGTTGGCTGCACCTGCTCTACCAACATTCACGATCAGCGGGTGTACCAGTGCAGACAATGCAAAATCTTGGATTTTTTTGGGCATAGTGGCAGAGAACAGCAAAGTTTGTCGCTGACTCTGTTTTTTGGAGTAACAAAAGTTACATCATATTGTCCTAATACATCTACCGTTGTGCGCTCCCCCCCAAAAAAAATACCTTAAAATAGGACATGATGTTTCGAACGTCTTCCTCGAAGCCCATATCAATCATTCGGTCGGCCTCATCCATGCATAGATATTTACAGATATCCAGATTAAATTTCTTTTTGGTAAGCATATCCATTAATCGGCCAGGGGTGGCAACGACCATATGAATACCCCTAATGTGGGGATAGAAATGAGTCCCGAGTTACTGGGAGAGGTGGTCAAACATAAGGAAATTACGCCACACAACTTACCTATCTAATACATCGCTTTGTTCTCGCATATTGATGCCGCCAATGCATAGAAGGGATCTGATAGCGGGGAAACCTCCCTTTTCGAGACTGCCGGCCATTTGACAAAGATTATCATATGTCTGTCGTGCTAGTTCACGCTATCAACCAGGGTTAAATGACTGCGCAAGTGAACAGTGCAGAGAAAAATACTCACAGATGGGCAGATGATCATCCCAACTGGGCCTTCGCCTCGAACAAGCGGTAACCGAGCCTCGGCCTCCAACGCAAGCATTACTAATGGTAAAGAAAAAGCAAGCGTTTTGCCCGAGCCAGTGAAGGCAATGCCAATCATGTCGCGACCAGCTAGTCTGATATCGTTTCGTGGTGTGAGCTATTATCGACTTCCCCGGCAATACAAGGCACTTACGCTACAGGCAAACCTTGAATTTGAATGGGTGTTGGCTTCATAATCTTTTTCCCCTTCAGATAATCCAGAATCGGCTGCGGGAATTTCATATCCTGTCAAAGTAGTTAATTTAGCAGGCGGCAATGCTTATTTTAACTCCTTGGAAACTTACTCTGAAATTATTGATAGGTGGCACCGGATCATCTCCTTCCACAATAATGTGATACTTCTTCCGAACGGATTCATGCTCACCCTCTGATTGTTCGCGCACATAACGAGGTGGCCGCCAGCTACCATCCCCATTCAGTATGATCTCGTTCCTTGGTTGCTGTCAATGCATACCTTGTCTTCATAGCTTCCGTGTACTGGACACCATGGGCAGCTTCCTGCACAGACACAAGTGCTTTATGACGTGCTTGGGCTTCCTCAATACGTTTTTCCTCTTCCAACCGCTTTTCCTCTTCGGTTTTTTCTGCAATATATAACATCAAGAGAAGCTCCATGTCAAACCCAGCATGTCGTACCTTGTACGGGATTGGTTTTTCTGTTTTCCACAGCCTGATCCAGTAGACTCATATTGCTTCGATTGCCCGTCGTAGCCGAATCATCCTCATTATCATCCTTGGGTAACGGATCAACTAATCGTCGCTGTTTCGCATACTTGTGCAACTTTTCCAATCGACGCTGCTTGATCGGCACGTAGGGTACATAATCGTCCTCATCGTCGAAGCGATCTAGCTATTTTCAGTAGAACACACGTTGTTAGACTTTATTCCAAGAGACTGATTATACCATTTACGTTTTTGGAGGAGCTCATTTTTCAAGCGAAAGATGTTCGGAGAAGAATCTTTTGCTTGCCACTCGGACAAAACGAAATACGTAGCTTTGCAACAGAGCTTATGATTTACTCTACATCAGCATACTACAGCGAAATGTTTATTGAATTATTGTACAGGTGATGATTGTAATTACTGCTGCTGTTATTGCCGATCAGCACGCTTCAGTCTCCATTGGACACCATGCTTCAGTAACACCGCGACGAATATACTCGACGTTGCCATGACAGCACCGAACGTGGTATACATCCATTCAACGCCAATTGCTTCTGTTACTGGTGTCAGCACAGCAAGACACAATGCACTAGTTACAGCATTAGTCATTTGCATGATAGAAAGCGTCGGCAAATTTACCTCAAGCTGCATTTGAGTAAATTAAGTGCTGCAATGGCGGACGCCCCTTTTCCAGGACACAAATCAAGTAGTAATGTATTAGTTGCAGCAATAACAAAAGAAAAGCAAAAACCAGCTATTATGTAAGGCGATTAAAAGAAGTGAAAGGCCATCTGTGCACATATATAAACGTTACTTACCACAGAACTGGATAGCAATAGCAATGGCAAGATGTACGTGATAGTGGAAGGCCCAGCCGTTCAATACAGTTATCATGATGCTGAGGATCAAGGTCAGAGTAACTGGGAATAAACGTGCATGGTGAATTGGAAAATCAATAGGGACACGGTCTTGTCGTAAGGTGTCGCATGCATTATTTGGGTTATAGCGTTTGGCTACACGGCGGAAGAAGCCATTCAACACAGGACCCGTTACGATGCCACCAATGATACAACCTGTGGACTGTCCAAAGAAAGTAAAGCCAATCTGCTGCTGACTCAAACCATAGCCTGCATGCAGCTGGTCCTGAAGTGTAATCATGAAGCAGTCGTTGATAGCAGAATTGATACCGTGGAGGATGATGATAAGGAGCAGATCTAAATGCGCCAGATAGCGAAATGGCTGACTCAGATCCGGAAACTGCAGAAATCGACTCTTTCCGGTATTCTCGGAGTATGCCTCGCGTGATTTTTCATGCACCTTGGGTTGATCCAATTTTTGTTGGCGTTTTCGTTGGATCCACTGAAAGATAGTTGGGTTCTTGCCTTCAATCATAAGATGACGGAGGGTTTCTGGCATAAATAATGTAATGAATATGAGAAGTACAGCGCCAATAATTAAAAGAATCCAAAAGTCCCATCTTTTTTCATGTTAGACATTGACGTTCTGAAATGTTTGGGTCCGCTTACCGCCATGATAACCGTTCGCCAATGACGCCCCCGAGAACAGGGCCTATTAATGAAAATGTTCGTTGGCTTGCGCTGTAAATTGCAATATATCCTGCTCGTCTAATAAATTTGTGTTACTTGTCAACCCTAATTCTTCATGAAACCAACCTACTCTGATGGTATGGAAACTTCGCCTATTACTCCGCATCCTAAACAATAAAAAGTGTTAAGGAACTGGTATTCAACTTGCCGCTAAGGTAATTATACCTATTGGATGGATGGAAGTTGATCCAAAAGCGTGAAACATTCGAAAAATGAAAAAGCACCAAATAGTCGGGGTAAGTGCTAAACCAACGCACGCCACAGCTGATATTGCAATGACAGCCATGTACGCTGGTCGGCGACCCCATAATTCAGACAATGATCCCCAGAGAGTTGGAGAGAACGCTTGTACGAGACGATAGCATGACATTGTAGCATTAGTGAGAGATGCTGTGGTATTAAGGTCCTAATTTATTTTTCGTCGTGAGCTATCTTAAAATCTCATTGTATTAGTAACTTTTGAATTATACCGAAATAATTGTGCTTATAGATGGCACATAAATAAAAACGCCAACCGATGATAATCCTAGTGATGCGCACACGATACTGACAATAAAATTTACTTCTGTGCGAGAAAACCGGCTTTTGATGTCGTCTTTTTTATGCTGATATTCATCTGGAGAAATGGTACGAATATCTTCTTCTTGTACGAGCACACTGTCCGGGCGTCGAGGTTCTTTTGTAACTGGTGGTTTATCAGACATTAAACGAAAAGAAAATGGGTAAGAAGAGAGCAAGAAGAGAAAAAGAGTGGATATTTTTCGAACAGTTATTGAAAAAAAGTGAGCCAGCGATGCATGCCAAATGCAATGCGCCAAGCCAATCTGATACAAAGAGGCGTCGTGAATTTCAAAAGTAACGTAGGCGAACTATAATAGCACGATTTTGTGGCAAATGTTTCGATTTCGCCATATCATATCTATTACCGACTGACTTTTTCTATGTGATGTCGGTCAAGCATATAAACAAAAAAGCTGGTGTAAAAATATATGCATCAAATACCAAAGCATAGTAACACATCTGACATGCACATAAGGCGACTACATATGCTGATGGGCGGTCAGAAAAAAAGTTGCTGCCGATCATTTTAGTTCGACTATTTTTTAATGCGGAAAAGTACATTCATGTACAATCGTAAAATTTTAGTTGCCCTGAAACTGTTGATGATTAAAAAAGCATTCACAAACGTCTGTGCTTATGAGCAAAGTCAGAGTAGCTAACCCGCGAGCAGTTATATTAATAGAGAATGATTATGACGCAGGAGGGTGATACTTCACGCGACAGACAAGCTGTATAACACTATGTGTTCTGTACTTACTAAAAAAAAGGGACATGGAAGGCAATACCACCGTCTAGTTGTACTTCTAAGGCAGTCTAGGCAACACATACTAAACAGATAATAGTCAAAATTACAAGAACTCTACATTGGTTGAGGGAGGAATGTGGCGGCCAAGTAGCCTTTCTGCCAGTAAATTTTTTTTTGAGTTTTCATGTTGATCCCTGCAGGTACCGCCCCTCCATTTTCAAAAGCTCAGGTGACCTCTCTTTTTTATATTTTTCCTTCTCTCAATTAAATAGATCATCCGATATTTATGACTACATATTTGTTAGTTATACTTTTTACAATATATTCGTAGAAAATGATACAGAATAACAAATAAACGATTACGCGGGATAAGATATAAGTAATAATCCGGGATTTCCAATCTGCGGCATAATGTGCCCTTCTGTGCATAATGCAGTTGCGAAATCGCCAATGGCAAAAGTTCCGGGTTTACACGTGCAACTACTCTACGTGTTGTTGTTGGTAAACCAGATCCTTGGCTTTGCTGATGGCTCGAGCGCAGCTATGGGATTGAATCAACAACGTGATTTAAACCCCCAAACGTAATCTAGGTAATGCTTATGCTGTGCATACTTATACGTTTAGAACTTGATCGATGAATGACAACAAAGGCATTGCATTGTACACCAGTAGCGCAGAAAGAAATGTAACACCGACTGCTAATATGCACTTCTTGTTGTAAGCGTGCGAACATGTTCAGCTCTGATCTGCACCGTTGTTAGAAGTGCAAATCCTTTGCACAGCTTGCGGTGATGTAATACATCTAGTTACCGTGCCCCGTTGTTTGTATATAAACTGCCATGTCGAGGTTACATGGACTATAAGTGTATACGATGCTTCCTCGCTAGGCTACATACGCGCGTCTTGGTTATCGTGGCGGAATTTACATCAGTTATTATCCCGTATCAATGCATAATCCGACAGGAGGAAAATGCATGAACTTAACCTAATCTTATCGCCAACAGCGCTTGTTGCCTTGCAGACTGCAAAGCATTTTACACACCCCTCGCATCTCGGAGATAGTCAAGGCCACAAGAATCATCTAATAATGAGCTTTATCGCTATTGACGCCTTGCGTGTTGGGTTGAAACCGTGATACATTGCAGTATTGTATAAGCATTTATCAATACAATTGGAAACTATTACGTAGTTGGAGATAAAACTCTACTATATACATTGCTTTTGCTAAAGATAGAATACGCGGAGTTGTACTTGAGCATATCTACACAAGATTCCGAGTAATAGTGAGATTGTTCTTTAACAGAATTCTTCAGCCCAGAGACCACGTCTAGAAACCGATTGACAGTACTGCACATCAATCTTTTTCGCCGTGGCTCCGCCACGGGTGAACGACTTTACTCCGGCATCGGTAATCCGAGGACTGAATAGGATAGTAAGCATAGACAAGCTGTTGACATGTGCAAGACGTTCGAGAACCTTATCCTCCAAGCATTCAAAATAGATGAGCCCAAGCGTTTCAATACAGCTTTCCTTGAGTTTGTCAGCAAATGCCAGCAATCCGTCAAGTCCAATGGTACTGGTATACGGTTGTTCGGATAGAGACAAGTCCTTCAATGTTGGCATCTCGCACAAGGCCAATAATACGGTGTCCTCCATCGGTACTCCGATCAGCCTTAAGCGTTGAAGTGACGTATTGCTGGAAAGCATTCTTGCATTGCTCCAAAACGCTGCATCTCCGGTATCCTGAGCAATGTACAGATACTTGAGGTACTTTAACGAGCTGATGGCTTCTGTCATGCGGTCCATATGCACGGTCTGTAGTGTTAGCTCAAGGCTCTCTATATTTTGGCACCCAGCCAATAATGCGATCCACTCAATCTCGTCCATCTTCAAGTTGTGCAAGGTCAGTCTTTTCAACCGAGGAAAAGGAAGCCGTGAAAGACGGTTCCATTCAATCGGATCTGATTCGTTGACAAGTTCTAGGGATGCAATAGTGTGTCGCGACTTTGCAAGTACTGGTACAATTTTGTCGAGATCGTTCATGTTTCCGCTGAAAAAGAGCTCCTGAATCCCTTCGTCGTCGTCACTATTGGATGCTTTCATCCATCGTTTGCATATTGGATCGTCTTTTACTATTGGGAATGTTCTTTGCTTGTTCCAAGCGAAATGGGTCAAGTATGGACATAATTGGAATATTTGTCCAAAATTGGCGGGCGTTGGCAATATGTTCAAGCTACCACTGGATAGAAGCAAGGCCTTTAATTTTGGACACCGTCGCAATGCAGCCACGATTCGATGATCGAAATGGAGTGTCGAGTCCAAATGCAGATAGATAAGCTGGCTGGGGTTAGAACTGGTATCATCTTCAATGGCCTCATACTGATGCCGATACGGTAGGTCATCGAAAAGCAAGGTGAGGTGCGTCAACTTTGGCAAGTGATGTAGCAGCTGTGATACGGATAAGCTCGACGAACGATTGGTGATTTGTAGCTCTGTCAACGTGTCACTGAATTGCATGATTGCTGATAGAAATTTGGTGCTGTCATAGATCCATCGAGTTGATACGTGTCGTTCGACTTCTATTCTTTGTTCAGTATCATTGCATGGTCAAAGGAATCAACCCAACTAACCTAGTGAGGTGATCGCGCAATTTAATTTTTTGAGCCGGCTTAACGCGTGGAACATATACATGTTACGTATAGACACGTATCTTGTGTGCGGTCCAATGCAGCGTATTAGGCAGGTGTTGGTTTTATTCCACGTCATGAGGGAGATGGAGATCTGCTTCCATAGATCCGTGGCGTAAAGAGGAATCTCGGCAAACCATGAGCGGCATACGCGCAGACATTCGACACAGTCCTTCTGGTCAATGTAGGAGAGAATGTTGAAAACAATGTCCGGTGGTAGATGGGATGGGAATTTAGACATTGTTATTTATGTGCAGAGTGTAAAGTAAAAAAATAGTTAAGCTTATGGACACGATTAATGCAACCATTTTTGGGAACAAATGCTGAAACGCTCTCCGATTAACATTTACGCAAACTTGATAACTAATCGTGTAGCTGCTTCCTTGTTACGCACCTGGACAAAAGTTGCCATGGAGCACGACATCTGCAATCTAATAGTAGGTGTCAACATGATATATCAATTTACGGACCTTTCAGGCACGGGAAAAAGCATACACGCTGTCCTTATCCATACATTCGTAACGCTTTAACCTTTACAAATCGAGAGAAGTATTTGATATTCCTTTGTACTGGTTTATTACGCTTATCCACAAAGAAAAGGCATAGTTTATTTAATTACATGAGCGTAGCGCTTTCAAAATTCAGGTTATCGTCTATTATTAATTTTCCACGCCGCTCATCTGAAAGAATGTGCTGGATTGCCGCCCTATCTTCTTCGGAGAGAATGTCATCATCCAATCGTGACTCGTACCGAACATGCAAGTACTGCAACGACGGTAGCTTCTTGACCACCTCGAGTATATTATCGCGCACCATATCAGTTTCAAGATAAGTCAGTCTCGATCCCCGAATGGCAGCGAAGTGTAATATACTATCCAGTGTTTGGCGACGACGACCACCGAGAATTTTGAGATGACGAAGCCGAGGACAGTGTTCAGCAATCGCTTTCACCACCTCGCTGTCGCCTTCGATAACTCCATTGATCGACTTGTGAAAACCAGCGCCGACCGTATCCTCAAAAGCAACCACTTCCAAATTCGGGCAGCGAGAGAAGAGGGTACTAAGTATCTTGTGAATTGATGGGTTGTTGATATTGGAAAGGTCTGGATGGTACCGATTTGCCGTTATACATATTTCCCGTAATCGTGGAGCACCATAATCTGCCAATCTGCTGAGCGCATCCGGACCAACCGTATGTCCGTAATTCAGATGCAGATATTCCAAGAATTGGTAGTTATTCATGAAAGCTGTCCCGATATCGTCCTGATCAAGCTCGATGTGACCACCGTTGAGTACAAGTCTACGTAGTCGAGTCGCGTAATTGGGTATAGAGTCCAGTAATACAAAGTTGCTGCGTGGGTTAAATTCGCGGTCATTAATACTGCTGATAACGCTGATAGGCATCTCTCCACGATAATTCATCACCAAGTTTTCCAGTCGTGAGCAATGCTTTAGAGATTCAGTGATGCATTCGCGGTGATGGAGTAAGCAACCGGAATCCAAAAACAGGTGTATGAGGTTGGGGCATTTGCAGAATATTCCACATAGAAGATTTCTCCCGGTTTGTCCGTCGTCCACGTAAGCGGCATCCTGAAAGGATAATTTGAGGTATGTAAGAGAGAAGAGTTGAATGTCTGGGATTTCAATTTTGTTAAGTGGAGACTCGGAAAATCCCGTTGTCTCCACACTGCTCTGCGAGAATGACACATATGATAAATTTGTACATGACTCCAGTATAGGAAAGATCACTTTGCTCCTTGGAAAAGCGCAGTCGATGAACTCCACTTGAACTGAACAATTTAATGACCGTAGCAAGCGCGTCAAGAGGTTGATGTTTCTACTGCTCAACACGGGTACTTTGTAAAATACTACAAATATGGTATTAATCAATAAACATATATTTCATTAAGAAAAATGAACTCACATAGCTTCAATGTGGAGTTGCAATTCCAATATGCAAGAAGCATGCGAATATCATCAATAAGATCACGATCCATATATTCATGAAACTGGATCACTTGGGGTTGATATGGTGTCACAATATGCAACATCGATCTGGTCATTTGTGACACTTGCATTGGAAACTGCTGCCAGAATCCGGGAATATTGACGACAAAATTGTACCACAGTCTGGATACACCAGCACACCGCAAAAGGTCTCGAGGCCGGAGATAATATTGAAATATGAGATACCAAATGTCGTATGGGACTAGTTGCTGGATCTTCTGGCGAACTGCAAGTGCTGCTGATACGCTGCTCATTTCCTTTTGTAACTGAGCATGCTGATCATCACTTGATGGGACGTTCCGTAATCCTTGTTTATAAACGTTGATCGCGCTCAGTAAACTGCCTTGTTGCCTATATATTT
Organism: Fennellomyces sp. T-0311; assembly: GCA_025266875.1. NCBI lineage: Eukaryota > Fungi > Mucoromycota > Mucoromycetes > Mucorales > Lichtheimiaceae > Fennellomyces > Fennellomyces sp. T-0311. Next base: position 416,929 of record JALLLT010000037.1, on the reverse strand, counting down.
CTCCCAAAGCGATATATCCGTTTGCTGATGATGGTGACTTCTTGACACGTTTCTGAGCAGCAAGTTGCGCCTTTTGTTGTTGTCGCATTGTTTTTTTGTTAGAGTCTTGCTTGTAGCACGTTTTTCTCTCGGTTGATTCGTGATGCGTCCAACGTATGGAACTCAAGACAGAATATACGTGTTTTACTGTGGACATTTGTGTATAAAAATTGAAGGAAACTCGTAAAAGAGGAAAAGCCGATGACACGAGCGCATTTCAGAAGTTTTTCTTTTTTTGTGACACACAATAATATTAGTCATCAAAGGAGTATTTCGTCTTACCTAGAGTAGCTTTTATAGTCGTATTGATTCCTTGATATTCATAACATATGTGCTTTACCTGAAGGGAATCGCCGACTTTTTTGTTTCGGTTGGTGTATGCGTCCATATCGCCGATCCTGCTTCTGCAGTGAGAGCATTGGAGTTTGTTACACAGAGCTAATATTTACCTTCCATAGTTGCACCAATATTTGGCATTCCAGTCCTCCAATTTCCATAAACGTTGTCCATAGCAATCATCTCGTGGTGATAGTCCTTTGGGATTTTTCCTTGGAAAATATGCAACGTGTCATCTTCGGGTACCTGCGTAACAAATATACTTTGGCCAATAAAGAATACTGAATCTTTTGGTGTATTTGCTCCAGGGAATGGTGGGCAGTGGGGAGTATCCTTCCATCAGAACTATATTTTCTAGGGGCTACGCCAAATAACTCGCCATATGTACGTCACTGTGTAAATGCTGTCAACGTTGGTAACACATACTCGATTGGAATTACTTCTGGAAGACACCATGTATGTAGATTTTGTATATGTTGGACGGCTTTTTTTAGAACAATATAATAACAACTTGTGATCATATATCATGACTTCTATGGCGAAGTACAGTACTTTTACATCATATATCCGATCAGCTATACATTCCTTTTACTACTATGAATGGAGTTCAACCATTGTGGGAATACAGTGCGTGGCTATCCCAAGCCCCGAAATCTGGAAATCAAGCGACAGTGTTCTACTGTGACTTTTCTCTTTACGCCGTTGGCGCCACCATTGAGAAATACTTTCAGACCTGCTTCAGTAACCTTGGGACACCATTGTAATAAGAGAAATGATAAGCTTTTGGCTCGTGAAAAGCGTTGGAGGACAGTATCATCCAAGGTCGTAAAGTACGAAAGCTTCAGCGTGGCAAGACAGCTCTTACTGGAGTTTAGTTTGTCAGCAAACGCCAGTAATCCTTCAAGGGTGATGTAGCTATATCGCGTCTGGGAAAGGGATAGCTCCTTCAATGATGATATATCGCACAAGTTCAACAACCCGTCGTCCGTAAGTAAAACGCCATCGAGGTCAAGATATTGCAATCGAGTTCTAGAAAGGATGATGGTGTTGCTCCATATCGCCTCTTCCCGGGAAGGAGTCCATGATTCGGCACTACGTTTAATTTTCAAGTACTGGAGTTGGTCCAGCGAGCCGACGATAGCACATATGGTGTTCATAGCCAGATCTTCTTTAAACAAATATAAATCAAGGACCTCTATGCTCGGGCAGCCTGCTAAAAACGATACCCAGTCATCCGATACCATCTTCAGCCTACTTACCACAAGTGCCTTCAATCGCGGAAAGCAAATGCGTGATAGTAGGGTGTGCAGTTCAGGAGTCACCGACGTTGCCCAAAAGGAAAGCTCTATCCGTTCAAGTTCGTGATGCGACGCTCTGAGTATAGGCAGTACCCTATCGATATCGCTTATATTCCCGCTAAATAAAAACGTTTGAAGAGTTCCTTTATAATCGCCATTAGTGGTGTTCGGAGACGGTGCGTCCAATTCGTGCATCAATATGCTGTCACGCATATCAGGAGGATATCGATCCTCGTTCCACGTTAGATGCATTAAGTGTGGACAAAGCTGGAAAATAGTGGCAAAATTGGAGGGCATACTGAAGGCGTCAATGCCGTCATTCGACAAGCGAAGAGTTTTCAGCATTGGACAACGACGAAGAGTAGGAACAATGCGACAGTCAAAGTTGAGGAAGGCATCCAAGTGAAGATACACAAGCCCCGCGTAAGACCGGAACCCAGGATTGCTGGTGTCATGTACCACAAGAGGCTTGGATAAGTATTCATGTAAGCGGTGGTCGAACAGCAATGTAAGATGCGTCAGGTTAGGAAACTGCTGTAGCACCTCTGTCACTAACAGACCGAACGAATAGTCAATGATGGAAAGCTGGCGCAACGACCAGTCGAATTGCTTGATTGTCGAAAGAAATCTGGCGTGGTCCTCCATATGTTGATCATGTGTCATTGTGTCATCGTGAACTTGCGCGATTTCTAATACGGCATCATTTTTAGTACAGAAAACATAGCGGCCGTTAACGTGGCAACTAACCGAGCGAGGTTATTTTACATTTTAGCTTCTTGAACCGGTGCAGGATGCTGAACACATCCATGTCACTGATGGAGAGCTTCTGGGTGTGCACACCGAGACTGCGTATTAAGCAACTATTCATCGTGCTCCAGCATGCTGGTGAAATCACGACCTCCTTCCACAGATCGGTTGTATACAGCGGCATCTCGGAGTGCCAATGGCGACACACCTGAAGGCATTGAAGGCAATCATGTTGATCGAGAAAAGAAACGATTCTTAAAACAACTTCAGGAGGTAATGAGGTTGGGAAGATGTTCATTCGGCTTGTTAAAAGTGTTAAGAAAGGTTATGTTAATGCGGGTAGCTAAAAACAGCAGCCCACACTGCTCTTTCCTGTTCTGGATTAGCGTCCAATAAATTGGCTGGGCTACCATCACTCGCATGAAATTTATAGCGCGCAAAGGTTCATATGTAGCTACTGATTACATCCACTATGTGGAGAAGTAATAGCGAGGACCCATCTATTCACAAGAAACCATTCGTGCAACACTTTCCCACAGTGACATGCCGACATGAATATCGCATGCAGGCCTATGGCTATGCTTTCAGAACCACCGTCACACGCAAGCGCCTTCACTCCTAAGAAAGTAATGAGGTCGTTGTGCAGTATCGTGAACTGCGACAGGCTTGTGACGCTGGTAAGACGCTCAAGGACATTGTCTTTCAGGTTTTCAAACGCCGAAAGCTTCAAGTTCAAGAGCAGAATTCACGACATTCCGTCCATTGGAGAATTGCAGCTGTACTTCGAGGCTGGCGCAGCCATCTCTCCTCAGGGATATCGCGAGTTCCCGCAATGATCGTATTTGGAGTATGCTCAACAGTCCTCTGTATGTAATGCATACGCGGTGCAACGTCAAGTTTTGAGGCTTTGTGTTGGATAGTAAGTCAATATTGTCCCGCGCTTCGGAAAATCGTAAGAAACACGGCGCTTCAATCTTCAGCCGCTCAAGGTCTTTCCAACGGCAGATTATGTTTACACAGTGACTTAACCGGAAGTCGATCATATAAAAACATATATCCACGTATTGAAGACGTTGGAAGCCTACCAAGAACGGGTGCCATTGATCAGCTGTCATTCGGGTGCCTTTGAGAATAAGTTCTTGCACACGAGAGAATTGTAGTGCTGATAGAAAGTTCCGCTCCATCACAGTCCTTGGCGTTCTATTGAAAAGATGGAGGGGCTTCAGACTGTGACCTGCCTTTGTGAGTCGAGCATTGAATTTACGTAGTGCATCAAAATCAACTTTGAATATGAACGTTTGTAGAGCACCGCCACTGAAATCAGCTCCAATCCATTCCGCTGGTTTCCGAATAGTAGTATTATCGCAGCTAAAGTGCTGTATACCAGGACATAGCTGAACGTACGGTCAAAGACATCTGGCGATATACCTCTGGAGTCGGTGTGTGCGGATGCCAGGGTCTTTACGTTTGGACAGGAACGTAGGACAGGGATGATCTGATCCTCAATGCTTGAAACTGCATTCAGATGCAAGTGGCTAAGATTGCTATAGCTGATTGCATTGTCCTTTGTGGATTCGCCCAAAAAACGACAGCGTGAGGTGCGTGAGATTCGGAAAATGCTCAAGGACTTTTGAGACACAGGTAGTCGCCTTGAAATCATATATGGACAACTGCTTCAAAGTATTATTGAACTGATGAATGGGTGGTATAATTTGATGGCTGTTCCGTGTCCCATCAACTGTCAACTCCCATGTTCCTTCACTTGTGATTTCTATCAAGGTCAACCTGTTGGTCATGTCACAGATAGATACAGCGTTGACGTGATGTCCAAGGCAGCGTACCATACTGTAGTTAGGCTAGTGCCAACGCGGATGCGAAATCTTGATTGATTTCCATAGATCGGTTCTGTAAGACGGGATTTCGGAATACAATCTATGGCAGACGTTCATGAGTTAAATGCAATGGTGCTGGGTTGAGATGAGAGAACATGTCGGAAATAATGTCAAAAGCAAAGAAAATGACAATCTGGTCATTGCGATTTGTTGAGAAGCTTTGACGCCTAATTACATACATATGCAGCCAAGGCAGCTATAATTATGATATGGGTTATACTGGATTTGCTTTGAGTATTCTTCCAATAGATAGTTACTTAACATGTGGTCAGAATCAGGAAGCTTTCAACTCATGGCATATTCTTGCGGTTCATTCGTGGCATACTAATTGGGCAGAAGGCAAGTAGAGAGTGCTGCAAACTAAATGTATGTGCTAAGATTGGATAAACTTTTGCTGTGGCCAAGATCCTTAAGGATATTACGTGCCATCCAATTTTTAAAGTGAGCAACTGCTAAAATGCCAAGTATATACGGAATGTTTAACCCTATCGTTAATTCCATCAACCGACTGTGATCAGCTGAGAGCTCTATCAAGCGCATAAAGTAAAAATTCTATGTATGCTTTAGCTTAGAAACCACATGTCAGCTAATTCCGGTGCTCTCAAGTATGATATCATTCGCCTGCGAATCCATTGCCAAGCATACGTATCTGGAAATGGATGGATTGACGTTACGATTTTGAAAAGATTAGTTAGCTGTCATATCCAACAGGAGACAGTAGTACCAAGCTATTTTGTCAATTTTGATTGACTTACAGAATGTTCTTATCGTGAAACTTGAACGTCAGACGATCGATCTTAAATAAGATAAATCTCTTACAATCTCAGTTACGGATGATCATTAATTACAGCGCATCGATTGGTATCGTCCTTATATATCATTAGAAAACGATTTAATGGCGTACTAACAAATTCTGATATCTGGACAGCTATGTCAGTATACGTGCGATTAAATGTATGAAGCTGAGAGAGCCCATGCATGCGAGCTAGCGGAGCACGGACCTTCTGTTTGGCACGTGCAAATCTTTCTGATAAGGGTTGTGACGCAAGTCATGCAAGGCACAAATGCATCTTTTTTTCTGCTGAATCGAGAGGCTGCTAAGTGACCTTGTCCACGTGCATGGGTTGATGGATATGTTTTAGGTACGTTGCTTACTGATGCCTGTTTTCAAGCATATTTCAGCAAAGAGGACAAATAGAAAAAGTAAGGGACTCGGCTGGATCAGCGCGAAGGTTAACTACTCATCGTGTCGAAAAAAAAAGTCGTACACGGATCCAGCTGTTCATAAAGTTATTCTGTACCATGGGAATATAGCATTTAAAACACGCGACTATAATTGAGTTTTATGTTGTACCTTTCCCCCCAGCGACAAAGTCCATCTACCACCTGACCAATCGAGCGATCATAATTCAAAACAAGGAATGACGACAGATCTGATTGTTTCTACTGGCAACAAAATTATATAAAAAAAGAAGACGATCAAGTGCTGGCATGGATATTCATGCCTTATGTGAGTATCTTTCTAAGGAGAGATAAAAATATGACCCGCCAAGCCGTACGTGGTTGTACCACAGACTTCCTTCAACAGAATGTGTACCCCGTCTGACAACGGAACCCTTGTATACCGCACCGAATAAAAAAAAAGTGCGCTCTTCCACTCCTCCCAATCCCCCGCTCTCGATTCGTACGATTGCAAGATCGGACAGAAAATCATGAAAGGAAAATGAACACACTGGATCCGACAACGAAGCAACCCGATCCAAACACGATCGCATCTACGTTGTTCGATTCTGAACCGCCGCAGTCGCCCATTCCCGAAAAACGAGAACGAACCATGGCAGTTCTAGATGACATTTCCGAAGCACAAGTTAAGGCGGTGGTGGCCATTCTAAGTTCGTTACTGGAAACATCACGTAAGCTTATTTTTTTCGCTGACCAAAACCAGTAATATGCTCAATTTGTTTTATTTGTTTCTGCAGGAGAGTCAGACACGCATGGTCTAATGACAATATATCTCGTGTTTATCGATGTGTTGCTGCAGGATCTGATGGGTTACCGAGTGATGAAGACCTACATGGCATTATTTCATGACGGCATGATAACCGATGTGGACGATCGACAAGTGGAACAACTGCGCTCGCTATTTCTCGCTCACGGCATCGTGTTTCGTTCACTTCGGTACATTGACTCGATCTTCTCGCACTTTTACACCAGCTTTCTGGAAATCAATGCCAAGAAACAACGGAAAGAACACGGCCAGTTCTACACGCCTCAGAGCATTGTACAATTTATGTGGGACAGCTGTCTCGCTGACACTCAATTGCTTACTGGAGTGCCTCGCGTGTTTGATCCATGCATGGGGATAGGTTCGTTCTTGTGCGAATTTCTGACGCGGCTAGTCAACACATGCATGGGAACGTCTAGTATATGGAACAATGCCGAATACTTGAAGCACATGCTATGTCACGCCATTCCACAAAACATCTGGGGCGTTGAAATCGATCCATTTGCGTTCAAACTCGGGAAACTTAATGTGCTGGTCCACTTGTTTCCATTATACAAACGAATCACCGAACTATCCAACCATCACATCGTCTCAGTAGACCGTCTACATCTATTTTGCAACGATACGCTTAGATTGACCATCTACGACAACGCGTCGCCATGGGAGCGGGCCGAATTGCAGCGATTACGCGATGCAACGCAGCTTAAATTCGATTACATTGTCACCAATCCGCCGTACATGATTCGCAAAACGGGTCTGATTACCGAACCCGACCCTGCGCTCTACGATGCCCGTGTCTTGGGCGGGCGCGGTGCACAAGCCTACCTATATTTTATGTGGATATGTATGCAGCGCTGCGACCCGGTATCCGGCCAACTATGCCTCATCACCCCAAGCCAATGGATGATATTAGAATTTGCACGCCACTTGCGAGCATGGATGTGGCAGCACTGTCAACTACTGGAGGTGTATCAATTCGAACCATACAAAGTGTGGCCCAAGATCCAGACCGACTCGTTGATTTTTCGACTCCGGATGCGACACGAAAATGCAACGAAAAAAAAGCTCTTGTTTTTGCGACACATGTCACGCAAGGCAACATTGGATGATATCCTGTACGCGTATACCCATTTCGATAGCACAGCTGTGCATGATCCGTTGCTCAAGTACAAATTGACTTGCGTTGACAATATTGACAGAATCCGACAATCGCCCAATGCTTCGTTTGCGTTCCTGTCCCCTACCTCGAAATTGTCGGACCAATTGAACCATCTTACGAGTGATTTGCCACGTTTGTGCAACAGCGAAGATGCACCGCTGGAATTTCACAGAGGTCCCAACACGAATCCTGTATATGCTTTGGTCGTCAGGACACAATGGGCTCGAGAGACATTTGGACGAGCTTGTTGTGATCGATGGCTGCGTCCAGCATTTTATTGGAGTGGAAAATCCAAAGGCGTCGACAAAGAAAGCACGTTCTGGCTCCATCGTGATCCACAGCGATTGACCCGCAAGGAGACGTCCCCGGCAGAAGCGTATCTGCCACTCATCCGCACCGAGAATGGCGAACCATTTTACTCAATGATCTTGGTGGACAAGACTGGCGCTCATGAACTGGAACGCGACCCGCAACAGTACCCTGAGTTATACCGGTATCTCAGTGAAGCACGGGAGGCATTGCAGGACGGTCGAGCCGATCGCAAAATCACTTGGTGTCATTACAACAAATGTGGCGCCGATGTGCCAGTGAAAATCGTACATCCAATCAACTATGGGTACTTTACAAAGTCTCAGCCTCGTCAACGCTTTTTTATGGACAGAAGTAGGCTTTGCTTGACGAACCAGTGCATGTACTTTACACCCCGGAGCATACTCGGCCCAACTCCCGAGTACTTTTGTGGGCTATTGAATTCAAGCACGGTCCAGTTCTTCATCAAAGAGCACTGCTACTACGATCAGCAAGGACGTACCCGGTTTTTCGGAAAGAATATGGCTAACATTCCATGTGCTTTACCGTCATTACAAGACGGCCCAATCATGACAACGCTGGTCCAGATCGTATCGCATGCCAGGTTTTTCATTTATGCGATTGTGGAGCTGACGCAGCTACAGACATTGATGGAAAAAGTGCGAGGAGGGAGCTGGGATCTCTCCATGACAGATGTACAAGCACTTGAACAATATGAACGCTCGAACCCGTTGTGGCGCGAGCCACTTCGCTGGGATGATGTCAAGTACAAAAGTCTGCGGGAAGCAGTAACTCGAGTTTTGCAACGTGCATCATTATGTCAATACGCCATAGATCATTTGGCATATGCACTTTACCAAATCCCTCAAGAACTGCAACGAGCATTGGAATCTGAACTTAACCTGACGCTGACTGAAACATGGCAGAATCAGCTCAGGGAATGCAATTTACCTCAGGTGCAATATGATCGAGTATCCTGGGGACAATGTATTATAAAAATGATTAGTAGCATGTAATAATTATTCGAGAAAATGTATTTTAGCAGGTGAAAATAATGTATTATTACATCTAAACGCAAGAAATGAATATATATGTATGTAATGCCCATGAATAAGAGAAGAAAGAAAAAAGAAGTGATGCTCAGGTATATCGTGGCGGTGGAGACGTTGGGGGGTCAAATGTGTTGGGTTGTTGCGAGTAATCAAGATGTCGAGTGTCGGCGTTATTGTCGTCGTCTGAGGCGCCAAAAAGCATGACAGTGTTCCGTAAATCGCCATAAGCAGGAGGTGGTGGTAGCGTGCCTTGTTTCGGCGCCAATGCCGCTTCACGCAAATTGGCTGATGAGAAATCCATATGTCAGTTCCTTTCATCTAATTACTACTTTTGGTACTTACCAGGGGAGAATAGATAATCCTGCTGACCAAAGTTTACAGAGACCTGACATGGACCCATTGCACCTACTGCCGGATACACAGGAAATTTGAAACCAATTGACGCCTTGCCAAGGTTCTAAAATAGTCGTTGCATCAGTTTCTTCATTCCTGTGGTTTTCTTTTCATACCGACGATCGTTTTTTACCTTCCCGTTCCGTGTGAAAAATACTGTGCTTGTGTTGCGGAGGTAACCAACGCCGATCACATCACCTTCATTGTAAGGTGGTCCATATGGCCTTCCTACCAGCGGATCGCTTGCATGAACTGCACCTGTATGTGAATGATACCCAACAGAATGACGATGCCAACCTTCCATATATCCGAGTTTAGATTTTCATCATTGCTTGTATAACATATTTTAATTTTTCGTTACCTGGTAGCCGCCAGCATGGATACGGTTTGGTTGCCAAGCCAATCGCTACGCGATCCTGTTCGTCAAGTTGCAAAATTTTAGCTTCCCAGTATACGAATTCCTGATTCATGGGAATGGGCAAGTTGGTAAGTACGCAGCCTTGTCCTTGACAAAACACAATAGTGGTTTTATCCATGACGGCTGCGTTGGAATCGTCGTCGGTATCGGTCATGCGTTCATTTTCAAGAAAAGTCCAGGCTGCCACGCCACGTTCACGTACAACAGGCGCCATAGCCGCGTCCATCCAATCATTTGATTTGGGCGGGTGCCTTGCTTGCCATGCTATATCATACATATTTTGAGTTATATATATATATTTTTCTTTGCCTAGGGCAAAGCCGCCGGCATTATTGTTGATGCAGTGGATTTGCTGCTTACTTACCTATAACTTGCTGTAGCTCTTGTCGAAACTCGGGTGCAGCCGAGGTAGTTTCTCGAAGCGATTGCCATTCTGCGTTGGATGACGGGTCATCTCGCGCATTTCTCGCTGCAGGGCGCCGGTACATGCGGACGCCAACGCAGCATACCAATGCAACGACAATGACAAGACATACTACAATGACCGCGTAGAGTCCTTCATGGTTGATGCTCATCGTCGGTGGGGACAGGACCTTTTGTGTGTGTGTATGCCCAAAAAAAGTTGTAAGTCAGCGTCAGCGAATAATCTTGGCAACGAAAAAAGACTCCTTATAAGGTATTTTTATTATATTTGGCAAGTTAAAAGTTACTTAAAGAAACTTAAATCACTCGTTACGGATAGAAAAGGTGTACACTGCACTATGGGTGTATGTGTCACCCGCGCGAAGGATGCCGCTGTACTCTTGGCCCCCTAGAACGTTTTTGAAACATTCAGCGACACAACAAACCTTTTGCAGAAAACAAAAGAAACTTACATGCAGGGTTGTTGATACCGTCAATGTAATTTTCGGTCTCCAAAACGAAGCAGCCGTACTTCTGGACATAACGCGTCTCTTTCTCGCAGCGACGCTCATGCTTGCGATGGTGATGCTTCTTGCCACTCTTGACAGGCAAAGCGGTGCCATCCAATCCACCACATGAGTAGAACTGCAGGGCCGGTTGGTCGGTCTTGATGGACAGTTGGATGCCTGTGCTAGGTGCATAGACTGTCACTTGATCCTTCTCGGGGTCCGGGTCAGAGAATATCCAAGCATTGTCGTACCCAACGCAATCGAAGCTAAAGTATGCAGATGAGTAAAATTTTTCTGAAGAGACCAATGTTTTTTTTACCCGCATTCAGTTGCTTCCATCAAATCCTGGCCAATCGGCTTGGGTGTGCGGAAGTCCAGGGCGGTGTCTCCAACATCGCCAAACTCGCCGTTTGGAATTAAGTCTCCGTTGGTCTTGATAAATTGGTCCGAAGCGATCTGCATTACATGATCTTCCACCGTGTCACTGGTCGTGTATGCATCCAAGTTCCAGTACGTGTGCTGAGACAACATCATGATGGTATCCTTGTCCGAGGTAGCCTCGTAGGACACATGCCACTCTTGATTATCGTTGACTTTGTCTGTGGACGATGAGTAATATTCCCAGATGCTATATTTTCCGTCTTACATTTCACAGTAACGTCAGCAGTGCCAGGGAACCCTTCATCACCGTCCGGCGAAGTCAGTCCAAAGCTGATCTCGTCTTTGCCCTTGTCCAGCAAGGTCCAGTTCAGACGGTTGAAGCCCATATCACCGCCATGCAACGTGGTAATGTCCTTTTCATTTAAAGGGGTGTGAAACACGTTGCCATCAATGCTGAAGGTGCCATTGCCAATGCGGTTGGCATAACGACCGACCACGGCTATGCAAGGGGTTAAGCATCGGCTGTATGCAAGCAGGGAAATTACATTTGCCCTTACCTCCAAGGAATCCGGGAACACCAGCTTGCAGGTTGAACTGGGTGGTCTGTATTGGAGTGCAGTGCAATTAGACAGGTTGCAAACAAACAAAAGAACTTAAAGCGCGTTACGTCGTCCCATCCGAGAACGATATCACGGGGCGTGCCCTCCTTGTCGTTGACCCAAAGGTTCTGTTGGATGTTCTGATCAACAGTCTGGCATCGAAAGCAGGCAAGCCGCGTACTTACCGTGATGGTCGCGCCATACTCAATGAAGGAGGCCTCGATACCCTCGGCCCTGATTGTGTGCTTATGGAACGGATCATTGGCGGGCTTTGCGCTGGTCAGGCCAGCCACAAGCAGAGTAGCGAGAGTCAGAAGAGCAACCATGGTTATTCTGCAGTAACCATGGATTTTCTGCATGAACGGGTTATATACGAGACAGAAAGCTCGTTATTTCTCCATATGTCATAAATGACCGAAAGAACATTATTTCCCATGGCACGAAGGCTTTTTTTTACGGAAAATATCGTTTGGTGGGCACCGAAAATTTATATATCGGGGGGGGAATTATGTAACAACAACTGTACAGAAGGGAAAAAAAAGGGCTTTACAACAACACGCAACTTAGTAGTGGTCAAAAAAGGTGAAAGGCTCAGCACGGCGCTGCATCAAGGGGTATTCTTGCTGGCTCTTCCACCTGTCGAGCTGGTGGTGACGGAAAAACAGATCGCCGTTCATGGGCGGGGCCAGCGGCTTGTTCAACAAGAGATCGCTGCCTTTGGGCATGATGTCGAGATCAAGACCGGTGGAGAAGGGCGAGTACCAGCTCTGGATGCGAGGCTTTTCCATCACAGGCGTCTTTGTGACGCTCTCGACCTCGTCCTCTGTGGCAGTGTCGTCTGAATCGTCATCGTCGTCTTCCTTTTCTTCGGCGGATGGCTGCTCCTCGGGCGGCACCTCGGGAAGCTGTTCGGGCGTGGGCTTTGGCTTTTTGTTTCTCTTTTTCTCTCCAACGTTAATCCATGCGTTCTCGTCGTCATCAGATGACTCGATCGACGAGTGATCTTCCAGCGTGTGTTGCACAGGCTCGGTCGTAGCACTGGTGTTGGAACGATCAGCTGGTTGTTGTTGTTGTTGTTGCGGTGCTGCGGGTGCTGCGGCTGACTTGCGCACGGCACGCCTGACACGCTTTCGACGCGGCTTGCTGACAGGGCGGGACAACTTCGTCTCCGGACGGTCCACGATCTCACCAGGAGGCGACGTGATACACGAAGCGATCGACTTGAGCGGCTGCAAGGGAACCTAATGACGGCAGAAAGATTTTCCTCATTATTTTTTCCGTCGAACAATTTTTTTCCCTTTCATCCGTCCTTACCTTCTGGAGCGTAATCAAGGCGAAGACCGTCAACACGCCTATCCAGGTGGACGAGGGCAGCAGCCGCTTGAGGCGTGGCAAGATGCGTCGGGTGGTGGCCACGGTCACCTTGGGCGTGTCGATTCTGTTGCTGGCGTCCAGTGAGGCCGGTAACTGAGCGGTCGGGTGGTTGTATGAAAAGACGAACGCAGTCGAAGCCAGCCTCGAGATGGAACGAGTATTGATGAATTGTGGCGAGGGTTCATTAAAGAATGGCTGGTGTGGTGGCAGAGTCGATACGGCGGCAAAATACCATGCTTTCACCTGGGACTGGACAGCAATGGCGAGAATGATCACAAGCGAAATGAGAATGAGGATCACCGGCGACACGACTATGAGGGAAGTAATGCGCAGACCTCGCGAGGTACGCATGCTCTTATTTTCTGAGAAGGAAAGTGGAAAGGGATATTGAAGAAACGAAGGAAAAAACTCTGTGGGTTTTCAGCCGGAAGCTGAATGGTCCAAAAACAGAAAATTTGGCTTGCCCATCTGCCTGCACCGCCGCTGTTTGAAGTTCCCCAAACATCCGCTGAGTGCCAAAGCTGCGCTCTTTTCTTTTCTTTTTATTGATCGAACTGGAGCAGGTCTAAAGTGCGTTTTCATAACCATTGGTAAAACGTCATTCGCAGGCGCGTCTGCTGGCTTTACCTGACATGTCCTGGTCGCTCATTGCCATCGTGCCGGGCAACCATAAATCGATTGGTTCGCCACTTATGATGTGTTCGTTCTCGTTGCACAGGAAATTGCTCAGAAGTCCGGCAGCATGATTTGACATATCCCACATGGCCTCCTCGCTCTCCTCGGGGTCCCGCACGCATGCTGGCATCAGTGGGCTGCTCGACGGGTCGCAGAGGCTGCCCGGCTCCTCCTCGTCCATCGTCATCTCGTTGCCCCCGAACAGAATGTCCAGAGGCACAACCGGCTCCGCTGCTGCAACCGGTGCTGGCGCCGATGGACCGCTTGCCAATCCTGTAGGCGGAGCCATCAGCGGACGTGGCCGGTGTTGCTTGAGCTTGCCGCCACTGTGTTGCTTCCTGCCCTTCGTACGCCGCTTTTTGTCAGAATCAGTCAGGTACTGATACATCTGCACGTCTTTCGGCACGCTTGATTGACTCAGTCGGGCCATCATCCGCCGTTTGGCCAGTGTCAAGTTGGCCCTGAGGTTGCGACGGATCGACACAAGCTCTTCTGGGGAATACAAACCAGGCATATCCATCGAGCCCCGCTTTGGTTCCACATTGGGTTGCTGCGGAAGCCGGTTGACATCCACTATACCCAGTCCCTCTCGCTTCTGCCGCTTTCTGAAAGAGCTCTTGTCCATTCGCTTACTTTTGTCAATTCAATCAGCAATGGAATCTTTTTTTTTCATTTCTTCAAATGCACAGGCAACATTACATGTTCCGAGAAGTGGTGTCAACATTCATATCGCAGGAAGGGGAGAGGTGTGGGGAGAGGAAAGGATTGTGGAAGAGAATGAACAAAAAAAGAAAGGCCCATCTTTTGATAGGCGAGAACGTTACCTAAACCTTTTTTTATATACTCACTGTGATCGAATTTATTATCTCTTGTACCGCCATTCTATTGTTCAACACATCCAATGAGTTACCATATTCTATGAAAATGCGTGGTCCCCGTTTCCATGGTAATTTTTCTGTTCCCATCAATTTGTTGCTATCCCACCTTCGTTTCCTTGGAGAACCAGTTAGTGGCACTGTGCCACAAAGACCTCATGATCACTGATCCTTTTGTAATATAATCTTTTGCAAAAAAAAAAAGTCGGAGAACTTGGCTATTTGGTATTTTGATACTTTTCAATGATAGGGAGATGCTTATCGAATAAAAAACTGAACTGCAGGGATACATCATATCGCTCCAAAGGAATTGCGCTGCATTTTTCCAAGCCAATGCAGTGTAACAGTGGATTACTTGGGTACACCCTATTTTGAGGACTGTCTTCTTCACGTTCAAATATTCAGCCTTGAACGCTTTATCGGATTTTTTCGTAAGAAGGGATTCAATAGATTGAGAGTTACATTGGTCAAAGTGCTGCATGAGTTGTATAAGCATGAAGAAATGTCTAGAGTACATGGCAGGGGAGAGGGGCATGCTGGCGATCGTATTTAATAAATCATATAGTAATTTGAGCGGCTAGTTTGACCTTCTGACTTTTATCAAGTCGATTAAATTTAAGGGCGTAAGGAGTAAGGCTGTAGACGGAAGGCCAAAGTTTAGTATTCGTAAAATTGAATTTTTACACTGTCACTCAAAGCTGGCATGCAATAGAAGCAACTGACCTCTCAATTATCTACAACGAATCCTCGAGTACTGATTATAAAGCTGCTTTTTGAATACATAACTAAAATGACCTAGTTACTTTTAAGAATTTCAACTGAATTTCTGGATTCCAGGGGTCGACCAGGTACCACGCTAAATGTTGTTTTCCACAAGTAGCCAATGATGATAGCATATTTTTTCTGTGTAATTACATCACCTGTTTACCGAAAATTATGAAGTTTCCACATGACATCATGTTCATTGATAGAAAATGTCAACCTGATGCCAAATGGGGCTATTTATTTATTATAATCATTACAAACGAATAAATGTATGAATGAGTCGACGAACCTAATTCTTGTCAGCCTGCTTTTATGCACACAGGCGAAATGGTAGAAGCAGCATGCGTTGTCGCCATTAGAAACTTCAAGACACACCATACCTTTTCGTTATCTTTTCTTTAAGTTTTTGACAATCGGAAAAGAAATATGAACCATGTAAGCCATAGATGGAGAAATGGCGAATACGTAAACCTTTTGTGAGTGATGTGATTACGATACGTATACGTGCGTATTTGACAAGACTCCTTTAGTAAGGAAAAGCTCCTTTAAGCAATTCCTCCATTTCGTCCGTTTCTATAATTGGGATAATCTCCTTAATGGACCGCTTGGATCGACTTTCTGTCGTTCAGCACTAAATTATACCCGGAAAAAAGGATACCGACTCCATTGGTATCGGTAAAGTAGCTTGTTGCAAAAAAAAAGTCGAAAGGAAAAGTAGTATGAAACAAAGATGACTCTTCTTAGTAGTATTCTGCTACAATGTTCACGACACTTACAAACACTCATTTCCCAACGGATACTGTATAAGTTACGATAAGTGAGGCCAGAGGCGAAGAGGAAAATGTTGAGCTTAAGTTACTCGAAAAGTACATAAATATGCACGTACGTATAAAACAGGTAACTAAAGTTGATGGTGGTCAAGCGGAAATATGACGATGTACTAATAGTCTTAGTATCTTTTACAAGTCATTACGTAGTTGAAAAGTATAAATTTTATTTGGAAGACTTTTTGACCTGCTCCAATAGGTATATGGTCGCTTCCTTGCGTTACAAATGTATATATATAAAGGTATCTGCTGCCATGTCTAAAAAAACCCCTTACGGGGAAAAAGACAGGCCGATGTAGAAACGTTGTGAATAGTTATAGAAATAGAGAGAAGAAAAACAGTGTAGGCATAATATCAATAATGTAAACGTGGGTATCACCCTAAGTGTGGTGGTTTGTACGTGCTGATGGTCCGCCTTGAAGAGCTTCTTCCGGTGCCGGTTCATCGTCATCGTACTGCTCGTCTTTATGGCTCAGTTTATCAACCTTGCGGAGGACATGCAAATGTGCGGGCCATGCCTTCTTCCATTTGCCCCGGGCCAGTCCATTATTTGAACGCGGAAGGCTGTTCAATATAAAGTCGATCACCTGTGTATTGCTTTGCTGGTCAGGGACTGGTCCAAATGCTAGGAGTAGTTCTTGAAGTTCTGCCCGAACCAATGGACAGGTGGCGTAGTGTTCTCGAGGGGCAGCAACTGTACCGCATTCGCAGTCCTTCAGAGTGTATGAGGGAAGCCAATGCATACGCCATTTAACCAGTCGGTGTCGGTTCTTAGATGAGGCTGCCAAGTACAAGATGGGGTCGACAAGGCGATATGGCCTTAGACACCGAATTGATTTGTACTTGGAAGACCGAGCTGTAAACTCTTCGTCTCGTTTCTTATCAATGACCGCTGCCACCGGGTCCTTGGTTGAGGTCAAGTCGTTTCGTAGGAAAGAAAGCTCAATCGCACGGGCCATAGTAGACACTGGGAGCGATTGGAGTCTGGTGGCGAATTTGAGCTGTAATGTATGTGCGCGCAGCTTCATGGCAAGTCATCACGTAGTTATTAAAGCAGGTACTCTGGCTTTCGTCGTAATTCACTTGTTGAATGGTATCAATCAGGTATGTAACTACATAAAGCGGTATATGCAGCCCATACATACGCAGTTTGAATCTTAGCTTCCTAACATTTCTGCATACTTTTAGGATTTTATCCTTGAACATCGATAAATCATACGAACATCTGTCTCTAAAATTCTCAGGACCACTAATTTAAAGAGGTCCAACATTCTGGGACCAGGGGCTAGTCAGATTTAGTGGATGTTTGTTGATTTGCTCACTTGCTAAGTGCTATGAATTAATTCCAATAAAAGACATTTCATACGTACACAAAGACGCCATTAAGTGTTTATATCAACACTTGAAGGCACTGCATCTACAGTAGCTATTCCTTTTATTTCCGCGATGATAATCTTCATTAGTCTTTCAGAGACATTCAGTCAACAGAATTGGGAGTGAAATATGTTAACGAAGATACGCCACATTGCCTGTCTGAAAGAGAAGTACTCGTTGCTGCCACCGTATCATGAATAATATTAGTTTATATGAAAGTGAATAGAAAATGGCGCTTTTAGGTATGAAGGAGCGTAGAATTAACTTTTTTTAGCTTATATAGCTGTTATTTCAGTATGGAATTGTTATTGTTAACAATGTGTGCATCGTGCAGGAGTGTGAAAATTGCTGATCACCAGCGCGCAGTGGCGGGCGAAAGCAGTCAAACCATATAAATGAATGACTGTTTCATGCTTGATGGGCAAATATTATAGTCTCCAGATGCTACTTGCTGTCGTACTAGGTCGCTTTAAATGGGGATAAGACCAATTTCATTTAACGTTAAACTCACAAGGTCTTCTAGATATTACCTCGCATTACTAAAATAGCAAATACCTTTACACCAGACCGTGCTCGGCAAGATTAGCGGCTCAAGATATACAGGACATCCATCCTGAAAGTAAAGGAGTTCCTCGTTTCCGAAATAAGCTCCAAAATGCAAGATCTAAGATTTATTTTAGCTGTACGTAGGAATAGAATAGTGAGCCTTGTTGTTAAATGAGAAGTATCAGGAAGCATTAAATCGACAGAGTACTATATATATGTATGATATTTTTCTCAGAATATAATGTTTGGCGCTTCTCTATATGCATAGCTGGCACTAACCGTCTTTAAGGTTACTTACAACTAAATCTTGTTAAACCCACCTCAGTGTCGCGTTTCTCACTGATGAAATACACAAAAAATGCGCCCCTCCTATTATAAAAAGTATCTCACTCGGTGGGCGGGCGAAAGGATAATATTATCCGAGTTCCATTTCTTCATTACTCTCGCTTGCGTTTCTTGCTACCTGAAGAAGCTCTCTTTACCTCCGGCCTGCTAGCACATAAGGGTATTATCTACTTTACAACTGCTTTTTGTGTAATTATTATCAAATTAGATGACTCAATATTGAATACTTGTGAAAAGCAGCATTTCATACCACGTGATTATTTGTATAAGTACAGAAGTATGCATAGTTAATAGTGTGTGCGCGGTATTCTCAGAAAATAATATCATCGTGATAATATGTTTCTCCATGACGACATGTAAGAGTGTTGCGCCAGTAAATACTATACTTCGGTCGTAATAACGCTCCGCCAATAAGCATGCTGAGAAAGACATATGTGGTGCCAGCGAAAAAAAGGCAACTCACTTAAGAGAATCCTGTATTCGATCGGAGGGTGGAGGCGGTCTAGTGATAAAAACTCGCGTTACATTTTGGTCTTGTATAACCCATTTCCCAAAAGCAACAATCCCGCGGCTTCTCTGGATGAAAAAAATAACTTTGGTGGCAGGTTAAAGATATACTTGATATAAGCAGTGGTAATATACATAACCTCATGAAATATAAGAGTCATTTAACCAATGTGAAATAACGTATAGTTTCGTAGAAAATCTCGCTTGTCTTAAAATGGTATCTTTATCGTTAAAAATGGAGAATAATGTGAGTTACTTGATTGTTGATCATGAGTGATGCTGTTTTGAACTTTATATCTTCGTGAAATTCGATCAACTGAACATAATATTGACCATTATATATTTCAAATATGTAACAAGGTGTAAATATATATATATATATATTTCTTTTTAACCATACTGTGATTCAACCATCAGTGTATGTAACATATGTACTCGAATGTTTTCTCTTTGGTTTAGATTCCATATAAAGAATCAAGTGTCTGAAAAAAAAGCGAACAGTGTCGGAACAAGCTCCGCGTAGCTCTCTGACCTGTGGATCGAATCTCTCTGCATGATGCAGTCTAGCTACGGTATATATGGATGGAAGGGATGCGGGACGAGTGAAACCTACAAATGTTTCAAGGTGATCACCCGCTTGTTCTTTATCCCGGAAGTATATTTTCTTGATCGATCATCTACAGACGTTCATGGAGAAACACGTTGTTCCTTGAATTCCGAAAACTTTGTTTCCAAGTTGTTTTTTTCACCCAATTAATGACAAAGTTCAGCCTCGTGGCATGTTTTGGTATCGTGCTATCATGTGAACATGGCTTTTTTTTATATACACTTTTACGTTTGTTGTTTTGAATGGAATCAACTAGTACATCGGGAGAAAAGGATGTATGCGATGTCTTCTATCTTTGACCAGCGAAGCAGGGACCTCTGTTATTTAATGGTGAGATGCCGAAATGGTTCTGATCTCATCCAGTAGAATTGATCCATTGTGTAAACGTTGCTCGAAACACTCAAAAGAAAGGATTGGGCGCCAATGTGCAACTTGGTGTGATCGATGGGGCCAAAGGCGGGTGTTCGTTGGTATGGAAACTCGGAAAGGAATCTCCGGGTCGCGATGATGCATTGGATGTATTTCCGGCAACGGCCGCGTTTACAATGAAGAAGGACAGGGTCATGGTACGCTTACCCGCATGACTACGTAACGATCACTTTCTTATCAAAGCTAAAACTCGAAATTAATAAATGTCAGTTTTGACATTTTGAAATGAAATAGGTTGATATGAATGTCATCGATGAAAATTTTTGCTGTCAAGCAGACAATATGGCAATGTAATGTGTCAAATAACTGCAGGGATGGGGTTTATCGTTAACGGGCTGTGGTGTAACATAGATCTAGAAAATAACATCGTTTGAGATGTGAAAGCCAAGTCGGTATGGAACGGCATTTGGGTTCGACGACTAATGGTGGAGCATGGGCGGGATTAACAAATGTTATTGGTGATGTATTATGCCTATACGCCTGACTTTTAAAGAAGATTTATGTTTTCTTTAAGCAATATGAAAAAGATGTAACCGAAAGCCTTTTTTTTGTGAAGGGGCGTCCCCCCAAAGCTAGTGATAGCCAATGAGGTTGACGGGAGGCACGGCACGCTCGCCTCCATTGGCAACGTTTTGGGCATGGCGAACCGAGATGTGTGTGACTTAAATTGGAGCATTCCTTGTGCTACCACCGCAGCCGATCATTGCAGGAAACGCTGCCCACGTTTTTGGGCTGTGGCAGTTGATTTGACTGACTGCATGGGGAGGGGTCCAATCACCTTGACCCCTTTAATCCTGATGAGCTAGTACTTCTTAAACGCACTCTCTCTCCCTCCCGAACCCTCTCTTTTCACGTCCCTGATGGTGTAAGGACAATTAACGAAATAATAATAATAATCGAAATCATGGATCTGTCAAGCTTCGACACCATCACCAATATGCTACGTTCGTTCTCGAACGAGGAGCCCAACATCGACATGCTTCTGCAGCAGTCAGGGGACCTTGATTCGTTCATGGCATCGTTAAACTCAACGAACGATCAACGGGAATCACCAATCGAGAGTTCGAACCAGCACGCTCATTCTAATTACTATGAAGACGTAAGCGAAATCGCATTTTAATCGACAGAATCCTAAAAATCTATCTTTATGGGATCCAGGATATATTCACGCCGCTCATTTCACCGGCCATGACGCCGTCGTTTTCCTATCACCCGCATCAACAAACACCAAATGTTCCCATTTCGCAAGATATGGATTTCTCGCCACTGACTTCTCCGGCTATTCTTCCACAACATTCGCGCGAGTCATCTAATTCAAATAGCTCGATTCCTCCTGGTAGCGATATGACACCGATCCAGATTTATGAGCAATACGAGCAGCTGGAACGAGCCAAGATTATGATCACGCGTCGGCTCTCTGAGTTGCATAAAAAACGACCACGAGAAGACGAACAGCAGCAAAAGCAGTTGCAGCAGCAACAACAGCAGCAACAACAATTTCATCGTCGCATTTCGGGTAAGATAGGTTTATAATCTCTATAAAAAAAAGCATATTGCTTAAACTTTATTGTGTCCATTTGTAGATCACCAGCAGCCATTGTCACCAGCTGGTTCTCCGTGCATTGAGCCTGTGACACCAGCTTCTTTGATGAAGATTAAAAGCCCCGCCTCGAAACCAGTTGCTAAGGCCGGTCCCCCAGCCAAGAAACCTCGACGCGTGGCTGCTGCAACACCTGATAACGCGCATGCTTCGCCTCGTGCACTCAAACCACTGCTTATTAGCCCAACGCTACGCCCCGGCCCAGCACCATCACCATTAATTCACGACGCCGAGCATATTCTCGCCACGCGGTCAAACTATCAAAATCTGATGGAGGGCAAAGCAGCAGCTCTTGGTATTGCCTTTTCATCAAACATCAAGAGTGGTCTCGAAATTCGTCGAACGGCTCATAAGGCTGCTGAGCAAAAGCGACGAGACTCGCTCAAGGAATGGTTCGATCGGTTACGTCGCGAAGTTGAAGAAGGATACGTCAAGCAGAAAGAAGAACTCCAACAACAGGAGTTGCAGCAGCAGCAGCAGGACAAGGATGAAGAACCCAAGCCACTCTCCAAAGTTCTCCTCCTCAAGTACGCTTATGAATATATTTCACAGCTGAAAGAAACTATCGAAGAGAAAGACCAGCGTATTCGCCAACTCGAAGGAAACCAGTAACCTGACATTTTTTTCTATTACTTTTCATCCCATTCCACTCTTTCCTTACTAACTTATGTGCGTTTTTTATGCTTAACCTTTTGATTCCCTTCAATTTCTGTTCTATTTTTGTATGTCATGATGAGTGTCTTCATCCTTTTCGCCCTTTCTTGTTTATACCGTTTCTCTTCATTATGCACCTTGCTTCTCGGAAGCAGCGCGTACATATGCTTTTCTTCTTATTGTTCTTTAGTTCCATTCGTAGATATTTTCTCCCTTTATCATGCATCATAAGCTTTTTTCTTCCATTGGTAAATACGATGATTATGCATATTTGTTTATAAGAGGTACGCCAATTCTTGTACATTGTTCATACCGAGGTGGTCAGTGCGTATATACAGGCTGTGATACATTAAACATGTACTGATGGATCATTACTCTCTAAAATGTAGATCTATGGTTTTATGAACTCGATGATGCTAAATCCTGCAAAAGCGTCTTGATGATTCGGCGGCCAGCATGAAGATTACGCAAGCGTATCCGTTCATTATGCAAATGCGCTTGGTCAGATGCCTGCCGACGGGATATTTTCGTTAGTATCGCAAAACATCAATGTAAGGAGAAGGCAAAGCTATGTGTTACCTGACCCATCGGTAAGTGGACTGCAGGTGCATTACAAAATTTCTCCAGGAAGCGGACGGCTGGGATCGATCCACCCTCTCGAATGTATAATGGCTGCATATTCCATTCTTTCTGGATTGCGTTTTCAACAGCTTTAAAATATCGACTTTCAGGGTTGCCCAGCCAATACTCGGCGGAACTTTGGATTTCGACCTGTAATACGAGTATGCGTGTATATTAGAGAATGTTTGTTAATTATCTCCTAGTATAGACCCCCTCTTACCGAAATTTCGTTTTCGGAGCTCATGTCCATAAACACTTGTCGAACGTAATCTTCGAATTTCCCCGCAATATCTTGGATAGACTGGTTCGGAACAATTCGCATACTGACACAAGCCTTGGCGCATCTGGGGATAATTGTCCGGTTACTGATCGATACGTCAATCTTATGTACGGATAATGTTGGGAACCGCCAACGTGCCATGAGCTCCTGTTTCAGTTTTTCTGTATCAAGATCGACATATTGTGTCGGTCGAATAATGGGTCGTTTTTCGCTGCATGGTGAATCACTGCTTCCCTTTGATCTATCCGATAATGTTGGAGATGTTATTGCAGAATGTTGCGTCCGAGATTGTGAGAGCGCCGTTTCAGAACTACGTTGTTTGTCAATGCAAGGTCCACATGCCGTGTTACTATTGATACAAACGTTTTTAACCAATTGACAATTGGGTCGTATAGCTTTTGCTCAGCATCGGTGACTTGGCAAACATCGTCATAGAAGCCTATAATGCAAGATGTTAACTTGGCTCGCCATATGCTGGAAATCGAGTTTAGCTACAATACCTGGCACCAGTACACGCTTGTTGTTATCCACCAATTTGCTAGTGACATGGATAAGGTCAATAAGCGGTTCGGAAATTGCACCACCTTCTACACCCGAGTGCAGATCGGATAAAGTATTTTGGATCTACCAATGTTGTAAGTGAACATGCCTTTCTACTAGAGTAACATGCGGTCTTACAGTAATAGATGCATGAATAACGCCGCGCAAGCCGTAAGTAATGCATGGAACATCTTCGCCAAGCCAGTACGAGTTGCTATTAATTTTTAGATCAAGACGATGTATATAGCAATATTTGTCGTGGTTACCTTAATAAAATCAAATCCACATCCTCAAACAGTTTCTAAGCATCCAGTATATTAATATGAATCCACTATGATAACCTTTAACTTGAACTAACCTTGTTCGCATTCACTGCATCCTGGAAACCGACACTTCCATTTTCTTCTTCTCCTTCAACAAGGAAAATTACATTAACATCGAGTAATCCTTCTTTCAAAAGTTCATAAACTGCAAAGATGGATGCAAGTACTGGGCCCTAAAGTTGGAAAATCAGAACATGATATCGCAATTATAATATCCAAACCTTACCTTGTTGTCACTGGTTCCTCGCCCATAAAGATATCCATTCTTTCCGGTGAGTTTAAAGGGATCGGTATTCCACTGTCGATTTTCATTTTGCGTTGCAATTACATCATAGTGACCGTACACCAGAACTGTAGGTACTTTTGCGTCCGAAGTAATCCCGACATTACTCGAACGTTTTGCTGCAAATCGGCCATACACCAGTGGATTACGACCAGCAACACCCGGTATCTGAGCAGCATGTCAGTACCTTTCCTCTGTTCTCCTATGTATTCCCATACCATCCTGCTAACAGCACCAAGCTGTTGTAATACGTTCTTTAGGAATCGAGCACCACGACGACATTCCTCCATACACTTGGGTGTGCCGCTCACAGTGCGCATAGCAATCCATTTGTCGAGAACATAAAGGAGGGTATCTATGGCGCTGTCAGCAAGGGATACGTTGTTATCATGGTTATGATTTACCGCTTGATGGTGCATCCTGTACGATACTGTTTCGACGGAATTGTTCCACTGTCTTTGTTGGCGACGGCATATCCCAGAACTATTGCACACTATAAGCTTTCAATTTCCCATAGTTATCGGTTACTGTATTCATACTTTAATGGAATGATCGCTGCTTCCAGTCACCAGATATTCTTGTGAGCATATCATTGACAGAACGATACCATCATGGTCATCCATGCACTCTCTGAACTCAAACTCCTCGTTCCAGACCTGGTAATACCATTATAAATCCCTATCTTCCTATATCTTTTTCTTTCCAAACATACCTTGATGGTACCATCCGCAGAAGCGCTCACAAAACCGGGACCCTTGATGGCGATTGCTAACACATCGTCCTTTATGTGGCTCTTGATTAGCTAAACGAATATAGAAACCTAAGAGTAAACTTACCGAATGTGCCATCATTGAACGGATAAGTTGATTCTATGATGCAATGTTAGTCAGGTGTGAGGTAAGCAGCCGCAATTACGTACTGTTTCGAGGTCCCAGATCTATTTGTGGAGCTGTAAGCGAAGGTGTACCATGATTTCAAACTTTGACTCCTCTTACCTGCACATCACCTCCTTGAACGCCACAGAATAGGTATCCGTCTTCGGAAATTGCCATACACAAGACTCCTTTATCCGTGTCACCTCGCAATGTGTTGAGTAGTTTCAGAGTGGAATCAGCGATACTCCATATCTAATCATTCTTAAGAACAACTGATGCTTTATCGTCCACCAGTTAAACCTGTACCTTGACATCTCCGTCACCTGAACCTTTGACGCCACATTGCGACAGCATTAATACGTGCACTTTTGCGATCAAACCAAATTAATCACTTACCACTCAAGATAACTTCGCCTTCAACATTCGGGATATCAGTGGCATGCAACAAACAGTAGACATACCCATCGTGAGCGTTCGACCGGACGTTCTTTTCGCGGATGACACATTTAACAAGATCGTGCTCCGCCGGGAATTGATCCACTTCTTCAGCAATATCCTCATATGCTGGCGAGGTAAAGAATTTTGACTTTTGGGACGCAGACTTTCGTGGATTAATCGGAATGACTGGTACACCACCGGTGGATCCGTGCGTCTGAGGGTCGGAAAAGTCATACCACTAGAACTGACTATTAGCATCCCCATGGGTATTTCTGCTGATCTAGAAAAAAGACCTGGATACTTGTATTTTGACTTCCGAAAATAAGCATGTTTGCCGAAGCAGAATACACCATGGAGAAGATGTCACCGACGTCGTGACAGGATTGAATAAGGTACGCGCAAGTCAAGGTTTCCGTATTCCAAACCTGCATTAGTGCTCTATCCTGTCAGTACAGTTTTCTATTACGCATGATATAGCAAGCATACCCGTATTGTGCCATCCCCTAGTAAAAAAAGGTTACATGGATCAGCTACAAAACAATGTTTTCTCGCATTCCGTTTTCCAACCTGAGCAACTGAACAGCCAACGTTGATCGGGAGAAAGTGTCAACCCTAATACACTCCCACGATGACCAACGAGTGTGGTAACCAAGGAGAAGATTTGTAGATCCCAAACCTGTTGCCATGGAGTAAGTAAAACTTTTGTGGAACAAGACAGTCGCAACTTACATGAATCTTGGAACTTTGGCTGCCACTGAACAAGTAGGTGTTACTGGCAGCAAGTGAAAGGACCGAATTGTCGTCTTGCGAAATGGTGTGAACGCATCGTGTGGGATACATTGGCTTTGTGGTGGCAGATTTAGAAATGTTGCCTGGAGCAATGGTGACAAAAAGGGGGAGTAAGGCGATTCGTTTTAAGTTTTTATAAATATAGTGAGTCGGATGTTGTCGTACCTAATGGTGTCGGGCTTTCTGTTCTAGCGGCAAGTTGATCGATGGTATTAAAGTCCATTGCGTGATCTTATGACATGGAACGCGTTCTTATGGTTGTCACAAGGACCAGAAAAAATGCATAGCCCGGCTGCTGTGTCATACGCGGAGTTTTCCATGTTTGACACAGCTAAAGGTCCAAGCAATGATGCGTTTTTAAACAAAGAAAGCGCAATTTGTTGTAGGGAAAGGGGCTATTTCAATCCAATAGTAAGATTTCATGGTTGATTCGTGGATGATCAATCGTTGTACAGCCCAATTTGATCTTAAAAGGCTCCAGTTTACCCGTTCAGTTTCTCAGGTCCCGAGAATTTTGTGCTCTGTGACAGACGTGTCGCCTAATTAATAATTATGCAAGCTTACTGAAATAATGGAAGCCTTTACCTCATGTAAGTGTGACACAAATACCTCTGATACATACCACGCGGGATTTTTTGCACTCTTGACGAGGCATGTGAGTGGTACTCGATCTTTTTAAGTTTGATTTACAATGCATCAAGGTATGTCTTATTGAAAAGGAAAGTAGGCGTAGTCTGAAGAAAAAGTGTTCTGAAAAGAATTTAATGATAAAGAGATTGCTGATTATGGATATGATAGTACTAGTTATCTTTAGAACAGTTTCACCACGGAATCTTTGTCATACTGATGAACAGCATACCAGAAGTGTAATTCGGTGTATTCGTTCTTTTGGAGGAAGATGAATACCTCCGCATTGCTTATTATTAACCCAAGCTGGTTACCGACATAGGATATATCGCTATGCCACAATAAAATGGGTTAACTGTAAATTCTGATCTTAGTTTGGTGCCACTATGAGAAAATCAGTCAATAGAATTCTTAAAGGAAGATCTGACTCTTTGGACCCGGAATGCCGGATTGTACTGAGCTTTTTTTCTCTCTGATCTTCACATACAAGAATGCATAAACATACGTGATCTGACTAAATATGATAAGAAAATTAGTAAAAAAAAAAACGAAACAGAAGAGTTTCATTGCTACTTCCAGGAAAATTCTAGTCCTAGTCATCATTCTCTGAAAGAAGCCAGTAGAGTGACGATGATTCAAATACATATAGACAGACGTAATGCTTTTCAAAAGAGCATAGTAGTGAGCATCAAGAGAGTCAATGATTCGAATATGTATATATGTGAAGATACCAGCAGATCAGGTTTACGTTTCCAATCTGTAGGTAAGAACTTTTAAATTTAAAAACTAGTCTTTATGATCGAATCAAAAGTTCACATTTATTTTATAC
The DNA here is from genome assembly GCA_025266875.1 of Fennellomyces sp. T-0311. Lineage (NCBI taxonomy): Eukaryota > Fungi > Mucoromycota > Mucoromycetes > Mucorales > Lichtheimiaceae > Fennellomyces > Fennellomyces sp. T-0311. The sequence goes on along the minus strand of JALLLT010000037.1, from coordinate 389,207 downwards.
TTATCTCCGGTTTCCAGTAACACCGCCATTTGTCATATGAAACGATTCATCCCTGTGGCATAGATAAAGTATTGCGCGTAGCCATCAGCGCCGTCGGATTGTCACATAGTCATGCGTTCTTGTGCGACAATAAAAACCTACATAAAGGTTCACTTTCTTATTCCTTTCTTTTTTGATCGCGCTTCTTCCGACATTTCCTAAAAAACATGGGTCTAATTCAAAGTGTGCGCAGAGCTTTTTTTATCCTATTTTCATGCTGTTTATATACCCCAATCAAAGATAGCAATGAGTCCGACCAAGATTCTACATCAAAAAGCGTAGAATTACGTGAAATCACGCCACCGAAGGACCCTCAACAATACCTACACTCTGGAAATATTTACGTTGCAAGAGGCAATCCACAAGCAGCACTGCAAGTTTATCAAATCGGGTTACGCTGGGCCATGTTAGACGAGGCTAAACGTGATGCACTACAGAAGGAAATTCGAAAAGTATCAGCCACAATTGACCGACAAAGAAAAATTGAAGAGCTTGATCCAGCCAACGTTTGGAGCACGATATTTGGATATCTCAAGTTCAACGAGCTTTTACATTGCGCCTGCGTTTCCAGGGCATGGCGTAACTTTATTATTCGTATCCCAAGGTTCCGTCATCAACTCCCAATTAAAATATTTCAAAGGGAAGAGCTGGTTTCGTGGTCGTTGTCAGACAAACGCAAGTTCCCAGTGATCGAGGTGTGCGGCCCCCTTGTCAGTTATCATGGCATGGATAAAGATATCTTCAAGTTTCTTTCATGCTGGAACTATACTTCGAGTCAGCGCTTAGGTAAGAGCCCTTGTTCGCTATTAATATATACGTACATTGATAGCAACTTTATCTGAAGCACTGAACTCTGTTGATCTACAGCATGGAATCATAAACGACCTGCGACATGCATTATTGTTGATCAATCCACCATTAACACGGCTGGACATCAAAGGAGGAAGGGTTCCGGCAAGACTCATAGCACCTTTGCTGATGACATGCTCTGGCAGTCTTACACATGCAACACTAAATTGCGTTATGGTGTCCTCAAGTTCTAGACAAAATCAATACTATGAAGGCTATTTATATCGCGGTCAACCTATGCCTGACAAGTTCTACTTTCGATGGTTGACATACCTGAAGCTAGACTATACAAGCACAGGCAATACTGACACGGCTATAGACGATGTTCAGCGGATACCGGCTCAAGTCATTGGCGGTTCACCCAACTTGAAACATTTGTTCCTATCCACAGATTGCGCGATAAACCATGGTGACTGTATATCCATTGTACTCCAGTATTGCCCACAACTGAAAACTCTGGTTGTGAGCCCCAAAGCAGAACTACCAGAACTGATTTCCAAGCAAATCAACGAGGGCCCTTCGTTATCGGACAAGTTTTGGACAGACAAAGGGCTTGATACCTTTGTACTTGATGGAGCAGTTGCTGGCATTGAAAACAACCATATTATCTCGATCTTTAACAAAAAATTCGGTTCCTTGAAGCGCCTGTATCTGACGTTAAACCCCCGTGTCGGTGTCACTGCATTGGCGGAACTTGCATCCCACGGTGCACCATATTTGCGAGAGATATATTTGATGTCACAAAAAAAGTACCCCACTTTTGCATCTCTTCATGGCGGACCACCAATCATACCGACGTTGGCTGCTCTTTTTTCAAAGTGTCCATCTCTGGAGGTTATCGAAATAGCCGACTATATAAAATTCCTGGACCATAGCTCGGAATTATCAACTGACAGTGACGGCAACCGCAAGACATGGAGGGACATGTTACTTACCATCGCCAAATGCTGCCCTCGGCTACGTCATTTGAAATTCGAGGGCGAGTTCCATTACTCAGCAAGTACTATGCTTGACTTTGTGTCAACTGGAGGTTCCAAGCTCGCTTACCTGGAAGTCAACACATCGCACAGAGTTGCCTTGGATCTAGTTACCAAGCTCACTTCTCTGAAGTATTTATATTTATATCAGCAAGAAGATGCATCAGGGAAGTGCTTACAGATGTCTCAATCCCAAAGAGAATCTATCCATAGTATACTTCAACAGCGTGGTGGCTATTTTACGGTGAAATAAACGCTTTTACGCTATGCATATAATTACAGCAGTAACCGATATTTTATGTGGCTGATATGAACACGGATCTATTGAGTTATCTTACATGTTGTTACTTTTCGAGCCTTTCTTCATCGTTGCAAGGTGTCCGTGTTCGTGTAGCGCAGTGCAAATCATGTGCCAGATCAACTTTGTGTGACCATGCTAATCAGCATACAGGCTTGTATCCCAAGCTTTCCGTTTATACTGCGGCTCTTTTAACTCTTCCCCACGAAACTATCATGTCTCCACTCAACGGCGCCTACAAATATATAGCACCTAGCAGTAACTTGGCTGTAACAAATCAATCCAATCAATGGACCGACACTGGCAGTTCTTTCACGGCTCAGTTGGAGAAGGCACAGCTTACTGCACAAAAGTTGATACGCAAGAAGCCTAAATCTGGTGAAGGCTATCTCACAGCTGGAGAAGTTTATAAGCAACAAGGACATTTACGCGCCGCGCTGGCTGTTTACGAGCAAGGACTGCTATCCGTACCACCAACTGATTCGCAGTACGCCCGACTACAAAAGGAAGCACAAAGTGTATCAGCCACACTTTTGGAACATCACCAAATGTTCCAATACTTGAACCCTTACGATATCTGGTGTTTAATTTTTGCGAAACTTAACTTTCGAGACCTTTTACGCTGCACAAGTGTTTGCCAAACGTGGTCTAACTTTATTTCAAGTTGGCCCAAGTTCTGGGAGAAACATCGTATCGAAATGCCTCAGATGGAAAGGTCAGGGTTGGAACCGCTGATACGTCGCCAGGCTCAAGAGTTTTGGTTTGATGGACCATTGGATATTAGTCTTGTGGTAGATCTTCTCAAATCATTAGCATACACCGAAAATCATGTCATCACCAAGCTATGTATGCATAACTACCACAGAAGGCTAGATTTGTTCCTTTTCTCTAACTTACCTTTCGGTCATAGGTTTTAACAAACTGCAGCTAAGTTGTTCGGATGCAAGTTATTTGGCAATAGGACTTGGATCAACAAGTTCATCAGTAAAACGAGTGGAGTTTATCGAGTGCAAAATTCCCAAACGCAGTATAATTGACCCCATATTGGAATCGTGCGTGAACCTATCGCACTTGACGTTTTCACGAATCGATGGCCCTTTGGAATATTACTCTCCTTTGTTGATCAGAAGCAAGAATGACACGCCAAGTGCTACTTTCTCATCGCTTACCTACCTCAAGTTATCATTCCAGTACATGGTCTACAACACCATGGACAGAATCGATGGTCCACGCCTATGCGAAAATCTCGCTCATTGTCCCAATTTGGTACACCTTTTTCTGGATTCCAAAAGTCTTCTCAATCAAGATGATTGCGTTTCTCAAGTCCAAAGGCATTGCCCGTACCTCCGAAATTTAGTCATGACCTTTGATGCCGAAATGCCTCCCACTGTGGTGAGCCAAATCGACTGCCATGAGCTGGATATACCGCATACTGCCATGGATAACAACAAACCAATGACGCCAATCGGACTGGTCAGGCTTGTGCTTAGTGGTGGGCAAATTGGACTGATGCAGGAAGACATCGTGCATGTCTTTAAGAAAAATAGCCGTTCCTTGAGCCTTTTATATCTGCATTACGGCCATAAAGTCGGACCACATGCGCTTGGAAAGCTGGCACGTCGTGGCGCACCTCGATTACGAGAAATTCGTTTGTCGACCGAGGACAGTCCGGGAAGAATTAAGATTGGACCACCCATCCAGCAGGTGTTGACAGAACTTTTTTCTCGGTGTCCGGTACTAGAAGTAATCGAAATTTCCGATAAATTCAGTTGCGGCATCCAACCACACACTGATGGATACCTGAAAGTAGACGACCAGGTACTGGTGACCATTGCCAAAAGCTGTCCTCTTCTTCGCCATCTCAAAATCGTGGGTAGGCGACGTTATTTACGAGCGTGTATGGTCCGATTTTCAAACGTGGGTGGGCAACGGCTTTCTTATTTGGAAATGGACATGGCGCGGAAGCATATCTTGGAAGTAGTAAAGAAACTACCCTTGTTACGGTATCTTCATGTTCGTAAGGATAGTGTATATCCAAGTGATGAGAGAATTCCTCTGAGCGAAAAGAAGGCTATTCAGCGCATCATCGAACACGAACGTGGGGGACAATTGATACTGGATCGTATTGCTTAATCGACTCGAATCACCCATAGACAAGTCCTTGTAATTTAAAATAAATAGATTTTCTATCGTACTTGCTCATTTGTAAGAGCAGGGTGTTGACATACAGAATACACTGATCTACATCGAAGTTGTGGTGGTCTACTTTTGTTCATAGCTTAATCCCATAAAAAACTATTGTTACATGGATAATTGACCGCTTCGTAATGTTCGCATGTTGGACCATCATGTACAAAAGTTCAAAGGGCATTCACTTGGCACTACTCTTATTTTATGTTGCTGCGAGAAAAAAAGGCAAGAAGAAAGTCATCCTGTGCTTTAGGCAGATTGCTACCTTTCAGACTGGATGAGCCTTTAACTTCTCTAAAAACCATATTCTTATATGACGGAAATCTAATCGGTGGTTAAGCCAGTAAACGCGTTTAAATAAACCTTGTCTTTGTATACAAGTACATACGTAACAAGGCTGATATTCTAATACACTATTAAACATAAAATGTAGCACTATTTTATGTTTAAGCAGTTTACAAGTTCATCAGTGTTATTCCTTTGCATTATCTGATCTCCATTGGCAAACTGAAATATGTATCGAAAGCGTTATGTTCATGATTTGAAATGTACTAGGAAATATATAAAACAAACAGCTTGCAGTGTAGGCGGACCGTCATAGTAAAGTGTAGAGGAGTTAAACTGTCACAAAAATGCCACCTACATATGAAGATAAGGAACGTAATCTTCATACAGGAAAAGACAAAATACATGCATACTAATGCTATGGATAGGTGGCAAGCAATCAAACAGTAAACACGTTACTCAGTCCGGTCCAGACATTTCTTCGTCGCCCACGTAATCTAGAGTCAGAGTATATATGTCAGAGAGCAGGAAGCAACAAAAACAAGAACATAATACATACCTGGATGCTAAAGAAAGTAATCGTCACTCAGGGTTATCTACACTTGACAATAAAACGGGGAGGTTTTGGCCCTGCGGCATACCATCTACCGGACTCGGCCAATAAATAATTCGGCCTGTCCGGTTAGCTACAAAGAGATTAATACTGTGAAGGGGTCTTGCAAAAGTGGAGAAGTTTACTTACATGAATGCGCTATACATTAGGCCGACCGTGTCAACTAGCCAGAAGGAGGCCATCGCTTGTTTGACTCTGACTTTCTATTTACAGAAAGCCAGAGTCGTAACAGCCTCCCCCAAAAACCATGGCAGCCAAAGCGGGTTTTGATAAGTCACGTCGCATGGTATTTTTCGATATTAATATAAGCAATGAATCGAGCGTCAAATGCGACCATTACTTTGATTGCGCGAATGCCTAGTGCAGCATTCACGCGTAGATGGTTCATAGCCTACTTTTAGGACCATGAGCGAGGTAAGAAAAGCGTTCTACTTTGGCTCCGTACCATTATGGAAGAAGGCAGTCAAAGAAAACAGGTTTAAGTTTGCATACTCTGTGGTCAGTTTGTGTTACAAAGGGTCATGTCAAGGTGATGATCTCTATCTCCATGGTAACAGGGTGCACAGATTAACACAGGCACATGATTGCATTTTAACCGTCTTCTAGGTGAATTCGATTATAATACATCTGTTTATGCGGTCGGGTTCCGTTTTGTGGACTTATGATGCGTCGGGCGGAGGATGTTGGCGATTTGACACTTTTAATGGGTGACACACGGAGTAGTTCCAAGATGAACGAGGACCAAGCAGAAGAGAGAAGATATCTTAAAAGAGCAGAGCTGCTCGTTACCTTGCTCGCCGGCCTATGATGAGGGCTGTATGATCTCATAAATACGAGAGACTATGCAGAATAGACCAAAATCTAACCCTCGGATATTAAAACCAAGCAGGGTGGAGTAGAGTTTCGCGCTTTTCAACCTTTCACAATATGGCAGCTAAAAGGAAATCGGCCGCGAAGCGAAGAAACGATGCTCCTGCATCAACCTCAAACGATCATTCATCGTTGTCAACTGGAAGCAGGCGCAGTAGCATTGCACACCAGCAAGAACCAACCGAGAAAACCAATGATCAAGGCACCGTACTTCTTGCTGCTGACAAGTCTGGCAAAAAATGGCGAAACATGGCTACTCGAACATTCACCACCTTACTCATGATTGGCGCCTTCTTATTTGTGCTGGCGTCAGGCTACATTTGGTCGATTGTAGCAGTCATGGCGATCACCACGGCTGTTTATCGGGAAGTGATCCAGATCGCTCAAGTACCTGCCAAAGAAAAGAGCGTACGTTGGTTCAAGACTATGAGTTGGTAAGAGAGAGAGAGAGCGCACTTTGCGGTGTTGGGCAAACCATTCATATGTGGCGAATAGGTACTTCTTGATCACAACGGAGTACTTTCTATACGGCGAATCCATCATCTATTACTTTACGGAGATTGTGATGGTGGACAAGTTTCTGCTGCCATTTGCGACGCACCATCGGTTCATTAGCTTCATGCTCTACGTGATAGGTAATGGGGAGTGATGGAAGGAGATAGAACGATGCTGACCAACAGGAACACGTGGCAGGTTTTGTCTTCTTTGTTGCTAATCTCAAAAAGGGCCAATATCGGTTCCAAATGGCCCAATTCTGCTACACGCATATGGCCCTGCTGCTGATTGTTGTCCAAAGCCATTTCATTGTCGAGAACATCTTGGAAGGATTGATATGGTAGGATACGTCACTTTGGAAAAATTATGCTGGAGCTGAATTACCTCCAGGTTTGTTGTGCCCGCTGCGCTTGTTGTATGCAACGACACCTTTGCATACATTTGTGGCTTCTTCTGGGGCCGCACACCACTGATCCAGCTGAGTCCCAAGAAAACAGTGGAAGGCTTCGTGGGAGGCTTTATTTGGACCTTGTTGCTTGGCTTTGGGGTAAGGAACCGTGTTGTTTTGCCGAGTCATGCGTTTCTTTTAATGGGTCTATTATTTTAGCTGACTACAATCCTCATGCGCTTTGACTACCTTGTCTGTCCAGTTCAGGTAAGCATCACCCCCTCCCCCCAATTCAAAATAGCGTGCTCAAATGGAACCATCCAAAAATTAGGACCTTGGCGCATCGGCATGGTCCAATGTCTCGTGTGCCAAAAACCCGGTCTTCACCGCCGTCCCATGGCAATTGCCTGGTACTGCTGCTTATATCGTCAAGTACCTCGTACGTTTCGGGCTCTATCCGCGCACAAACACTCGCTAACTTTGAAGTAAACAGTTCCGCCAGGATATTACACATGTTTGGGTCGCGCCCGTTCAACTACATGCAATTGCGATGGCATGCTTTGCATCGCTTATTGCTCCATTTGGTGGCTTCTTCGCCAGCGCAGTCAAGCGCGCATTCAAGATCAAGGATTTCGGACACAGTATTCCTGGTCACGGTGGATTGACTGATCGTATGGATTGTCAGTTCTTGATGGGCTTTTTCGCCCACATGTATCATCAGAGCTTTATTAAGGTATGGTGTTTTCTTGGAATTTGTGCAGTATCTAAGCTTATGGTCCTTTCTTCGGTAATTAGACATATAGTGTCTCGGTTGGTTCTATACTCGCGTTGACAATCAATAACTTGACACCTCGCGAGCAACTGGAGCTGTTAGAACGGCTGCAGACGTATCTTTCGAATCAAGACATCATTGATGCCGGGTTACTAGCGTCTAGCAACATTAATAGCATCATCCAAGAGGCTCAGGACAACCTTATTACCTCCTATTAGTCTTATCCACATCCCATTTCAACAGTGCTGTATAGAGAAAGATTTCGCATTATCAAACCCATCACTGAATCCAATTATAAGATGTTTTATATAGCATATTACGTATCTACATAATATCTACTATCGTGTATGATTTTTTTAAAGGAATTACAAACTGAGCTCATACAAGTACACGGAGGCCAACCATCCGAGTTATTTTAAAGGCACATCGTCTTGCGAGACGATGTGCTGTCACGATGAAATGTACTGTGGCTGAGTAAACGAATGAATGATACAGGAATGAAATGAATTGAATGAATGAGACGGACTATGATTACATGGGATGACTAAACAGAAAAAAAAAGTATGCTATATTGGATATTCCATTGTTCTCTCTAAGTGTACGTTGTCAACAACATGAATCAGTGCAGCAGTGGATCGATGGGCTTACATTACTCTTAAGAGCGAGACTTTCCTTTCATCTTCAGGCGCTTCTGTCGCTCTGCCTCCCGCTTTTCTTCCTCGATATCCTCCAGTCTAGCAAGTCTCGCACTACAACGAATCGTTAATTGCCATGCACACAAAGAACACCAATGCAACTTACCTTCGTTTCTCTTCTCGTAAAACTTCGCTTGCATCTGCCTCCATATCATCATCGGAGAACACTTCATCGCGGTATCTAGGCACAGACCGTCAGAACCTTTGCAAATTAGATATGAAAATGCTTACCTCTTTTTGTTATAACGGAAAATCCGGCCGATTTCAGCCGAGTAATCCTCTTCCTCCTCTTCATCGTCCACCACGAAATCATCCAAATCCTCATCAGGTTCTTCTGCACGATGCATCATTGGCCGTTTCCGATCCGTTGCCGAGCGCATAAACGGCATTCGACGCGCACCGGGATCTGCAGCAGGCCGCTTTCCAGCTGTCAGCGGACGAGCACTTGAAGGTATTTTTGACACCACACGGTTTTTGTTGTGCAGCAATCGAGGATCGGGCCTGGTATCTTGCTCGTCGTCAGAATAAATCCCTTTCGAATGACGAATATCACGTTGAATCTCGCTGATGCTTCGTAAATCGCGCTTCTGGGTGTTAAGTTTTTGAGGAGGTTGTCGGTACATCTGTTTGATTTTATCTCGGGCAGACAGTGACGAAGGCTGCGGCACCGGGTTTGCCTGTTTGGGTAATGCTGGTCGTCGCTTCTGATAAATATTGGGTATATTGCGGTTTGGCGGCTGCGTCGCTGGTGGACGTTTTCCCGAAAGCACAGGTCGCTCTTCCTTTTTCACAGCAGGTGATGGTTCCTTTTTCGCTCCGGGTTTTTGCTGTAGCTTTTGCGCCTTCATCATCAGTTGGTCAAAGGATAATCCTGCGTCGGCTCTCTATTACCAAATAGTAAAGCAGTTGAGAACCAGTGGTGGCCTAAAAAGAGAGAGAGAAAGAGCTAGTTTACCTTCTTTGCGGGTGGTTCAAAGCGTATGGGAACACCGTTCGACTTCTTTTTCGTAGCTGATAATTTGCCTTTTGCAGCATTATCACCTGGTGCCTTCTTTTTCTTTTCTTTCAAAAGTTGCTTTTGTCTGTCTTCTTGTTGCTTGCGTTCCCGTTCTCGTGCTTCACGTTCTCGTTCGGCTCGTGCTTCCCTGATTCGTCGTTCGTCATCTTCACGTCGTTTTCGTCGTGCTCTTTCCGCAAGCTGAGCGTCTTGTTTGTTGGCCACAGCAGTTGCCTGCGCCATCAACTTTTCAAAATCCATCATTTGAAAATAATTGGAAAAAATCTTGAAATTATGTAAAGGCAAACGGTTAATCTAGACGATCGTTCAATCCATCGACTTTAAATGATTATAAAAAACAACTTACGCAGCAGGTGTGTGTACAAAAGAAAGGAACAAAAGGAGGAGAGAAACTTGCTTTTACCATAATGACGTAGCCTGAATTATCTGATTGGTTCACGTAAAGCGGTCCTCCATGCAGTTTTACTCAGCATTTAAACATTGTTTGGTCAATGCCCACCTTTAAGGCTTTCGCAAACATTGGTTGCCTTAGCAATTGTATCTATTGAAGACTTAAGCGTGTTGTCAATTGCTCTGTGCTTCCCAGAGCAGCAGTAGGATGGCTTACTCGATCAGAAATGCCGATTACTTCGAACAAATGGACCTGTACGAAGGGAAGGAAATAGAACTGTTGTCATATAGTATACGTACGTAATAAACATAGAATTGACAACAAATTGGCGAATTGCTGTGCAAAAATCAATACGTAGTAAAATCTCCTTTCTAATTGCGTATTTGATCGGTTGCAGTTACTGCTAAATTAAGAGCATCTCCAGCGGACTCGCTAATTTTCTGCTAAATTTTGTTGAGCGCCAGTTTTAGTTTTCGCTAAGGGCAAGACAGATTTCCAGCGGAATCGCTATTTAGCGATATGAACCTGTCTTTAGATATTTAGCGAGCAAAGCGTTTAAAATGCCGAAATTGTAGATTTGGCGTATGGGAAAGCGAGACCGCTGGAATGCCAGTCAGTCCGCTGGAGATGCTCTAAGTGACAAGCGAATTGTTTTTGAAGCGAAGTGGCGACTGCTGTCCCCAAACATCTGCCTCTCATATCCGAGCTTTTTAACCAATACCATAATCAACCTCTGACAGTAATATTATGAAAAGACGGGTTTATATACAAGTAGGTCTCAATTATGCATGCGTAAAATTGTCAACTGCTCAAATAGATAGAGAGCATTTTAAGAGTTGTTTGGTATGACCTATTGAAAGATCTCGGGTACAAGGCCAGCCGTGGCAAGATGGACAGTGTTCGAAAAATGGATTACGATTGCATTTCAAGGAGAAATTTGGGGGGATACCACCAACACTCAGCTTAAATCATGTAAGGCGTTCCACCCACTCTCAGCTTAGATTATATGATGCGTTCTCACGAGAGTATCAGCGCATACCTGAGTATCCTTGACGGTTCTTCTTGGCTACAGACAGCTATTGCTTTTTGTCAACATCATCCATCCCGTCATAGTTACTCTTATACCTGAGATCTTTCTATGTATCATGCCAAACAACTGTCACCATCCTCTTTATATATGTGTATATTTGAAAGCTTTACGCAAGCATAACTGGAGATCCACTTCTATATAAAACCCGTCTTTTCAACATACTTCTGCCAGAGCTTGATTATAGGTTTGGCTGCAAAGTCCAGAGTTAGCCTTTACAGCTACTGGGAAGTAAAAGCCAAGGAAACTATATGTTAGCTTTGGAACAGTGTCTTACAAGGATTTATATGCTATCGCATGACTGGACATTGATAGAGTGCGTATCACTTCCTACTATGCTACACTCATCCAGGCGAGAGGAATGCAAAAAATAAAGCTCGTTGATCTGACTAGAAAGTCGCTAAAATTGTAATAATCTTACTGCCATACATATGTGAAATTATTGTGCTGTGAATCAAAGCTTATATCTGTGATTTCGTACTCCTTAGAACCTCCCTAAATGATACTATTATTTCTTAACATAACAAGACCTGTAAAAGTACCAGAAAATTGGTACCTAATATCTACACATGCTCTTTTGGATAAAAAATCATTTAGAAGAATGATCCATGTGTACGTATTTACTACTTCCCGTGAAATTGATAAGATAACAATGTTTCAAGTGTATTAAAGGTTCATTCTGGATCCATTTTACTGCTATTGTATTTGCCATGCAAACTAAGAGTGCATCCCAAACTAGACCAAAGGCGGTTTGGCTTGCTAAAGAATCATATGCATTCAGAGCTTAACGGTATGCCTGGCTTTTGTACCAAGCAAGTCTATTCCGAACTAGGTACCGAGATACACATAGAATATTTTTTTTTAGGTTATGACTGATAATAATAAGGTCGAAAAAAATATAGGTACATATTACAGTCACGGTATTATACACTAACTTTCTATTGTACATTTTGTGCAAAGTACTTTCCGGTATCTGAAGTAGCGCTGAGAATATTTCCACGAGGATAATATTCGCAACTACAATTTATAGAGGCTGTGAGTAATAAAAAAAGTCAAACCGTTACCAGTGTTTACCACTTACGTATAGTAATTGCCATTAAGATTAGGACAATATACCGCACCACAGCCGACTTGTTCCTATTAGGGAAAAAAGTGAGAATCAAAATACCAAAAACATGGGACACACGTTCCAATGCACCTACAGTTGATTTCCAGATAAGCTGCGTAAAATGACCGGTTCCTTCAGAGAATCCAGGTCTATCGAAATCATATTGCGCTTCTTCTTGGTACCAGGCCGTTATAGACTGTTCCCAGCTGACCGTACCCTTTGCGATATTTTCACCATATTGACCCTAGAATATAATTAACATTATGTCGGTGTTGCAAACTGCAAAACGTGAACTTACGCCACTATGTTGCAATACACATTCGCTTGACCATGACTGAGCAAAATTTGCCAAATCATCATTCCACGTTAATGGAGGAGATCCATGTAATGCTCTAAGCTCATTGTGTGTTTCTAAAATAACAGAAGGTGGTGAATCCAAAACATTTGTGGGAGCTGCCAAGACGGAGGATAGCAGTAACAGTACAACAAAAGATACAATCATCGAAATCATGGTGGGAATAGGATGGTTAAACAAACGATTATGATCTATTTGAAAGCAATATTCTGAAGCTTTATATACGTGAGCACGCCATATTGGAAGATGTCTAGTTATTTAATGCTGCATAAAGTTTCGGGTGTAACATTGCCACATGAGCTTCTTTTTATCGGCCTGCAAGCTTATTGGTGGTAAGTTTACATTCTTTAGTATTCTTTTTTTTATCACCATGGTGTCGTTAGTGTCGTCCTTTCGTCTCTTTATCGTTTTTTATGTTCTAAGATTCATAGCATGTATTGGTGACCCAGCAAACGATGTGCCGTAAGATATTTTGCTCAACGTCCTCATAATGTAATCCATCTAGAGTAAAACATTTTTATGTTCTGCGTGTGAGTCGTCTGCAACCATTAAATTATATATATGGGTCAATGACCGATGGTACTATCCAGGATGGCGTATGGTATAACGAGGCGATCCTACGTATGTCGTCAATTTCCGATGTTTCATAACAACCTGGAACTTGGAATTTGAATGATGATATTCGTGCGACTCTTTCGGCTTTTCTATGCAGCACATACGTAATTCCAAAAAAGATATGTCGGTAAAAAAAGCTTATAGCAGATGATGGACCAAAAAGTGATGCAATGTTTTGTAATGCCACACTTTTTATAAATAAAGTTTATATAATTAAAGATGACGTTGCGAACGTGGTACTGGATGTAGTATATTCGGATGTCATAATTCTGAATATCAGGGAATTACTCGGCATCAGTCTTCTCAAAGGTAATCTGCAGCCAATTAAGCTAACGGAGACAAATCCTGCTAGTACCGAGGTTTATTCTCACAATTTCCGTACGAACTAATAGTACTTTTTTTGACAGTGGCAATAGCAAATTATTATCCTCTCCCCCCTTATATGTGGGCTTGTGATTATTGTTGGGGGCAAAAGAATCGATCTCTTTACTCCTGAAGTTGGCCTAGCGAGTTATTACTACTGTTGTTTGCAATATATCGCTCAAATCTCTCCTGCCTTACTATCTTTTTTCGCATGATCGTTCTTTTCTTACCATAAAGGAGTAAGGATATTATATAATATAGGACCTTTTTTCTTTATTCTCTTTTTTATTACTCTTTTTCTTCTATTACAAATAGCCCAACAGCAGGGCCGTTGGAAAAATGATGATTTCGACGGCGGCATCACATGCATTCCCCAACAAATGTAACAAAAGCAACGCGAAACTATTGGATGAACTTCCGCAGGATGAGCAGCTCTATATCATTGAATTTCTTAATCGGAACATCGAGGACCTAGCATTAGAAAACATTGACCAATTGCATAATGAACTCAAGGATGGTATCATACTTTGCAAGTAAGAATCTATTTTATCATTTTTTTTCTTGTAAAAAAAAATGCATGCTTACAACATGTTGCAGGCTTGTAAATATAATCAGACCAGGAACCATAAAAAATATTGGTCAAAAGGATTTATCATTCGTCAAGGTAAAAAAAAAATAATGAAATGCATAAGTTAGGGCTCAGCGTTTTCTAATTCACAAAAGATCGACAACATTGCAAGGTTTTTGCAAGGTGCTCGTCAGGTAAACAGATTGGATGATAATTCTTTTTTGGGAGAGCACGGACATTGACATGATGTAATAGCTCGGATTGGATGAATCTGAATTATTCGAGGCTGTCGATTTATTTGAAGGCAAAAATACAACTGCGGTATGTATAGTTCAATCCAACAAAAAAGCAATTCAGCCTTTTGACCCCTTTCTAAAAAAAATTTAGGTACTCCACACTATATTGACGCTTTCACGTCTCCACTCGGCAGACAAGGAGCATCCATTTCTCAAGGAGTCTACTATTACAAGGAAGGAGGAAGAAGATCAAGGGGTGAAATTCAACAAGAATAGCAATGACCTCGTGTACCGGGATGTTCGTGATATCTTTGGTTCAGAATTCCGGCATGAACGTGCTCATTCTCATCAACCGGATTATCAGTTTCCTCCACTCCAACCTTCGTTGTCATCGGGATTGTTGCCTGGACCCCACCATCTCCGTCCTCCAAAGTCACCTCTCCGACGACGTAGGACAAAAGCCTCCTCACTGAGTAGACAAAGTCACTACATCATTAATGAAGAAAAGATATCGTACAATTATGATCGAAGACGACCTTCAGCTCCTACGATTAGCCTGCGACAACGAGAGGAAGAGGAGGAAGAATCGATGAATATTCAATGCACAACCAGCATGTCACGTTCAACATCAACAGAATCGTCAACCGATGAGCCTGTTACAAAAATGGATCATCAATTATTATTGGACTCGCTCAAGGAGGAAGAGGAAGGTGATAAGAAGGAATTGGAGCGTGAAACACTTTCGTTGAAAAGCAAAGATGGAACGCCCAGTTCTCAATTTGTAAGTCTACTGTGACCATACTTTGGGATGAACTGGAATATTCTAACAAAAAAAAAGCAACTTGGAAATTGTATCGGAAAAGGCCAGTTCGGTTCAGTATACAAGTAAGGAGGCTAAAAGCAAATTGACATAAGTGCATATATCACTTAAAGAACCTGATCTGTAGAGCACTTGATCTAGCTACTGGCGAAATAGTAGCAGTAAAGCGGCTCAAAGTCGGTGAAGATGGCATGTTAGATCAAGAAATCATGGCAAGTCAACAAGGTTGTTTTCGCATATCTCTTTGAATGTCCTGACACGCTAATTTTTTAGAAAGAAGTTGGCTTACTTCGAACATTATCGCATATGAATGTTATCAGCTACCTTGGGTTCGTACGAAGCAAAAATCATATCAATATTGTTCTAGAGCAAGTAGATTGCATCGTTCGTTTGGTTGCGCGGAAAGCTAAAGTGACATAATAGGTATGCCGAGAACGGGTCTCTGATGTCAACATTGAAAGCATTCGGCGCGTTCCCAGAAAAATTGGTGGCTTCATTTTGCGTGAAAATACTAAACGGTCTTGAATATTTGCATACAAACTCGGTTCGTTGATAACGTCCCTAATTATCAAATAATCTGCATGATGCACTAATTTGGCCTTTCAAAATAGGTTGTTCACTGCGACCTCAAAGCTGCCAACATTCTTACCACAAAGACGGGCGATGTCAAATTGTCTGATTTCGGCGTGTCTCTCAACTTGAAAATCAAAGAAAACATTGATGATGCTGATATTTCAGGAACGCCAAACTGGAGTAAGCGCTGCAAACATATAATCAAAAAACATAAACCTTATATTCATTGTACTTTCTTTCTAGTGGCTCCCGAGGTAATTGAACTCAAGGGCACAACGCCAAAATCAGATATATGGTAATATAAGAGCTATTGTATATATTCGTTGTGAGTACTCATACGTGTGGGGCCATTGTAGGTCGCTGGGATGCACCTTGATTGAACTGGCTACGGGCAAACCGCCCTATGCTCACTTGATCGCCATGTCCGCCATGTTCCGTATCGTGGAGGATGAATACCCACCCTTGCCGGAGACCATTTCAGATGACATGAGGGACTTTTTAATGTGCTGCTTCCAAAAGGATCCTGAAAACCGTCCGAGTGCAAGTCAACTCAAGGACCACCCATGGATTATCAAGCATAAGCAGCAATGTCCCTCACTTTCATCTCAGCAGTCGACCATTTCGTCATCGTCGGGATCTTCTTTTTCCGAGAAGAAGGCGCCAGTGTTCAGTGGTAAGCGTATTCGGATGCATGCATTGACAGCTTTCTGATTGTGGTTATTTTAGAGGAGCCAATCGTAATCGAGAATGAAAAGAATCTACGATACCCTCGGATCTATTACAACATCATGCCGGATGATCATGAAAGTTGTTCGGAAAACCATAGCCGAAGAAGCACCCTTGACGACGGTTGCGATGAGTCGGATCCCAGTTGCGCAGGGCAACACCGATTCATCCTTACATCGTTTGGAAAAAGTAAGCTTTGGATACATGCGGCAACTCATTGTTGTAACAAAACAAATTGGAACCTAGATGTCGGGTGCAAGGTGTGCGGAGGAACAATGAATGATCAAGTTACGTTCTGTGAAGCATGCTCCCTCATGTGTCATGAGGAATGCAAGTCGCAAGCATTCTCATGCCCACCCAAAGTCAACAACCAACAGCCTTCCTACGATGTAAGTTTTGCAGGGAATATGTGTACGAATGAAGCTAAGATGGCAGCACAGTGGGTGTTTTCTGCAAAGATCTACAATCACAAGCGAGAGCAATCGACGGTCGCGCGAGGGATCCCTCAGGTCGAGCCGGAGTATGCACGGACATTGAGTTCTTCGATGCTGTCAGACCATCCGCAGGCGGCGAACATTCGCAAATATGCGCAGGCGTTGGGGCTGACACCGCACGAAATCAAGGCGCTGAGCGAGAACCCTGCGCTGCTGTCACACACGATGGCGAACATGCAGCGGCCCGAGGATGACAGGCGGCGGGGCCGGGCATCACGTAAAAACAGCAGTGTACAGCAGGACGAACAATGTATCATTTGTTAAATAATCATAATAAAAGCATTTTCAACGTGACACAAAGCCTTCTTTTTTCGATTTTGCAGCAGTAGAGCCACTTTCCTCTTTTGCATTTTTTTTCTTGCTTCTTTTTCCCTCTGAAACACCCTTTCACCAATGGCTAAAACCAAGCAGAAACAATCGTTGCCCTTGCATAAGGTCATCATGGTCGGCTCCGGTGGTGTCGGCAAATCCGCATTGACCTTGCAGTACATGTACGGTGATTTCGTAGAGGAGTACGATCCGACCAAAGCCGATTGTAAGCATTGCGTTTTAATGTAGAATGTTGCTCGATGGCTGATGATGATGAACCGCAGCATATCGCAAGAAGGTTGTACTCGATAACCAAGAGTGCCAGATTGATATCCTCGACACAGCTGGACAGGAAGAATATGCAGCAGTAAGTTTGTGTGTGTGTGTGTGTGTGTGTGTGTGTGTGTGTGTGCGAGCCTGCGTTCATTTTACTCAATTGTACATGGTTTCTGCAGATCCGCGATAACTACTACAGATCAGGCGAAGGCTTCCTGTGCGTATTCTCGGTATGCGAGCATGAGTCGCTGGAACACACCCAGGAATTTCGTGACCAAATCCTGCGTGTGCTGGACGATGAGACGGTAAGTTGCGGTATATAAGGAGGAAGGAAGAACCACGCACCAACACAGGTCTACCCCCACCTCCCGCCCTCCTCTCCCCATTCCCCTTAGGTACCGTTTATTCTGGTTGGCAACAAAGTCGACTTGGCGCATCTGCGAAAGGTCGAGAACAGCGAGGCGTCGGCGTTGGCCAGCGAGTGGAATTGCCCCTACATCGAGACGTCGGCCAAGACGCGCCAGAATGTGGAGCAGGTGTACACCATCCTCATGCGCCAGATTCGCGATAGAAAAGTTAGACAACAGAAATCAAGCAGCCCCGACAAGGACTCTTGCTGCGTTATTCTTTAATCCACCTCTCTCATTCTCCCCCATACTTTTCCGTTTGTATCAGTAGGAAGCCTCTTTCTCTTTACCCTTGATTCCTAGTACAGTTCTTACCTTTTGACCGCTATTTTGTGCGTTGTCTGCCTTAATAACTTATTTGAAATACCCTTCAAAATGTGAATTGACATTCCGCCAAAAGAGCTTTTGCCTTTTCGTCATGGTTGCTGCAAAAAGACAAGCCGAAGACTTGCCACTGGAAAAGGAGCAGCCCATCCAGTCGATCGTGGCCGAGTCCGCCAAGCGGACCCGTCTGTTGTTCGCAAACACCTATGGCCAGCCTGCCATGGATGAGATGAGCAGGTATTATTGATCCGTGGACGGCCCATTCAAATCAATAACACACACACATTGCACAGCCAACGCATCAAATTGACCAGCAAAATCCAAGACGAGTACGGCGATGTACGCACGCTGCCCGAAGCCTTGGTGAAGCAGCAAAAAGAAGCACAGAAAGCCAAAAAGACCAAAACCACGATTGAAGAAGTACCAGACGACAGCGCCGTACAGCAACTTATCGAAACCATTCCAAAGAAATCAACAGAGTAAAAATCAATCAATCAATCAATCGAGGAGCTTTTTCATTGTGTAAAGAAAACTAAATCCATGATTCTTTAGCGATGAAAAGGCGAAACAGGGCATTGTCGCGTTACGATCCAAAGACCAAGTATCCGAGATCTTCGGCGACGCGCCTGGTGGAGGAGGGTCCCTTGTACGTCGTGCACGAGCCAAAACGATTCGTCCAGTATGGCACGCGCCATGGAAACTTATGCGGGTTATCAGTGGACATTTGGGATGGGTGCGCGCTGTCACTGTCGAGCCGGGCAACAAATGGTTTGCGACGGGCGCAGGCGATCGTACCATCAAGATTTGGGATCTGGCATCAGGCACGCTCAAGCTGTCGTTAACGGGTCACATCAGCACAGTACGTGGATTGGCTGTCTCACCGCGACACCCGTATCTGTTTTCATGCGGTGAGGATAAAATGGTCAAGTGCTGGGATCTGGAGCAGAACAAGGTCATTCGGCAATACCATGGCCATCTTTCCGGCGTCTATTCCTTGAGTCTGCATCCTACCCTGGATGTCCTGGTAACCAGTGGTCGCGATGCAACCGCAAGAGTGTGGGACATGCGGACAAAGCAGAACGTACATGTCTTGACGGGCCACACCAGCACAGTTTCCGATGTCAAATGCCAGGAAGCAGATCCACAAGTCATCACCGGCTCAATGGATAGCACCATCCGATTATGGGATTTGGCCGCAGGAAAGACCATGGGTGTCCTGACACATCACAAAAAGAGCGTGCGAGCACTCGCGATCCATCCAACGGAATTCGGTTTCGCCAGTGGAAGCGCCGATAATATCAAGGGCTGGAAGTGTCCCGAAGGTACATTCATCCAAAACTACGAGGGTCGCAAGTCCATCATCAACACGCTGTCTATCAATCCTGACGGCGTCATCTTTTCGGGTGGTATGTATAACCGTGGAGTAATTGGAGGAGTGGCTAAAGTGCGCGTGCTCTAGGTGACAACGGCTCAATGGGCTTCCACGATTGGCGATCAGGATATCAGTTCCAGTCCATGGAGACGACAGTACAACCGGGCTCGCTCGATGCTGAAGCTGGTATCTTTGCCAGCACATTCGATCGGACAGGTTTACGTTTGATTACCGGCGAAGCAGACAAGACAATCAAGATATACAAGGAAGATGACAATGCTGTAAAGGACGAAGATTTTTACCAGTAACTCAAAATACACGCTCTCTTTTTTTTTGCATCCTGCTTTTTTATGTATAATGGCTGCTCTACATGTTGGCGGGTTCAAGGTGATATCACGCTTGGTTGACCCGGTAGCCATTTTCGAAGCACGTTTGGGATTTCTACGGATCCATCCGGCTTTTGGAACGTTTCCAAGATGGCAATGATGACTCTTGGTACGGCAATGGCAGTGCCGTTGATGGTGTGACAGAACAGTGTGTTCTTGCCAGCGTGGTATGTGGGCCGATACCGGATCGACAGCCGCCGTGCCTGATAATCGGTGCAATTGGACGTTGATGATATCTTTGCTTGATGAGTACATGTCATTTGCATACATATCGCGACAAAAATGTCACACTCACTTCTCCCCATGTCTTTCGTCCGGGCATCCATGCCTCAATGTCGTACTTGCGGTAAGCACTTGCGCCCAATTCTTCCGTGGGCATGTCCAACACTCTAAACAGCAACACGTTTAGCGCGCGATCCAATGTGTACTGAAACAGCTTACCGAAACGATAAGCCCAGCTCCGAAAACATTTCCTCCTGGATCTGTCTAAACTCCTCCAACACTGCATCACTTTGCATTGCCGTCGACACTGCAAACAGTTCCACTTTGGAGAACTGGTGCACGCGGTAGAGTCCCTTTGTCTCGGTTCCTCGACCGCCAGCTTCAGCACGATACGCTCGGCCGAATCCAACCAGTCGTTTGGGCAATTCCGACTCATCCAGCACCTTGGCTGCAAACTTTCCTGCCAAAGGAATCTCAGCCGTTCCCGCCAAACACAGCTCATCATTTTCATTTGCATGGACATGGTATATCTGCGAACTCTCGCCTGCCCTCGGTTGGAATCCGCAACCGTAAGCAATGGGTGTTCTTACGATATCCGGCGTAATCACACCCAAAAACCCTCTCGATGCCGCCTTGTCCATGGCATATTGCACCAATGCCATTTCCAAGAACGCGCCGTACCCTTCGAGATAGTAAAAACTTGATCCGCTCACAATAGCGGCTTGTTCGAGATCGATCCATCCGAGTTTGTTGAGTAATTCCACATGATCCTTGCCATCTTGACGCAGTTCGCCCACGGTTTTGATCACGCGTGCGTTGGATTCAGGTCCCGTAGGTACGTCCGGATGGGTATCGTTCGGAATCTGGACCGCAGACGTCAAAAGTTCAGACTCGATCGATTGCAGCGATGCTTCAAGCTGCTGGATTTGCTGTTTGAGTTGTTTGGCTTGCTGAATGAGTGTCGGCTCGCCTCTGGCTTTTTTTGAAAGTGTGTTGCGCTGCGCCCGTAGTTCGGAAAGGGCATTGTAATTGACGCGTCGTTGATCGTATAAGGCTTTGACATGTTGAGCATCGACTGGACAATGATTGCGTCTGAGCATGTTTTCTTGAACAGCCTTGGGATTCTCGGCAATTTTCTTATAGTCAAGTCGTGGTTGGAGTTGTGCATAATTGCGTACCCATCGTTTGGAATGGTGTCCAAGTCGAACAAACATTTTTTG
The DNA here is from genome assembly GCA_025266875.1 of Fennellomyces sp. T-0311. Classification (NCBI taxonomy): domain Eukaryota; kingdom Fungi; phylum Mucoromycota; class Mucoromycetes; order Mucorales; family Lichtheimiaceae; genus Fennellomyces; species Fennellomyces sp. T-0311. The sequence goes on along the minus strand of JALLLT010000037.1, from coordinate 367,866 downwards.
TTGTCGCGACACCCAAGCAGTGGCGGGGTACACCACTGTTACAAATTCTATTGTCGCTTTGCAACGACGTTGCTGTGGCTCCCTCAAAGTTATAGACGTGTTTGCGTTCGCAAAAGTGTGTCAAAAGGGCGCGCTTTGGCCTCAAAAGCAGGATATTTTCTTGACAAAAAAAGATGTGTGTATGTGTACTCTAACAGATCTGGATGTTTTATTGCTGCTTTGGTGATGGCACAGCCTTGTTCAAATCTTGCTCTATTCGCTTTCATCAGAAAAAGAATACTCTCAATACAACCCGTGGTACACATACCTAGTCCCCATACATGGGTTTTCAGCTCAAGATGCTCCATGTTAAGAGTATCCTAGAATGATGTAAGCCCATTGAACATATTGTCCCTGAAAAAAAAATGAAGACATACATAGAGCTTTCGGAATTCAGCCTTCAGCTCGTTCATCTCCTTAGTGGTAGCTGCCAATTCCTTCAATTTGGCGACATCCTTGTCAACTGCTTCAATTTTGCGAGCATATTCGCGGACCTATCACACATATCAGATCATCCGTTCCCTTTCTCAACTATAAAACCGTACCTTTTCGGTCGACGACTGAAGTTCCTCGACGGAACTCAACAAGGAGCCTGATGCATTGTTATATTCTTCCAAAAGGTAGTAATAGCCAACGCTGCCAGCAACAGTGACGCCCAAAAGGAATCCAACAAAACTAGATTTAATAAAAAAAAAGGTTACTAATGTATGTCTTTGGATCTTACGATGGCTGCCATTTTACCCGCCACGGACCGCACCAGCCTTCTTTACTGGGGCCTCGGTCGTGTACGCTGCACGTTGAATTGCAGGTCTGGCGATTAAACGGGGCGAAACACGAAGCAACGAGTTCATTTCTGCATTCACAATATAAAAGGCGACGCGTTTTTTTTTTCATGAGTTATGGCTGGATTCTGGTGTCCGTGTCTTTTCACATGCCTGCAAATTTGTTGGTCCTTGAGGAAGTTGTTTTTTTGAAAAGGTCAAGGGTTAAAATTGTCTGGGTATGACATGTCTGGGGGGCACTCCGCAGTTGGCAAAGAAAGTGATTGGTACATATGAGCGAATGAGCGAAATGTATGACAGTACCTTTGAATACTGCTGCTGAACATAGCAAGTGAGTGTGACAGCGTAACAGCACAGTTGCTATGCTTTGATGTGTGTATCCAGTTTAGAAGTATATTGACTTTATAGTTCTAACGACTTTAATGCATAGTAGCAAAGGATAAATACTTATTTGAGTATTTTATAAAGGTAAGGGCTATGGTAGTGTAACGTAACTTTTCTTTATTCCCAAAAGAAACCGCCTAGCGGACAATATGAATATTTATGAGTTACATGGCGAAAGTAAAAATACTAACCAAATACAATGAAGATGGCGGTTAAGACAAAAGGTCTCAAAGAGAGAAAAGCTGGGAAATCAAGTAATAAAACTAAGTCATTCAAGTGCGAACAAAGTTAGTTATGTTCGATATGGTTGAAAAAGATAAACGAACGGAATATACCAATAAGTACGCACGCAACGAGCAATACGTAAAAACAAAACGAAAGTAGAAGAGGCAAAGAAAACATAAAACGAGGGAAGCAGAAATATAAGTAACAAAGGAATATGCAAAGGGAGAGGCAGGTGATACGAATAGTAAAACAAACAAACAACGGAAGTTAGCAAAAATACAGTTACGTTTCAGTAGCAACGATAATAATTTCATTCTTTTAACGCTGCTGATCTACTACTGATGATAATACGTTAATAAGAGTTTTACAGTCTGTTTTGCTTATACTATGAATTGGTTCTCGCTAATGATACATAAGTTTATATTACGAACAAAAAGCACTATCGTTTCAAGGCTCTTCTGTAGTAAATTATCAATAAATAATATTATACTGTACTGTATGATCTAGTCTTTCCTTGCTACGTATTTGCCTTTATTGCCTTCATTAGTATGTTATTCGACATAACTTATTACATGCGTCCAGTGGTATCACCATCTGCATTGATGTACCCTATTCATCTATAAAATTGAACTCGAAAGTTAGAATAGCTGATAAAGAGGCTGCCTAAGCTCGACACTAGCAATTGTAACTCCAAAAACTTATTAATTGTTTGTCAACTTGCCGTAATCATGAAGCAACTTCCTTACTTTTACTTATTAACATTTCTCCGATGTTGAGAGCTCCTGTTTCTGTCAGTAAATATGGTAATCGATACGCTTCTGTTTCGCTAATACCATTCTTATTTGTTGCTCGGATATGCAGAAGTCATGGCTCTTCTTCTTCCGTGTACGGATGCAGATATTATTCCATACAAGTGAAGATACAACAATAGCGATGTTGCTCCTCATTACCCTTTACAAAGTCTGCATTTGAACAAGGGTTACCCTTTATACCATTTAAGCAATCTTACTGCGGCCTTGTCACCTTCGTCAATCGCAAATATGGTTTTACAGAGCTGACGACAAAACTGTACCATGAGACCGCGACGCATCGGGAGCTTGACTATACGATCAGGCGAAACATGTCCTTAAAGGCTCGAATGTACACATCCTCCGGTGAAGCAGCTGTATTCAGCGTTGCCACATTATTTAAAATAGACTGACTTATCCGAAAGCTGCTAATCTCGGCATTTGTGGCTTCTACCATTCCAGCGACGGATATGATTATGGTGTCTTGTATCTGTACTGGATGGCCGACAACACTGTCATTCTCGGTTACCGTAGGTTTGGTAGCTTTGCTTAATCTCGACTCTTCTGGATGTTATTTGACAACAGCGTCCTTTGAGTTTGTCTTTTGATCACCAACACCAGTTTTGCAAACGGCCTAGGCTTCCAAATGGCGAAGTCGAGTGAGTGTTTACACACAAACCAATGCTTAGATCGAATAACCGGATTGTGAATAAGTATAAATAAAATGCTATATAAAGTTGCTAACGTGCCAGGAAAAAAATGGCTTGTCATTGATACCTTTGGCATTGAACCGGGTGAGAAGTTCAATTTTGAAGCAACTAAAGGTAACATATGCCGAAAGGCTTTATCGAGGCAGCATCTATATGTAAGTGAAAGATGTATTATTTGGAACGGTCAAAATACGGCAAGACTATCAGCGAGACGAGTACGAAATCGGGAAGATTTGAAAAATCGAAAACCAGAGGCTAGTGCCTTGGGGAACCACCCTCCCTCTTTAACTCATACTAATTGTAACGGAAACGTTCCACTTCTTTCCAAATTTGCTTTGTTTGTGCATACAATCTTCCACCGGATGCTCTGCTGGCGATGATGCTTCCGGTACAGTGACACGATTATTCCCGATGGAGAAAATGGAAGCCAGCATATACAAGCAAAGGGCTACGGGGAGCGATTTTACGGGATCCGAGTGGCTGTTGTCCAAGGCAGAAAAAATTGGAATGTGAAATGCAACAAGCTGAGTTTATGATGGACTGAAGAAGCATTCAATATTGGATTGTATTCAAAGTTCGTAATCCAGCCTGGATAATGTAAAGAAGGCAGTGCTTCTATGCTACATTACTAAGTTAAAAGTAAACCTTGTTACCTCTCTATAAGCGTAGAAGTCAAGTTGAATAAACATATTTTTGCACAGTTGCGGTCGTAGAGGCTAGATGAGCTTCATAACAACCTAGTATATTTTGCATCGGCGAATGACATACAGAAAAGCCTAGCTACGTACGTTCCGCATACTACATTGCTGTTACATTAGGTATTCCCACTTCACCCTCATTTTCTACGTTCATCATCCGTTATTACCCCACGACATTTTTCGGTACAATCGACACAGCAGCCTTATTGGTTTTCAATGTATGTCGCACCCACAGCTGAAGGATCTATCCCTGAACAAGAACTTTCTCAATGCCACTGATAAATTCGGTTTGCAATCGAACATGGAGTCATATGACTCTGATATAGTCTTGGAGTTACTTATGCTGGACCTTTGTTCCAACTAATTTAACCGACCGCTTGGAGTTACACTCTGGCTATGTACCATGGTCATCCGTATTGTTAGAAGATGCGTTTTATTTCAGCATCACATTGGGCCGTCGACTGTCACCTACAGCTCATAAATTCATCCTGCTATTGTCCGAGTGTTTGGATCAACACATCGTCAATATTATTCCATTTGAGCAATGCCTCTTTACATAATATCCAGTCGCTTATTGTACTATAGATGGGACTGTGCCTTTTGCTTTCCAGTATTTACTTTCCCTTCACCGCATTGATGTAGCACTTGTACATTTAACAAACAATGAATTCCAGCAATCCATACGGCCACGGCTTAAAAAACTAACAGACTATTTACTCCAGACCATGTACCCATTTGGAAGCAAGAACGGAATGGTTCCTGGTCCCATGGTCCTAGCACGTACTATCCTGAGGTGCATTCACCACCTACATTCGCCAAATCGCGAACTGCTTAACCGGTTCCACAGCCTCTTTCCTTTTTTACTTTTTTTTCCTTCACTCTTACCTGCAACCCTCGCATCCGCGTCCAAAGGGTTAAGTGACAGTACTGATGGTGCTACAGCTCTTCCTGTTCGCCGACAACGAATAACCAGGTATCATAAATAATGCAGAAGCAGGCAATCTCGATGATACCGGTATCCTTATCCCGAACAGGCTAGAGCGCAATGAAAGAACGATGATATTTCGCAAGGAACAAGTGGGCTGCCAGGCTAAACAATCCTTCCAAACCTCCATCGAATGGCAGCGACATCGGTCTCGTTGAATTTATCATTTGGCATAAGGGTTTCGATCGGTGGGACACGCGAACTGTTACTCCTGTCACATGTAATGTTCAAGTAGATATTGACTTCTTTTGGCTTATCTGTTGCCTTTTGATATGGTTTCTGACAGATAGGATGTAAAAAATGTACTTGAAAGTTCGAAAAAGGAGCTTCTTTATTGTCTTTTGAGGACCGACTATTTATACTGGTAATAATCAACTAATGAATGGAGACACGGCTCGGATCAGATAGAAGGCTCGACGCAGATATGATATAATGGTAAATAAAAGGGAAATTGGGCTAGAGAATGGTCTATGAGAAGGCTTTCATGGAGCAGAGACACAAGAGGGAAACACCATGCTAATTATGATTAGCATGAACAGCTGAATGAAATAGTAATATTTAGCATATATCAATCGGATAAAAAAAAAAGGAACCTGTTAGAAAGGTCTTGTCACAGAGTTGCTGAGGCCGGACGAAATATACAACACAACGTGACACTTCCATTTAAACAACAACAAGCTGAAAGAGATATCTTACGTCATTGGAACGGGAAGATTCACAAGCAAAGTTCTAAGCACACTCACGTTGGATGCCACGATCATAAAATGGGAGGCCAAGTGGCTAGGCAGAACAGGAGCTATCGAGATTTACAAAAGCTGGTTGCACTAAAACAGGTTTTTTTAGCATTACACATGACGAGCCTTAGTCCATTACGCACATCTGGGGTTGGGCCCCTTCGCTACGCTTCATGTCAACACCTTCGTTCTCCCTTTCCAGCGCCTCGTATTATATATGATGCAACTTGCGCGACGGTCGCACATGTTGTTTCCGCGTTTTCGTTTCTTGATCGCACAGACCCTCACATGAATTACTTTCGCAAAACAGCCACTGACTGGTCCCCTGCCGATGCTTATACATCATATCTCGCTTGCTTCCCAAATTGAAGCAGGGATGAGCGATTGCGCGAAATTAAAAGAGATCTGTTACTTTTGACAAATGACACTGGAGCATGCAGCATCAAGGCTAGGGCCCCGGATCTCAAAGTGGAAATCTATCTCAGTACGAGGATCTCACTGATTCCATTTTCCAAATAACATTGCTTAGTAATTAATGCTTTATAGCATCAGTTCAAGAACGATCAAGAAATGATGGCTGGTAACACGACTATTGAGAAGGTCGATTCCAAAACTCGAGGTCGTCAGAACGTTACAGTGAAGCAAACCTTTCATAACTACGGTAATATGGATCAACAAACTACCGTGAATCATTTTGAAAGTCGTGGTAATGATCCTGAGAATGTATACTTGGACAGTAGGATGAAGAGAGTATAAAGACGTTTATCTAATAGAGAACGGTACGACTGATAAGCACAATGATGATTTTATCAGTGACGCCAAACTATGCACCTCCATCTCCGCTTATGCGACCACTTGCAAGACGCGGGTCCGTCTACAGTTTCCTGGGTCTTTAAATTCGAGAGATACACCGGCTACTTGAAGGATGCTGCGACTAATCAGAAGGATTGTTTCTGTGGTGACCTTCATGAAGCGGTTCATTGAGAAAACTCGGGTCATGGACCTTGTGCAAAGCTGGACTGACCGCTTTCAGAATCACATCGAAGAATTCAGGATATTGCTACGGATCGCTGGTCAATCCTTCCGTCAACCCGAGCGTCAGCATGCAAGCACCTTTGATTACGAGAGATTCCTCGACTTTCCTGTCAATCCAAGTCTTGGAATCAACGTCACCGGATCGGAACCAATGCCGCCAGCTACCTTTGCTTCCATGGCTGAGGGCGTTGAAGTACGTTTGAATGGAGGTCACTACCAGCTGCTACTTCAGTTCTTCCAAGGCAGCTACCATACGAACGAGATTTTCGACAAGACCAGGGTCTTCTCATGGCGCCGTTTTGTGAAGCGAACAGTTGAAAAGTTTCGAACTATCGACATCTTTGGTTAGACGTACCAGTCAGCAGCGGCATCAACACCGCGCGGCTCCCATACTCAAGCCATTTACGTTTCAAGGTAATGATCCTGTTGTTTGGACTGGGCGCTTCGGGATAAGGCCAAAAGGCAAGTGTCTCTGAAACGAGTATATTCGGTGAAATGAAAGCAATTGATGTGTTTATATGGGAATTAGACAACGCAAAAAAAAAAAGTCAAAGCAGTCGGGTGACAGTAACGGCAGACAGCCTAGCTCCCCGTCATCAACCACCGCGGCTGTCTGTACAGAAGGTCCATCTCGTGAGAGTAACGGTCATGTATAGACAAGGCGTCTCGATGGTGCCAGGGCCCCTATCCGCAGCAACCTTGACGACATTGATGGCACTGATGGCGACGATATTCCGCAAGGAACAAGTGTACTTGATAGTCCTGAATCTCCAACGGATAGCAATGACAACGATCTTGCGGTGTTTATCAACTAGGCGCGAGAGCTTTTGTCAATGTCCCATCGTGAATAGTTGCCACGTTTCTAAACAACGGCAAGCCAAACGAAGTGGACTTAGAAACGCTGAAAATATCGGAACGAAAAGCAAAAATCGCAAACAAAACCTTGAAGGCGTTAAAGCTCCAATACGCGATTATGAAAAACGAGGCCATGTGGCTGGGGAGGATATGAAACTGCCGAGATCTGGAAGAACTAGGCGCACTAAAAGCAGTTTTTTTTTCCAAAAAACAAATATACCCACCGGTTTGGAGTATATTAGGACGGCGGTTCACCACGCGTAAGTAAAACGATTTCCAAGCCTAACAGTATATTAACTGGACGGAGAAGCACTTTAATGTGGACTAGGGGTAAGCTGACAAACGACAACAATGAGGACTGATAGCGGCTGCACTTCTATGCGGCTATGTCCGATAATATGTTTCTCTTCCTGAAAGAATACGACATCAAGAAGTATTCGTTTCCTTTTTGTTTTTCCAGTTACTGATCCTAGCTTGCTGAGAAAAGATCGGAATCTAGCTCGACGACAGTCAAAGAATATAGAGATCTTTTTGCTGGTGTCCCCAATACGCCAAAACAACTCCAACTTGACTTTCCCCTCCGGTGTGTGGGCACAAGCAAGCATGATATTTCATGGGCCAGGATAAGCCGCCACAGGCATCCAAGAATGTTGTGCAGGAGACATTGGAGAAGAATCGGCGTTTGCGTGTCATGTCATTAAACGCGCTATGCAAAAAGCTTGTGTACCCCACACTAATCGAGGAATTTACACCGCTCACTGCCCTGTGGCATGGCAACATGTTGTAAGTACAAGACACCAGAAAAGTCGAAGGCACATACTTTCACTTTGAAGCGTGTAGAGTCGTATTTCCGTTGAATCCTACTGACATTATCGCTGAAGATGAGCAGCTGACTCGTAGTTTAGATATAATGATATGCTATTTGCATTTTGAAGCGCCATCTGATTAGAAATCATCAGATCCTTGTGACCATTCAGCGATATCTGATGGATATCAACATGAACGACGGATCCCGTTCCCCCATGCATCTGAACGAACAAGATGATTCGATCGAGCTGCAACAGAGCGATGCAGTTGCTGCTTTCGATGAGCTGAAAAAGGAAGAAGACGAGCACGTTAAATATTACAAAGGGGCAATCAGTAGCTTGGAGTTTTCAGATGATGGCAGCATCATCTTGACCGCAGAGTTACCCGAATACTTCAAGGATGCGAAGCTGCATAAGTAGTGTCGAGAAGGCGAACTGAAGACAGTAAATGGCGCACTGAGATGTACGAACGTCCGTTGCCTTTGCCATCGAAACATACCTATGGAAGAGATGACGCTGCGGCCTTTAACATCGCATTTAGAGGGCTGTCCATCGCTATTTCGAAGGACAACACACTGCTGCCCGTGTTAAGCAGAAATCCACAAGACCCATATCAAATCAATCCCAACATGGAAATCCCTTCGGTGTAGCTCGTATTGTCGTTCGCTGTCCCAACCAGCTTGAAGCTGGAGAAAAAAGAGTTTAGTTAGCTGAACGCCTGTATTTTTTATATTTTGTTACCTTTAAACGACTTCAAATAAAAATTGACCAAGAGCTCTTTAAGCTGCTAGATGTTGTACTCCAAGCCACGAGAGTTATTGAGTTTTTAATTCTATAAATCAAGCATTCCTTGGGGCCAAGTTATGACTAGAAAAAAATCAGCATGTCGTAGAGATAAGGCTTTGAAGTGTGCAGGCCAACTTCTGATTTGAGCGAGGTATGACAAACTTTTTCAGTCCCTTTTTAGGCGTTCTAATGGCGTTTGCAACAGCCTTTAGGGATTGGTCGATACGGCTGGCTGGGTGTCTGTCACGCTTTTTACTGCGAGATATTCTACTTAAACGGAAGCTGATGGGTTGCGCCGTCTATGCATATCATTGGTGCCGATAGCATTTCGTGTGCAGAAACAGTTGATCTGTGCATACCATACATGAAGCGTGTGCCTCGTCCGCATACTGAAACAATAGCGATGGCCAATAGGGTTGACCATTATGATAGATACTACGAATGAAAGTAACAATGCTTGGATGTCAACGTTAGCCTAACTTAATAAGGAAGTACCAAATAAAATACACGCCCAGTTGCGTGCTTCCATCGACTCTCTTTTTTCGCGTTTCGCGTTTCATGCTGTACCACATTCTTTCCAACTATGAATCCTACGCTTGTACAGAAGATCTTTGGTCATTCGGAAGAGGTACAGAACGAAGCACCACCCATCTCAGCCAACCGGCTCGAGAACGCCTTCAGTGGTCTGCATAACTTTGTTCCCGGTGCCGAAAACCTGCGCAAAACAACCAAGGCCCTTAAAAGAAGCGGCATGGATATTCTCCAATCCACGTCATTGACATGGTTGCTTTCCGGTGACTCTGATCATGCCATTTTCTTGCGAACCGCGCCACCATCGTCTACTGTAGCCACGATTACAGGCCATGGCGAGGATAACGTGGACAACGAAGAGGTGACAATGCCTCGGACAGGTATTACCCGAGACCAGATCATCAGCGAGTTTGAGGCCGGGGTCAGGCGGTTCCATCGTCAAGAGATTGAAGAGGCATTTAAAGGAGCGGAAAGCAAGCAAAAAGCTGTCAAGATGCTAGAAAAGCTGCACAACAAGCACGACAAAAGAAAAAACGTTCCTCGCATCTATGACGAGATCCAAGCATCCATCCTAAAACGGCATCCCATGGACGTGGCTCCTAACTGGTTCGCTGACCGGATAAAAGGTTATAAAGATTACGACCGATTTCAATACTTCAAAATGAAGGGTATCGGCTGCATGAGGAAGTACAGGGTTTCTTGGAATCATGCACGTGGGACGAAGTCATGGGTTATCAGGACAGTGATCAAGAAGCCAATAACAGTGATGACCAAGAAACTGATGACGAAGGTAGCCAAGCGGTCAAGAACAAAGACACTTCAATACGCGAAACAGCAATTTTCACAGAAACTATGACGTTTTCATTGCGGTCTATTTTACGAGAGGAAATCGCCTACGACGGGTTCTTGAACCGATTGGAGAACGAGAAATTGCGCGTCGGTCGGTGTATGGCACAACTTTCGAACGGGGTATCAGCTTTGACTGATATGATCGCCAACGGAAGAATGGCCCGACTGTGCGGTACTGTTGTCGACGACACAATTTTCGATATCCAAGCTCTGGTACCTGGTTTTGATTTCGGACCAGAGGCGAAAACGGCTGTCCATGTGTCACCATACCACCAGATCTGGACAAGTTGGAAGATGCCCGCGTGTATCAGTTCGAACATTTCTCGAACATACTGTCAGGTACGTCATCGCAGTGTACACTTTCCGTTTCCATCAGTTAACGTGTTATGTTTTATGCTTAGGGTGCGTCGGTTCAAGCGTGAACGAAAAGATGGAATCATTTGTCTTTCATGAATCACGCAAGGCGATCGAGGATACTGGTGTTGTCACCAAGCAGGATGACTTTGCCTGCAACGGTGCCATGAACAATACTCTGCGGGAGTTCAAGACTGCTACACACAACCTCTGGTCGCGGAAGCGCCACGACAGAGATCTCCGAGTCCTAACAACTGCTCTCATTCGGCTGAGGCTCGCTCCAGATCGCGTCCGTCGTTATCTCGCACGGATTGCAGCTGAGAAGAGAAAAAAGGAGGAGACAGAAACCGGCAATCCCGTGGATCGGCGTATTAGCATAGTACATGCTAAGAGTAAGGCAGATTACCACCGGAGAGAGCTTGAGAATTCGATTGTTCGCGGAAGAGATGATGCTGTGATCGAAATGTTATTCGAAAAGCTAAACAACTGGGTCGGGAAGGTAAATCGACAGAATTTTTGTGTGCTTACTTTTCGCACTAACAGAGTTATTCTAAAAGCTTGACAAGCTGTCCCATTCATCAAAAGCTCTTAGTAGCAAAGAGGAAGCCGAGAAAGAAGAAAAGCACAAACAGGATCGCACTCTTCCCAAGAAGCTTGACAAGGACAGTCCGATTAGTACAAGACCAACGACGCCAACGAGGAAGAAGTGGAAGAGTCTGCCGTAGATGCCCAAGAAAAAGAAGTTACCACCCGTCAAGTTCGAGCACTGGTCGCCATTATCAAACGAGTCCTGTCCACCACCTCCAAGCAGGTGTCTGCCAGAGCAATTCGCGATGCAGCCTACAAGGGGAGCGACCTAACAGATAAGCAGTGCCAGGCTGCTGCCGAAATCGCCAACGCAGTTCGACCATACTACCACCCCGAACCAGATCAAGACGATAGCGTGGAAGACGACGATGACGACGAAGCGGATGTTCTGTCAGTGCATAAATGCGTCCCTCTGGCTTATATCACAAACGCTGTCGTTAAATTGGTGGTCCCACAACAGAATATCTGGGCGATCGTCCCGGAGGTCGACTACAAAGACCACTCCATCCATATTGGAGCAGATGTGCTTTACACATTATTCTCCGGTACTTACACGATCCCATCTACCAGCGCCAAGGGGAAAGTCACCAGCAAACGAGAGGCGGGTCTGCCAGAGAGGCGCGATGACGTTTTCGGTGCCTTTTTCTGCTTACCGAAGATAACACAAGCTCTCAAAACCAAGAACCTTGTCTTCAAACACCGTTTGACCTATGTTAACAAGTATCAGGTCCGGGTGCTTGGTCGTGGTCGCAAGACCGCTGACCCGAATGATACCAGCCAAGCAAAGAAAGAAGCAAGCAGCGTCCTGTCTGCCGATCAAAATGAAGAATCTAGCTCCTCTGATTCCAGTGCAGACGAAGTGCTTCCTGTTCGCAAAGGGAAGGGTAGGGCTGTTGTGATGCCCTCCACAGCAAAGAACAAGGCTGGTAAGGGAATGGCTGGCAAAGGAAAGGCCAGGAAGGCTCGAAAGCGAAAAAAGAAGAAGGCGATCAAGGCAGCCAGGCAGAAAAGGCCGCACCCTTCAGCAGCGGAATCTGGGTCGAAAAGGGCTAACATCGACCAAAATCTCAACCAACAGCTTCTGGAGGAGAAGGAAAAACAGGTCAAGGAGCTACAGGCCGAGCTCACATCGGTACGCAAGAGGTGCAATAAGTACGAGATCGAGCGTGCAGACCTAGGTCGTACATTCCGGGACGGGAAAAAGAACATGGGGAAGAAGTATTGGGATCGTGGTGTTTACGCGAAGCTATGGGCGGTGCGAAGAACTGTCCAGGAATTTGAAAAAGACATCTCATTGAAGCAAAGGAAGCTGGCGGATTTGCGTGCCGAGCTGTTTCGAATGCAAGCGTTAAAATCGAACAAAACAGTTCGTCCTCAAGAAACAATAGAACAGGTAGAGCGCTTGGATCAAAGGCGCGTTATATGTATGCTTATCACTGTGTTTATAGAAATGTATCCAGAAGACGATCATTGACAGCTTCAACAGCCAGAAACCGCTGGGTGTCATTGGGATCGATCCAGGGATAGTTGTCGCGGCAACCGCGGTTACCACCACCTTTGACGCCGTGATGAGCGTTGTGCGAAGGTACACCACACCATCACCACCTGAGCAGCAACCGCCGCAACAGACAACACGTCCATTCAAAGCGAAAAATATACATCGTCAATAAAAAAGGCTGCGACATTCGAAGCAAAGCATACAAATCGACGCGAACGCGACAAGGAAAAGGACGACGGCAACAGGAGGAATAAAGAGTCAAGGACGAGGGAGATCCGTCACTCTATCCTGCATCGAAAGCTTGCAACACCTTGGCGCGTTCAGCAATCGATAGCAACACTGGCTTTCTATGGCGCATATCGTGCAGTCAACAGTCGCATCAAGAAGCATGCTAGAGGCGCGAACGCAAAACTGAGACAGGCTCTCGAGTCATGCAAGCAAGATACCGTCATCGTCACCAACGAATATCGCTCATCTAAGACATGCCCTGAATGCCATGCACCGACAAAACTGCAGAAGTACCGAGTAGATGGAAAGCTCAAGGCAGCTAACGGTGCCATCAGGTGCACGAATCCGGACTGTCCTCTCCACCATGCGAATACTTTCAACCGTGATGCAGCAGCATCATTCAACATCGCTGTCAGTGGCCTTTCGAAAGCTGTATCTCACAACAATTTACCCATCCCACCCTTCTCCCGCTCCCACGACCAAACCTTCCAACTCGCTGCCTCCATGGAGCGATTGACGGAACACCAGCGCTAGGTGCTTTTTGTCTCCCCCGTGACGGTGGATTTAAAGTAGTATAGAACGTCTGATTTTTCGAGCTCACGCAAATGTACTGTCTGTTTTATTTCTAAGCTGCAACCTCGGCCTTGATTTTGATGCCGTTCTGGTAGCTAGGCTGCTCAGTCTTATCCGATCCCTGCTCAAAGTTGGGCGGCTTGGGGACCAGACCTGCACACGGTGGCATTAGAAATCGAAATGAAACTGAGGTCATGTGCTTACCTAGCAACTGGAACATTTTCTGATCGTCCGTGAACTCGTTGTTGGGCGTCGTCAGCAGCTTCTCGCCCGTGAAGATCGAGTTGGCGCCCGCCATGAAGCACATCGCCTGCTCAGCAACCGAGAAGCGCACACGGCCCGCAGACAGACGGACCATCGACTGGGGCATGATGATGCGTGCCGTGGCAATCATTCGAACCATATCGAACACTGAGACCGGCTGCGCGCACATAAGGTTAGCGATGCATTAGATCCCAACCGCCTGTGCGTTTACCTCTTGCTTCTCTAATGGCGTGCCCTTGACAGCAAGCAGTGCATTCACAGGTACACTTTCGGGGTGTTTGGCCAATGTCGACAGCGTGTGCAGCAGGCCGACGCGATCTTCCTCTTGCTCGCCGAGGCCAATGATACCACCAGAGCACACCGAAATGCCGGCGTCCTGTGCGTGGCCAATCGTCTCCAACCGCTCGTCATAGGAGCGAGTGGAGATAATCTAATGCATTTGAGTATCCCGTTCCCGTGATTAGATTATCGTTCTGCTGATCATACCTTTGGATAGAATTCACGGGATGTGTCGAGGTTGTGGTTGTATGCGGTGAGGCCTGCCTCCTTCAATTGCTTGGCCTGTGTCTCGTTCAGCATGCCCAGAGTGCAGCAGACCTCCATGCCCATTCCACTGGTTCAAAATGTCAGGTAATTATTTTTTTTACTTCTCCGCACCTTATCAACGTACCGGATGGCCTTGACGTAGGATACAATCTTGTTGAAGTTTGATTTGCGCCCAGCAAGGTCTCTCCATGCAGCACCCATACAGAATCTTTATAGTTAAATTAGTAAGCAATCTGACGCATGCATTCCCTAAAAATATGTGCCCGACGAGTTTTACCGTGTGCTTCCCGCTTCCTTGGCACGTTGGGCAGCCTCCAGGACTTCGCCGGTGTCCAGCATCTTTTGTGCCTTCACAACAGTGTTGTAGCGGGATGACTGTGGGCAGTACTTGCAGTCCTCAGTGCAGCCACCGGTTTTAATCGACAGCAGCGTGCACTGTTGTACCTCGCGACCATTGAAGTTTTCCCGATGCACCTTGGCCTAGATTGAACGCGTATCACTTATCAGTCAAATGTCGTGGATCAACGCCGGAGTTCACAGGATAGATAACTCACGCCATAGTACATCAAATCCATGAAGGGTGAGTCAAAGATGGACTGAATTTCCTCGCGTGTCCAATCGTTTCTGAGTGGTCCGCTGGCATGGATGGCAGCTGCCGAAAGGGCTGGGGCCGCGACGTTTTGGGCTGTAGAGCTCGCTGCCGGGGCAACGGCGGCCAAACGCGTTGGCGTGGCAGTGCCATAGAAACGGCGTGCGGACCGGAGAGGATGAGTTGCTAGGCGCAGAGCAGACATGGCTATATGATCGAAAATAAAGGAAGAGAAAGAGAGGAAAAGGTACGGGCTTTGGCTTTTTGGGGGAGGCCCATTCGGTCACCCAAAAAAATGGTTCCCTCGGTCACAAAGGTTGGGTCGTTCCCGTCCATAACGCATTGGAATCTCCGCATCAAACACGAAACGATTGGATAAATCCTGGGAACCCTGCCCGCGTATGAATAAAGCTGTAGCAACCCCCACCTTTTTTTTTCTCTCTCGTAAGCCCCATTGCATAACTCGCCATGCCTGCACCATTTCTCCCTACGCGTGCATTCCAGGCGTACCAGATCTTTGCCGCCAACACAAACGTGGGCAAGACCATTCTCGCGACGGGTCTTTGCCGCGCCGCCGCGCTCATGGCCAAGCAAACGAATCGCGACGTGTTTTATCTCAAGCCAGTGCAGACCGGTTACCCCGTTGACAGCGATGAACGGTGAGGGGCAAAAATAGAATAATTACCCGCGCGTTTCCAGACTTCTTTTCACATGATATCATCCGCATTACCCGTCACTTTTGAACGTGAATCCATATGACTTATATAATCCGTTTCTCAGGCACGTCAAAACATACTCTTCCGGTGTTATCACGGAGACTTTGTACAAGTATCCTGACCCGGTCAGCCCTCACATCGCAACAGATAAGGTTTGGACAATGGGAAACAAATGGAGGAATATTTAATATGGCGATTGACCCGAAAATTTGCTAGCCTCCGCATGACGACGAGCTGCTAGCTCAGACAAAGGCAAAAATTTTAGAGTATGTGCACCAAAGCCGGCAAATCAATGGGGCGTACGCCTTTCTGGAGACTGCCGGTGGTATCCATAGCCCCGTAATGTCTGGTAAGATTTTATCCGAATGTCGCCAGGCACACACCGATCTGACCCTCTCCAATAGGAACGCCCCAAGCGGATTTCTACCGACCTTTCCGTTTTCCATCCGTCCTTGTCGGCGACAGTAATCTGGGTGGTATATCCACCACGCTGGCATCCTATGAATCGCTGGCGTTGCGCGGGTACGACATTCCTTCGATCTTGCTCTTTGAGAATGCGCGCTATCGAAACCATGAGATGCTTTCAACCCAGCTGCGCGGGAAGACCTTGGTAAGCGCCGTTCCCGCACCCCCACCCATGCTGGAGGACCCGGTCAAGGAGGCCGAGTCAATGGCCAAATACTACGAACAGTTGGATGAGCATATGCTTCCCGTTATCAAGCACTTGGACAAAGCTCACGAGGCCCGGTTTGACCGTTTGGCTGAAATGGAGCAAAAGGCTAAGGATGTCTTTTGGTGGCCATTCACTCAGCATCAAACTGTTCCTCAGACCACTGTGATCGATTCGGCGTATGAAGATTATTTCGTGACTTACAAGAAGAACGAGAACGGGGAGATGGAACCCAATGAAATGTTTGACAGCTGCGCAAGCTGGTGGACTCAGGGTCTTGGTCACGCGAACCCACGACTGACAATGGCAGCAGCCCGTGCAGCTGGTCGATACGGCCATGTCATGTTCCCTGAAACCGCCAATGAACCGGCACTGTCACTTGCTGAGCGTGTACTCTCAATCGATACCTGGGCTCAGCGTGTCTTTTTCTCGGACAATGGGAGCACTGCAATCGAAGTTGCCATCAAGATGGCTCTCCGTGCGACAACAAAGCGCTACGGTTGGTCCGACGCCACTCCTATTGACGTACTTGGCCTGGAAGGCGGTTACCACGGTGACACAATCGGTGCCATGGACGCATGCTCTCCGAACGTGTACAACAAGAACGTCCAGTGGTACAAACCGAAGGGCCACTGGCTGCAGGCTCCCTCCATCCATATTTCCAAGAGCAAAGTTCACGTTCGCTTGCCTGAGGTAATGGAAGGCGGTGTCCACAACTACGAATCACTCGGTGCAGTCTATGCCACTGACAAGCGCGGCGGCGATCCATTGGTTGATGTCTATAAAAAATATGTTCGCTCTGAACTCCAGAGTTTGCGCGAGCAAGGGCGCCACATTGGCGCCTTGTTAATGGAGCCAGTCATCATGGGCTCGGGTGGCATGATCTTTGTCGATCCCTTGTTCCAACGTGTATTGGTCGACACCGTTCGTGCGGAGGGTGCAGACCTTTTGGGGTACAAGGCACAGGAGGAAGCCAAGGGCTGGGAAGGCCTACCCATTATTTTTGACGAGATCTTTGCTGGCTGGTACAGACTGGGTCGCCGCTCAGCCTCTGACTTTTTGGGAGTGGTAAGTAAAAGAAGTCCAAGAAGGGATAAACGGGGAAGCTGACTTTTTTTTTAAAAGAAACCTGATATTGTTGGCTATGCCAAAACATTGACGGGCGGTCTTGTTCCTTTGGCTTTGACTGTGACAAAGGAATCGCTTTACGATATCTTCCTTTCGGACAAAAAAGAGGAATGTTTGCTTCATGGCCATTCATACACGGCTCATCCCATCGGCTGCTCGGTAGCAGGTGAAACCATCGATACGCTGGAAGAGTTTGCACGTGTGGACAAACCTACAGAATGGACATCATTCCGCCAGAACTGGAAGTGTAACGACGTTTGGTCAATGTGGAACCCGGAAACGGTGGATCATCTGTCAAACTTGGACCGTGTTGATGGCGTTATGAGCTTGGGTTCGGTTCTTGCTGTTGAACTAAAGGACGAACAGAGCAAAGGCTATGGATCAACGATCGCAAAATCGATCCTGCAAAAGATGCGCCACGGCAACTTTGATCAAAACGGTGCCGGCATCAACTTGTTCGTACGTCCGCTTGGCAATGTTATCTACTTGATGACTTCACAGATTACTACCCCTGAACGTGTTCGCATGTGCGAGCGTATCTTGCTTGAATGTCTCGAGTAAGAGATTGTAGATAGAGTTTTGTAAATTTTCTGTAACATTATCCCCATCCAAACCCCTCCTCTGCCTGTGTTGCCATGCAAAAAGCAAAAACTTATTTATTTGAGCTCGATAACTTGAAATCCGTCTTCGTCCATTGGATGATTTGGTTGTGGATGAGAATGATGATGAAAAGGGCTTGCCATCGTTTTTCGCTGCCCTTGTGGATGAATTGATGCTGATGAATATGTCCGTTGATGTGACTTCACACGATAAAGCATGTATGCAAACGCAATCTTATATTTACATGTAAGCTCATGTGCCAGCATGCATAAAAAAATAGTAATACTCACATTAAGGAGGAGCGTTCCGATCGAACCCACTGCCGCCCAGACAACGGTTTCCTCCCAAACCCTTATGCATCCCGGTAACACCAGGCAGTCCTTGCAGAGTTCATTGGCAGCGGTTTCGTTGCTCTGTTGGAGACATCCAGCAATGTATCGATCCTTTCCGATACACATGATTGACAAGTTTGCACAGCTGTTGATGAATCCGAGGACCGTGAGGGCATAGTACAACCACCAATTAATGTTAAGAGACCGCGAATGGCCCTGGTACACGCTCCACGTTGCACACGCACTGACGACCATCATACACACGCTTAATAAGCATGATGCATAGATGGTGGGGGTTATCCAAGTATTAATTAGTGCTAAATTGTGGAATGCATCAGAAAAAGGGCATGATCCAAGAAACAATTACTTACGCGGCCACTTGTTGTCAACGCAACCCCAAATCTCCCACAGTGCTCGGATCTATAAAAAAACAAAGTTGTTACACCAAACGTAAATGTGTCGGAAATGAATATGTACCACTTGAATTCCTGTCAAAAAAGCAACAAGCCGGTGAGGCTTAAATGTAAATCGATTGCAACAGCGTTGATCTCTGTTGATTCCCATGTCCAATTTTTTTCTATTATTACACGTTTTGTTGCCCAAAAATCAGGGGCGTCAAGTCCGGCGTGAGCTTTCAGCTATTTATACGCTGAGCATTCCTTGGATCATCACAATGCGGTCTTGTTGGTTACAATTTGCATCTCAACGAGCCCAGCCCAGTTTATAGTCGAAATCCATTCATACGTGCTATACTTGTATCATCTTGACAGGATCTTGTTGTGTCGGAATACAATGGATCGGCATGGACTACTATATAAATGAATGGATCAAGACCATGCATATCCACTTATTACTTTTGACTGCTTGCCAATGTGACAACACGAAATGCCTATGTACATTCGAAAAAGAACTGTTGTCACAATTAAGGAAAGTATTTGCTCTACATTACAGAGAAATTTTAAGTTGACAACTTTATTACCTGGAAGGAACAAACCCGCTCACAAACGAAATCCTGAATTTGGAGCAGCAAACTTTACTTCCCGTTTCTCTGCTACTTTCATACATAGGTTCTGGATATCACTTGACCGCATATACTGTGCTTATTACAGGAGAAAAGTACGTAAGTGACAAGCACTTGGTTGTTGGTCCGTAGTACTGATGTATGACATTTGATTCTCCAGCATATAAAAGCAGCGGCCAAGTGTATATATGCGAGCTACTCTGCGCACAGAAGAAGCCTTAGCGCTCTACGTAACATAATTCATCATACTACAATGCTCATCAATCACGTGCACAGTTCTGAGATGCCTTTGCACACATAAGTTAGATAAAGAAAGTCGACATACAAGCATGTTCTCCGCGTCACTTTAGACTTTTTCTCTAGAACCTATGACGATGGAACCAGAAACCTCGACATAAATGCGGCAAAGATAACTTCACGAACAGTAACAAGCCTACCACAACTGTCCCTACTATCAGACGTTCGGTACTTGAGCGATCTTGCAGCACTTTGTCCCGTTCTGACTGTTTACTCTTACGCACACATCGCAGGCCGTTGAGCAACCCAACAGTAGTTTGCATATGTAGAGTGCGTTTAATGGTGCACACGAACGCCAAGTTGGTCTGAAAAAAGCATTGGTCCAAATTCAACAACGACTATTATGCAGTTTGTGTCATCGTGTCTGTCGATTGTAGACCAGAGTTAGTGGCTGCCATGTCCATTTACTGCCATAAAGCACTCTTCCATCGTGATCCAAGATCTAGTAGGACGTCCAACGCTAACGAAAAAGGATAACCAAGCTTCAAAATGTATCAACGACAATGCGCTTCTGTTATCCGACGAGTTTTTTCTACTGGCTATATTCACCAATTTTACTTATGAAGAGCTGGCACGTGCATGAAGCTCACCATGATGTTGCTCATAGCTTTCATCGAATCGAATTCCAACGGAGTTGATCACTACATATCCATCACCACAACTATCGTGCATTAACAGGAAAGCATTCGTGTTGATGTAAACAAAAATAAACTATTACCCTTGGGAGCGAGTCAAATATTCTCCAACATATAAATACATACATGTTCAACTAAAAATAACGGATGCCATGATATGTAAAAGATGTGGTTCATGTGTACCTAAAATATAACCCGTCAAGAAAGACTTGGATTCCACCATCAGCAACGACCGTACAGCAGTTACCGTGCAGATCGAGCGATCTATCCGTCTAACGTTTATCCTAGCACAATTGTTTACGAATCTCCATTATTTTTTTTTGGAAAGACTTCTTTGTCATAACAGTATCATCTTAATCCGTTACAGCTTTCGACACACATCATAGATCAGTTCGACAATCAACATATGAATGCGTCCTAAAAAGCTGCCCAATATTTCGTGAGCTCAAAATACCACATTTGCAGTGCTGTAAACAGAATCCAGGATAGAATAAAAAACATCAAAAGCTAGTTTTAATTCGCGACTCGCCGGATACCACGGATAACGATATGTATGCAAAGTTATAAAGAAATCAGAATGATATGCTGTGTATAGTCGTAATACTTTTTTCTATATCGGAGTAAAGTCGAACTTGAGTTTTTGAGATATCCAGGTAAGCTCAGCGGTGTGTGCTTTATTAGTTGATGGGGTTGGTGTATATTGACCAAGAAAGCCAATAACCGCCGCTTGAAATGTTGTCATTCTTCGGGGCAACCGATGGTTACACATGGCAACCGTGGCATAGTAACAACAGTCACGATTTTTGCTTTCGTCATTTTTGAAAGAAAAGCAGTGGTTTGTGCCTGGTGTAGAGGCACAATATGCGGAGGTCGGCGACGCATCTTAAAGATGCGTCCAGCATGCTATTTCCTTCAAAATTGACAAGCAGAGCTAAAACCATACGAGAGATACCGTCATGTTGTTGGAATAACCACCTACAAGCCATGCTGCACGCTTTCGACACGTCCCTAACGACCCAATGCCGACGACGATCTATCCCGCTCCACCGACGCCACTATCAACAAATCGCACCAACGCGTCGATTGGCCACTGCGGCGGTTCCCACAACAGAAATCGGTCAGCAACAACAACGAGTATGTAGCACAACGACTGCACGTCGACGAGAACTGGTGCAACCACCTGGGGAACTTCGCGGACCGTTTTCCATCTTTAATCTGAGCCACCATGTCAGTTTCGACAATCTTGAACGCAGCATTCAACTCAAGCAAGCCGAAAACGCGTGGTCATTGTTTACTACACTGGCGTCAAGAGAAGGAGAACGGTATATTCCTCTACCACTGTGTTCTGCACTCTACTCTTTGTTGACGTTTGCAAAAACATTGTCGGGGCATGGCAAAGTATCCGCGTATCGACAGAAACAAATTGACGAGTTGCTCAGTTACGTGGAAGAAGAATTCGAGATGCCACGATCCCAGTTCATGGCCGGCGCTCAAGTGATACCCATTCCAGCATACAAACTCTTAATGCGTGCCATCAAGCGCCAGAACAGACGGACAGCGTGGGCGATTTTCTACGACATGGCCAACGACGCAGATGCCATAGCTGAGATACCCCGTGGCGCCATTTTCAAGCTCATGTCATTGATACAAGACGATCTGAAGCTCGATGCCCGAGAGAAGGTTTGGCGTCTGGAACTTATAGCCGGACTTCATGAAGGTGTCAGTGACAATGGTCGAACATTGACGGCAACGGAAATTCTGGATATTGCAAAGATATACCATCTTTTTGCTACGGATGACTCGCGTGCGGCACACGGCATGATGATGCAGATGGACAAGGATATGTCTTCGAGCGTGCTGGCAGAGCTTGTTTGGCGATCAGTGGAGTTCAAGGCAGTCAAAGCAGCTCGAGAGCTCTTGTTCAGCGTACAAGCACGACGGAAAGAACGGAACAAGGCTGTCGGACCGGATGAAGCAGCCTATATATCGTTAATGAACACATACCGGGACCAAAAAATGTACACCAAGGCACTGGAAATATTTGAATGGTTATTGCGGGATGGGGTACCGCCAAGTATACATGCATTCAATGCGGCTCTGAATGTATTTGCAGATCAAGGAGAGATTGACAAGGCAAAGTACATGTTTGAGTCGTTGACGCAGATGGGAATCATGCCAGACTCGGCGACTTTCTCAGAGTTGATCAAGGTGCATACAGCGACTGGCGATGTCCGATCAGCCATCGAGTACTACCACATGATGCGAGAAAAGTATGAGATCCAGCCGAACCTTTACGCCTACAGCTTAATTATCGATGCGTTTGCGAAACGTAACGATGTACGAAGCGTGATTCGATGGTTTCAGTCCATGTTACGACACGATGTTACCCCCAATCACATCATCATCAACAATGTTCTCAAGGCGTTCAAACGACAATCGAAGCGACATCCCAACATGGGAGAGGCAGTGATGCGGATTGCAGCGCAAGCAAGAGCAGCAGGTGTGAAGGCGGATGCGGCACTGTATACCGTGTTACTCCAGGTTCAGGCACAAATTAACGGTCTGAGTGGCGCATTATCTACGCACCGGGAGATGCTGGACCGGTTGATCGAACCGAACGTTTATACCTATACCGTCTTAATCCATACTTGTGGCATGTTTGACGCGCCAGATGCAGCCGAACGAATATTTGAATTGATGAAACAAAGTCAGCACCCTCCCACCACTGTCACGTATTGTGCCATGATGGATGTGCTTTCAAAAGCCCAACAGCATCGTCAGCTCAGGGATTTGGTTCGAGAATTCCAAGCAAAGAGCGAAATGGATCGCGACGGTAGACTCCAAATAGACGCAAAAGTACGAGGATATATCCAGTTGTATAGTTAATCCGCTAAAGCATGTAAATACAATCATCATATCATCACTATGGCATGATCCTTTGAAATATAAATCTCAGTCGATGACATTGATTCTAAAGTTGCTTACATACTGCATGATCAAATTGTTGCTTTTAATGGGTCCAAGAGATATACGTACGATAGATGCGGTGGGCATACATGGCGATTGCAAAGCTTTTTGTCGTTTCATACTTGGCGCCAACCATGACGGAATTATTACAGTTTACTGGTATGATATTTAGAATTTGGCTCCTTTAAATACGAGTCGTTCTTTTTTTCGATAACATTGTCCATGCTCACTATTGTCTCTTCCACAATAAGCTGTATTATTTTGTTAGATATAAAGACATATTCAAACGCAAATGACGTCTCAAGTTACCTTTGCCGTAATCGTCAACTGTAAAGTCCGTATCACTCCAGAGGAGTGTCGGACACTTCAATATTAATGCTTCAGTATCACACACCTAGCATATCGATTCACAAGGAGAGCCCATAACACGTAGACTCACATGTGAATCTATAAGCACATGCACCATTAGCTCCTGCTGCCGATATTAATGCCCTCTATTATCCTTTACTTGCAGCTCTGATTAAAGCATACCACCCCCGAACTTTTGGATAAACTCACCATCATTTCTTACCTTGCTCACAGTTCGTGGGAATTTATCTTTCAAGACTTCTGAGCTGCAGAACTAGGTTTCCATCACTTTTTTTAGTTTGTAGACCAGCCGCAACGTCTTTATTGCAACTCGCGAAAGCAAACTTAACATGACATCCTTCGGTAGTTATAGGTCCGGCCGAACTGTATGAATTTGCTCAGTGATTGGCTTTGGTCTATTTACGCGCATATCCTCGTTCAGTTTCGCAAACATGGCATCGTAAACCACGGCCTTATAAACCAGGATCCTTATCAACATTTTCCAAATACCGGATCGTTTTGCGATTGTCGTCTGAAATACTTACTTTCTCTGTCGACGATAAAGCTATTTAATATATAGCTTGTCCAGTGTTCTCCATATCCAAACCACAAAGTCCAACTTTGGTGCCTTATCTAACCAAGGAAGTTCCATCGATATAAAAAGAAAGTAGAACTATTTCAAGGTGGTTACCTTCCAGTACTATACTTACTGTATGTCATTAGGACGGGTATACAGTAAATTCGTACATACGGCGACAAGTTTAACAAGATCAAAATGTATAAATCGGTGTCTTTCTTTTCACCAAACATGTTTTATTCCTACTGAGAACAAGTCCTAGGAAGCAATAGACTCAGGTCTGTCTTTCGAACTTAACGGAAGAGTTCTTGCTACGTACGTACTGCCACGTTTCTATTTGCTCGAGGAAGTGTACAGCACATTTTTTTCTTGCCTTCTTTGGTTGTGTCCTTGATTCTTTTACGTCTAGCTGTTCCTTTTTATGCTGTATATGTATACTAATGGCAGAAATACGACGAGACGGAATCGATCTTTTGCAGGCAGCTTGTTGACGGCCGTAATGCAGTGCATTGGCTTTACTTTTCTCACCTTACGCTGCTTTGTATGTCGTGGTATGGATATTTTTAGTCGAGTATTTTTGATTAACTGTAGTGTTACACGCAATAAAGATTCAGCAGCCTGAGTTTCGTAAGATTGCCTATACGTAGCAATCCTTAACCGACTTTAAAATTAAATAGGTGACAGTATTCGATGCATATATCGAAATGGCAACGATTCTTTTTGGCCGTGTACCAACCTTGCGGTATTTACATTCGATGGACAGTTATATTGATGCATGCAAAAACTTACGCAATACAAAATAAGTATCTGGTTGTCTCCGTCGGACTGTACCATTATCCTCTACACTTCACGAATCGCCTAGGATCCCTTGCAATAAACTAAGTAAGCATGGAATACCCTATTTGACGGTGTTTATTGATGAGCTAACGAAGCTGCTGAACACGGCAATGTTTTTAGAGAGCAGTGCTTGAATGATTGCTCCACATAGTATCATTTGGTACTGAGTAAGTTCAGCCACTGTTGTGAAAAAAAAATGGACAATATCACATCCGTATTCCGCCAGTTCTACATAAATATTGGCCGCAAAGAATATCCTCTTGTATGATAACTTGCACGTGCTTTCGGCAAGATCTGCTGGTGACACCAGTTGAGCTAAATTCTTACCTACTCTAAGCATGTTGTGTAAGTCAGACAATAACTTTGCTCTCTACATAACCACCTCTTCAAGATGCACATTATGTACAGAAATAAAATGGTTTATTTTTATTTTTGAGCCCGTATTTAAGGTGCCAAGAAGCAAAGTTCTCACTGTTGCAAAAAACGGGGTCCGATTGCATCGATGCAGTAGAAACTTCCTGCAAAACAACAAACATAAGATCTATTTGCCGATCTCGGATAGCAAGATGATCTCTACCTGTGCACTTAACAAATAAATAAGAAAAATGTCAGCTTTTGTGATTCCTGGAAAAGTAATGAATATATGTCGCACTTTTTTTTTACTAGGAGTCGTGATGAATATTGTATACGTGATTGATTAGGCCTTTTAGTTATTGTCACGTTTTATGTAAAGGGCCTGCTATATGCTGATTTACGCGTGAGTTAGGAATGGATGTCGTATGTATAAGGAGCATGACTGTGATATATAACATTTAGGAGCATCCATGATGGTCTATTTCTTTTGCAAGTAATACATGTGATTAAGATTTGAAGGGGTGGATAAAGGGGGCCAGTGCTTACTATATAATGACGCTCGAGCTTTCTTGATTGTTTTTGTTTTGAATATCAGAGTTAATTTTCCTCTAACCCCGTTACAGTCGTTTACCCATTCCATTCACTTTCAGAATGCGCTTGCTGTTTGGTGTTACCATCGCATACATTGCACTCGGAGTCAGTGCTTTAAATCCTCTGGGAGGTAGTGAAAACAAAGTACTTGGCTTGGTCGGGACGTCCGCTACTGCGCAGCCAAGAATCAAAAACGTTCAACAGGCGGACAATCATCATCAGTCTTCCGATGTCCAGTATAATACATTCAACGAAAACAATACCGATAAGCCAGGAGGATTGATTGGTGCGGTCATGAAGAGACGATTGATACGACGCAAACAGCAAAAGAACACTGGTCCTCCGGATGGTTCTGTTCTCGCTACCGTTACCAAGGCTAAAGTTTTAAACCTTGATATGGGGCAAAAGGTAATTAAGAGCAACAGCCTGTGCGAAGACTGCAGTATTAAGGAGTGGTTTCCATCATAGACGACATCCGATCCTGCCAAAAATAAGGGAACTTCCAGCGGCGGCCCTAATGAGTTGCTTGGCAAGAAGGCAGTAGATCTCGCGACACCAGGCCCCAATGACCCAAAGAAAAAGGGTGGACCAGACCCTATTGTGAATGTTGCGCCAGGAGATCATGCGATCACAAAAATTACGGCTCCACAGCTTAGTGAGGGGTTCGTTACCACGGGCGATCAGCAACCGCCACAGCAAGCTTAAGCGGGAAACACATTGTCTTCCATAGCTGAGGGATGTTTTTGAGTTACTATTCTGAATTAAACACATGATCTTTTGACAAGACACGATAAAGCAATTGGGTGACGCGGCTGGGCAGGTTATTATACGAGCTTCCTTTATGCCGGCGGGACGAACTCCGCGTGCTGTATCATCAGGCAGGACAAATTGGATAAGCAAAGTGCCGATTGCGAATATATCCGTACATGGTGCATATGTGCGGGAAAACCCTGGTCTCACGGCGCGAGAGAGCTGAATTACCCTGGAATGAAAAAAGGTACGATATCTGTAACACGCCAGTAGGTTGGGCTATTTTGAGCGGTGCGCGAACGTTATCATCGTCTTTTGTTCCCATGTGCGACCCTCACCGGAGGACGAGTCGCTCCGCCTCCGCACCCGCACCCGCGTTCCAAAAAGCTCCAAGAGCACGGGGGCAAGCAATGCCCTACTTGGAT
The DNA here is from genome assembly GCA_025266875.1 of Fennellomyces sp. T-0311. Taxonomy (NCBI): domain Eukaryota; kingdom Fungi; phylum Mucoromycota; class Mucoromycetes; order Mucorales; family Lichtheimiaceae; genus Fennellomyces; species Fennellomyces sp. T-0311. Next base: position 340,771 of record JALLLT010000037.1, on the reverse strand, counting down.
GCATCAATATTATGCATGGCACCAGCAAATTCTCATCAGACGTCTTTGTTTACGCAAGCACGACAAGTTTGCCATGGCCTGCAAGACACCAGGGTGACGAGTCGGACGGCGCACAAAAAGTCACGTCGTACATGCCTTCTGCGCGGCGAGAGATGTCGTCGCCTCTTTGTACGTGGGTTCCAGAGTTTGTGTTTTTTCCTTCTTCCCTTTTCCCTCTCAGCCCATGACAAGCCCAGAATTCAGCAGCCCCTTGCGAAAGTACAAGCTCGTCTTTCTCGGCGAGCAGAGCGGTACGTTTGCCCCACGCACACGCAAAGATTGCCCTCAGTAGACTCATTGAATTGTCTCTAGTCGGCAAGACCTCGCTTATTACGAGATTTATGTACGACTCGTTTGATAACACATACCAGGTACGCCACACAACTCTTACATGCTTCCGCGCGTGCCTACTGACGGCCCATGCAAATAGGCCACCATCGGCATTGATTTCTTGTCGAAAACCATGTATTTGGAAGACAAAACTGTCCGTCTGCAACTGTGGGACACTGCTGGACAGGTAAGCATTTTTCTTCACGGCCGCCCGCTTTTCTTGTCTTTAACACTATCTGCAGGAACGGTTCCGGAGCTTGATTCCCAGCTACATCCGAGACTCGTCGGTCGCGGTGATTGTGTATGACATCTCCAGTACGTAGCTTCGTTTTATCGTGTTATCGCAGTCATGCTTACCCATCCACACAGACCGCGAGTCGTTTTTGAACACATCCAAGTGGATCGACGACGTCAGAGCAGAGCGAGGCAACCAAGTGATCATTGTTCTTGTGGGCAACAAGACGGATCTGAGCGAGAAGAGGTACACGACGAAAAAAAGAAAGCATGTCTGCCAGCGGTGACTCATTCCCGTTTCCATAGAGAAGTGACACCGGATGAGGGTGAAAAGCGGGCCAAGGAGTTGAATGTGATGTTTATAGAAACAAGTGCCAAAGCTGGCCACAATGTGAGTTCTGGGCGGGTCACCCAAAAGCACCCGACTAACGCATCCCACTGTTGGCAGGTCAAAACACTCTTCAGAAAGATCGCGCAGAACCTGCCCGGCATCGATTCCAACGGCAACGATCAGAAGGAACAAAGTAGGTTGCGTGCAAGCTGTTGGTCCAGCGCCCAACTCATTTCGCTTTTTTTGTTTTAGTGCAAAAGGTCAATCTCAGCACAAGCAACGCCGATGCTGCCGGCTGTGCATGCTAAACAAATCACAGCAGCCTACTTACCTTTCAGCTTCTCGTTGCTTCGTATTTCTGTAGCAAAGCCTAATCTACTCTTATTTATATTTGCTATATATCTATACCCTATTACCTAAAACTGCTTGGAAAAATATATGTGGTAGAATGTAATCAAGTGCCTGTGCCCTTGACCGACGTCGCATGCGCTGCTTGATGCACACCGCTGTCTCGAAAAGGATAACAGAAAAGAGAGAGAGAGCCTCCCATCGTATCACGGCTTACGGCGAGAGCGTATGTGTAAGCATTTTTTAGCCGGCCGAATACTGTGTTAGTCAGGCCCTTTCCTCGCTCCAAAACATGACCGAAAGACCCTTGAAAGTGCTAATCTCGAACGACGATGGTAATTTAAAATCCTTGCATACGCTGCGCACAATCCTCAATTAGGGAATAGGTCCTCCGAGCGCCAGAGAATCCCCATTCATTCTGTCATTCATTGAGCACCTCGAATCTTTGGGATGGGACATAAAGTAGGCTTTGTTGCCGTTGTTATGGTTACGACTGAGACAGTCGGTTTCTAGAGTGTGTCTTCCGAATACTCAAAAGTCGTGGATCTCCAAGGCATTCATGATCAAGGAGCATATTGAAACGACTTATTACCACCGTGAAACAGGGGAAATTGGTCCTCATCGACGCGGTCCGTCAGATTTTGTGCTGGTAATATTCCATCTCTTTATGCAGTAACCTTTTTGATCTGACGATCGCAATAGTTGAATACTACTCCTGCTACCTGTGTCAACATTGCCCTGAATCATATATTCAAGGATGAGAAGTTCGATTTGGTTATTGCAGGTCCAAACTTTGGCCGAAACACAGCCACGTATGTCTTATTTCCATGCAGCTCATCGCAATATGATGTTGGCTTACTATACAAACAATAGCGTATCTACTCTTGCATCTGGAACCATTGGCGCTGCTCTGTGAGTTTTTTTTTCAGTTAATCCTTTATCGAGCGAAACGACTGATTGGGCGGATAGTGAAGCAGTAACATGCAACCAAAAGGCAATTGCCCTGTCGTTTGCCATTTTCTCACGCGATTTTAGCAAAGACAAGATCCAATGTTCTATTGAAATGGGTAACACTATGCCTTTTCCAAACCGCTTTAATTTAGTTTAACAGCGAAACTGGACAGGTACGGATGTGATCCGACGATTGTATTACGCAAATGAATGGCCGGAGTACGGAATGTTCAACGTGAACGTCCCGTTGTCAAACGAAAAACGACCAGTCTACCTCACTACTTTCCACAAGGGTTCCTATGGAAGTCTTTTCAAGCCTGTGGAGGATAAAAAACCGGCTGCGGCCAAAGAATCCGTTGATTCTGGAGACCAGGCTGAACTGGATGTCCGTGATGAAGCCGAGGGTCACGAACAAGGTGGTACTGTGTTTCGCTTTGCACCTGACTTTCGTATTCTGGGTTTTCTTAAAGATGCCGAGCCGGGTACTGACGCATGGGCTATTCATAACCGCTACGTCTCAGGTTGGAATCCTTTGAAAACAAATTTGGATTGAGGCTGATGTCATTTGTTTGTTTAGTTACGCCAATGGTTGCTTCCTATGAAGCTATCAAAACATCTATAGATTATGGATTCAATACTGCAGGCGGCAAGCTTTAATTACTCTATCCAAGTAATTGCGTATATATATATTCCAAGTAATAAAGTGCGTTGGTGCATATTTCGAAAACAGACGACAGTGGTGATGAATCTTATCGGGACGCGCCAAATTTCATCAGTCAACGGATACCTACACGCATTCTATGAAAACATTACGTCCGGTATCCATCATACTTGTTGAACCTGGTGCCACCCGATAATATGACAGCACAACAATTACGCATGCATACATACCGTGGATTGGAAGTACAGAGCATTAAGAGCCCTTAATAACAGTGAATTTTTTATCTGTCGAGCAGTATCAATGAATTGTATGTAAAGCGGATTGCCCATAAAGTAACTTAGATTGGCTTCTGCAAAGGTAATGGCTCCAGAAATCACTTCTCAACACCTCGCTAAGGTAAAGCTGCTTAATGTTTTGCTCTTCTTCCTGACTGAAGGGAAGATGCTGGTACGTAGTAGAACCAGTTATTCAGAATAAGCTTGCTATACATACGTAGTCGATTCGCAGAGTCCGGGTGGCTCTGGAACTGCCGACAGGGATGGGGATAATTATGTGTAGTAACCATCCCACGTCTTCATTGACCTTCGTGCATATTTGCTAAAAAAGTAAAAACCGTGCCAATGTCCTTAAGTTCATAAAGTCATACATAGCTTTTCTCAGATGCAGATGGCCTGGGTAGCTATGTAGCCAGTACGTCTCAATCACACATATTTGTTATCCACCACTATTGCTTTGCGTTAAATGATCTACAGCTTCTGAGCTACAGTTTTATTAGCGCATCTGAGGATCTTCTGATATTGTTCTGGAGTACGGTCAATCAATTACTGGTCCATGCAACAAGGTAACAGTGGAGGGAACCTTGTACTACAATAACCAGTTGGCATTTGGACAGACATAAATTTAAAGCACACACAAGCATGAGCCTAAACAGGATGCGTGGAAAGTCTGCTGACTGAATCTATAAAATGATCACGAAAACTGATGGTATGACTAATAGGTATCTTGGCGCTGTGAAGCAAAAAATAAAGGTGAGAAAGTGATGGTCCATTCTTATTTCGGATGGCAAAAGCGGATAGTGGACTTGCAGTAAATGACAGCCAGTCTGGCTGCTGTCAGATCATGCAGGTATAGTATAGACCTATTGACACTGGGAAAAAAAAGCAGCAGCACGTTTCAGGGTATTATGTCAGCTTCACCAGCCATATGGATGCGAGGAATTGTCGCGAAAATTTGGCGGCGGGTCTAAAAAAGATTCAACCGGTCACCCGAAAACAGGTTGAGCTCTCCCTTTGTTACTCACTTATCTGCTGCACTTTTGCAGGATGGGTAACCCTGATGAATGGCTGGAGACAGTCCGCAAATGCGAATACCTTCCCGAACATGATATCAAAAAACTTTGTGAAATGGTAAGCTGATGGCATCTCGTGCTACAAATTCTCCGTTCCGGTACTAATATTGGGCATTCAGGTAAAGGAGCTTCTTATGGAAGAGTCCAATATCCAGCCTGTTCAATCGCCTGTGACGGTGTGTGGCGACATTCATGGTGAGCCGTAATGCTGCTACCATGCCAATGAGCCGATTGACTAACGAGATGGGCGGTATGGGGTGCTTAGGACAATTCTACGATCTGCTCGAACTGTTTCGAGTGGGTGGAGATATTGAAGACACCAATTATATCTTTATGGTATGTGTGTGGGCGATCAATTACTATGGGAACAATAGCTCATACAGCATGCAGGGGGATTTCGTTGACCGTGGCTATTTCAGTCTTGAAACCTTTACACTGCTCATGGTGTTGAAAGCACGGTAACATACACTCTGCATGTGCATCCTGGAAGCAGCGGGCTGATCGATGTGCACCAAAATAGATATCCTCACAAGATTACGCTGTTACGTGGCAACCATGAAAGTAGACAAATCACCCAAGTGTATGGGTTTTATGGTACGTGTGGCATTACTCCATCCAGTTTTTGCTCACCCATTCCGCGCAGACGAGTGCCAAGCCAAATACGGCAGCGCCAACGTCTGGAAGTACTGCTGTTCTGTCTTTGACTACTTGACAGTGGCAGCTGTAAGTCGAAATAATGCACTTCAAGGGACACAGCGAGCTGACGTTTGTTCGGGAGTAGATCATCGATGGATCGGTGCTTTGCGTCCATGGTGGACTATCACCGGATGTAAAGGCCTTGGACCAAATCAGAACCATCCATCGTGCCCAAGAAATTCCGCACGAAGGATCCTTCTGCGACCTGATGTGGTCCGACCCTGAGGATATCGATACGTGGGCCGTAAGTCCACGCGGCGCCGGCTGGCTCTTTGGTGGCAAGGTCACGAGTGAGGTACGGTATCGATCCACACAGTGGCCACGTGAAGCTAAGTTTAGTTGCATGATAGTTCAACCACATCAACGGGCTCTCGCTGGTGGCGCGCGCGCATCAGCTTGTCCAGGAAGGCTACAAGTACATGTTCCCCAACGACGAGCTGGTGACGGTGTGGTCAGCGCCCAATTACTGCTACCGCTGCGGCAACGTTGCGTCGATCATGGAGGTCAAGGACACGCAGGATATTTCCGAGCGCAACTTCAAGATCTTCAACGCGGTGCCGGATCAGGACAGGCTTGCACCTGGCCGACCAGGTCTGGGGTTGGGGTCGGGCATGGGTGGAGGTTCGGGCGGGCAATACTTCATATGAGAGCAGACGCTGGTTTCGTTGCTTTACTACTACTGTAATCTATATATTCTCCCCCTGATTTCGGCTGTCGATTCTTCCTTACTGTCATAACCATGTAGATATCTAGACGTGTACAGAGAAACAGGCAAACATTCTTTTTTTTGTGCGTTTATCACCTTTGTTGAACCCAAAATTAACTTTAGCAGAAAGAGATGGCGAATATGTACACATTTCGTAACAGAAATATAAAGAAAGGGGTAGCTTTTGATTTAGTTCACCGTAGAGGATGATAACGGGCGGATCGAGTGCGGTTATGTTGTTAATTAATCTAAAGCTGTGTCCAGACGTCAGCCACCGCCGCACAATGACCCCCCTCCCTCGCTACTTACTTGAGGCATGACGGGTCTATTTTGTTCTGCGGTCCATCTCGAGATGGCGATACCGATACCCTCGATGAGCGCCAGCAAGCCGCCACCGACTACTGCCGATACTGTGGCAGCTTTTGCGCCTCCTCGCGCTGCCAGTACGCCACCCGTCAGAGCACCCGAGAGAATCGAATTCCAAGGATCCTCCTTCTGTCTTATTCCCTTCAGACCGCAGTCGAATGTTGAGAACAAACCACCCCATACTGCAAAGTTACCGCCGAGTACGGGCGCGCGTGCCTTCATTGCCGACACCGCACCGACCATGCGCTCACCCTGGCAAGTTCTTTTGTATAAGCATACAATTCCTCGTCCATCAAAAATACGCCGCACAAACAACTTACTCTTGGTGAGTTCTTTGCACCTTTTACGGAATGCCAGATACCACCACCGATGGCACCCATGACGAACGCACCTCCCAAATCATTCAGAATAACCCAGGGACTAACCATGGAAACACAGCGTTAGAAATGTCAAAACTCAACAGTTTCCTTTGAGAAAGCCCCCGCCATTCTTACCAGGGATCTCTGGAATGATCTGCCGAACCGTGACCCATTTTATAACAGTAAACTTATATATACGCAGAAGCTGGAAAGGTGTAATGGACCCGAATTCGAGATTGGCTGCGGGGGTAAGGCAGTGTTGTTTTTTTTTGAAGAAAGATGCTTTGACTCGGTGCAATGGCTGTCTACAAAACATCCGTCCGGTCACATACGAGTCACGGCATGTTGCCAATATGTCCGTCGGAATCACTGTCCTAACCCCACTTCACTTCTGGATCCGTCGATACGCATACGATCAGCCCACGTTTTCAACCCATGCACGTATACTGTTTACTTATTTGAACGCAAGCTAGAACGGATGGTAATATTAAAACATAAAAACAAAATCTAGTTATGTCGCTATAGCAACTTATTGCTTCAACTTTTGTTATGCAGAGTAGCGGAGCACTTCAACACCAGTTGAAGCCTACCTTCAATGACAACCCAAGCGCATCATATGCCTTCATTTTAAATCATTACAATATCGATAGTATTTTTCCTGTGCCGTTAACAATAGGGTTCAGTATCACCCCGCTATATAATACACCATAGTATTGCGCAATATGTATATCCAGCATGTTGCACTGTCGTTTCCTCAAGTTACTGTAACACCGACACCTCTGGCAGACCAATATGCATATTCGTTATTGGCATTAGCTGTAAGACAGTTGACCCGCTGGACCTCAGCATACTGAAGCTGGTCTGACTCCGTTTCAGATATCAGCTCACCTTGGAATCTTGGTAACTGAGCAGCTATGGGGTCGTATAATTTGACGGTAAACTTTGACGGTAAAATCTGACGGTAATGCCGGAATTTCGCCGGACATCTACCGGACAAGTCCCCGGATTTTTACTACCACAATTGCTATTTGTGGCCATGACGGTAACTTTTTGACGGTAAAAAAGTTGACGGTAGAATATATGACGGTAAAAAATTGCCATACATGGCTCTGACGGTAAATGACGAAAGAAGTTCGATGGTAACTGTTTATTATGACAATATAAACACAATTGATTTACCATAATGTTTACTTGATACTATTGCTGTAATGGTTGGGAACTACTGCTTTACCAGCTGTAGTCAATATATGAGTAGTTGCACTCCGAATTCTGTTGTATTGGTTGCTTACTTCGTTAGGAATAGTCACTTTAAGTGACATATATCGTTGGTATGATATTGCTACTGTGTGAACGGAGAAATGAAATCACTGTCATATACGCTATGTACCAGATTTTTAAAGTCGATGTTAAAACTATTTCTGAAGCTGCGCATTCCCAAGAGTTAAGCAGGCGTAGCAAGAGTTGGCACTATATCTTTCATGTTGTATAGCAAGTTACATTGTGTTGCGAAGCAAGTTACGGAAGAAGTATTTAAAAAGGAAATCCAGTGTAACTCCACTAGAAGTCGTCTCGCCGGTGTGGTGAAACAACCACAGATGATAATAATAGAAGATATTTCCTATCGGATAACACATATCGGTTCAGCATCATCACGAAGTGTACTTACATAGTAACTTGTCTACACGGATTAAGAATTACACCGTATGAACGAATGGGATAAACTCAACAAGACATGGAATTGACTCCAATACAGCAATGCGGTCATTACACTGCAGGGCGGATGTCAAAGACATCCTCAGATCCGCATGATCAGAACAAAAGAAAGGATCCTATACGTCCTCTATCCATTCAGGCAATTCTGAAGACGAAACACTATCTAAACTGCCATCGCTGATTCAATACACAAAAGATATAAAAGCATAGAGCGTTGCATTGAATAAAGCATATCCGAAACTTCAAAGATACTTTCATAAGTCTCTTTTCATTCTTTGTACCGTTGATTCACTTCAGCCGGAAACCTGGTTGTGTTACCTTATCGTAGATGCGCCACATTCATAGCTTCAACATCGACTTTAAAAATCTGGTACATAGCTTCTATATGACAGCGACTTCATTACTTCATTCACACAGTAGCAATATCATACCAACGATATATGTCACTTAAAGTGACTATTCCTAACGAAGTAAGCAACCAATACAACAGAATTCGGAGTGCAACTACTCATATATTGACTACAGCTGGTAAAGCAGTAGTTCCCAACCATTACAGCAATAGTATCAAGTAAACATTATGGTAAATCAATTGTGTTTATATTGTCATAATAAACAGTTACCATCGAACTTCTTTCGTCATTTACCGTCAGAGCCATGTATGGCAATTTTTTACCGTCATATATTCTACCGTCAACTTTTTTACCGTCAAAAAGTTACCGTCATGGCCACAAATAGCAATTGTGGTAGTAAAAATCCGGGGACTTGTCCGGTAGATGTCCGGCGAAATTCCGGCATTACCGTCAGATTTTACCGTCAAAGTTTACCGTCAAATTATACGACCCCTATCGTTCAATTTGCTTACAAGTGCCTAATAGAATGCGGGCCATGCTGGATATCTTCATTAACAGAACGTGTGTGTTCAAGAATGTGTCTACAAGAATAAGTATTAGGAACTATATTTTGTATAAAAGTACTGCCTACGATGGATCTTGTGGTTGTTGGTGCTGCCGTTGGTGCTGGTATAACTGCGTATTTGGGTACTGATAGCTACATCTACATGAAATATTAAGTTACATCACTTATAATATAAAATCTCTTTTACATACGGTTGGGACGGTGAATTTTACAAATATCGGCAATTCTGAATATCAGACGTGAACAGCAGATGCTCAGATAAAGTTACATCACCTGTGTTCGGCCTAATGATAAATATTAGCTACCTATGAAGTCGAGAGTAGATTAAATTCGTACCGTATACTATGTTCTTGAGATGAGCTTGGTCTGTGATACGAGGATTCTATGCGGATACTGTTTAAGCATTGAGACATACATCTAAGTTCTGCTTTGCTCAAAAAAAAAATAATAAAGATGTTAAATACAACAAACCTAGCAGGTGGACACAGTTCTCTGGTCCTATTTGAGGGGATTGGATAGTCTTCACGTAACTGGCTTAAAAATCCATCATGATCAATCATTGATATTGCTAGATAGTGATCTAGGTGAAAATTGGGCTGGGTTGAAGCTCCTTGGGGAAGTAGAGATGCCCCCGCCAAGGATCTTAAGACTTAACGCGGAGAAGAAGATCCCATAAGATCCAGGGAAACGGTGAGACTTGTCCAATGGATTCCATAGTTAACGCATATTCGGTACACCGGAAGCTGACATTTTTTTCGTCGAGAAACAAGAAATTTGATCCCCGCCGGCCGCTGGTGTTAAGTGATCCGTAAGTCACGCGAAGTTCGTTAGGGCGTCTTGTTTCCAAGCAGAAGCTCCAGCATCTGAGTCGAGCAAACGAACGAGTGGGTGTATGCACAAGCACAATCGTGAGTCTGCTGCATCTGCGAGATCTTTAGGGCGTCTTGTTTCCAAGCAGAAGCTTCAGCATCTGAGTCGAACAAGCGAACGAGTGGGTGTATGCACAAGCACAATCGTGAGTCTGCTGCATCTGCGAGATCTTTAGGGCGTCTTGTTTCCAAGCAGAAGCTTCAGCATCTGAGTCGAGCAAACGAACGAGTGGGTGTATGCACAAGCACAATCGTGAGTCTGCTGCATCTGCGAGATTTTTAGGGCGTCTTGTTTCCAAGCAGAAGCTTCAGCATCTGAGTCGAACAAGCGAACGAGTGGGTGTATGCACAAGCACAATCGTGAGTCTGCTGCATCTGCGAACGTTGTATTATCTGTGCCATCTGTTGGATTAAAAGGGCTCATGATAAAGAAAACAAATCACAAATTCAAGAAGCTCTTGTTGGTTTGGGAAGGTAATCTAGTAATGCAAGCGTATTGTTTAGTCACCTTCCCTTCAATATCTATGTTGTAGTGCAATTCATTTCTTTATCGCGTGCAAGTACTCTCTTCTCTATTCTACTTGAATGGAATAGAGCGGGTATACTCATGTCAAAAGACATTATAATAGTATAAAAATATCTTTCTATTTGTAGTGATCCGAATTGCTGGCATGCACTGCGATACCCAAGAGGATAATGGAATACTAAAGGTAGATGCCATGGGAAAAGTCGAAGTGCCTTGTTATTAACTGATTTTCTTTGCTAACTTGACAGTGATGCCCCTCGTACTTGATATTTGATGGTGTCCGAACAAACCTATACGTTTATTGCCATTCAGTAGTCGATATCCATTCGAGTTATCCCGTTCAAGTCATGCAATTAAATTCATTATCATACCAACTACTATTAAGACGATTCAACCCTGACCTCTGAATTAGCTTTACGTGCTGGCGCCACGTGCCAGGTATTTTATCCTACCACAGTTTTAGCTCTATGTTCCAGAAAGAGAATGTAAAATCGCACATAATTATTTGCGGTCATATATAATTCTGCGGTGAATTGTATCGTTGCATCTTTGTTGTATTGAAAAACCGCGGATACGAACGCATATAATTGAAAACATACACGCGTCTAGCAATACATGTTATACATTGTGCTAGAGCATCGATTAAGTAGTGTAAGCACGTAGTGCGGGGTCGTATAATTTGACGGTAAACTTTGACGGTAATACCGGAATTTCGCCGGATATCTACCGGACAAGTCCCCGGATTTTTACCATCACAATTGCTATTTGTGGCCATGACGGTAACTTTTTGACGGTAAAAAAGTTGACGGTAGAATACATGGCGGTAAAAAATTGCCATACATGGCTCTGACGGTAAGTGACGAAAAAAGTTTGATGGTAAATATTTATTATGACAATATAAGCATAATTGATTTACCATAATGTTTACTTGATACTATTGCTGTAATGGTTGGGAGCTGCTGCTTTACCAGCTGTAGACAATATATGGGTAGTTGCACTCCGAATTCTGTTGTACTGGTTGCTTACTTTGTTAGGAATGATAACTTTAAGTGACATACATTGTTGGTATGATATTGCTACTTCGGTGTGAATGAAGGAATGAAATCGCTGTCATATAAGCTATGTACCAGATTTTTAAAGTTGATGTTAAAACTATTTCTGAAGCTGCGCATTGTCAAGAGTTAACGGGCGTAGCAAGGGTTGGCACTATATCTTTCATGTTGTATAGCGAGTTACATTGTGTTGCGAAGCAAGTTACGGAAGAAGTATTTAAAAAGGAGATCCAGTGTAACTCCACTGGAAGTCGTCTCGCCGGAAACCTGGTTGTGTTACCTTATCGTGGGTGCGCTATATTAATAGCTTCAACATCGACTTTAAAGATCTGGTACATAGCTTCTGTATGACAGCGATTTCATTCCTTCATTCACACCGAAGTAGCAATATCATACCAACAATGTATGTCACTTAAAGTTATCATTCCTAACAAAGTAAGCAACCAGTACAACAGAATTCGGAGTGCAACTACCCATATATTGTCTACAGCTGGTAAAGCAGCAGCTCCCAACCATTACAGCAATAGTATCAAGTAAACATTATGGTAAATCAATTATGTTTATATTGTCATAATAAATATTTACCATCAAACTTTTTTCGTCACTTACCGTCAGAGCCATGTATGGCAATTTTTTACCGCCATGTATTCTACCGTCAACTTTTTTACCGTCAAAAAGTTACCGTCATGGCCACAAATAGCAATTGTGATGGTAAAAATCCGGGGACTTGTCCGGTAGATATCCGGCGAAATTCCGGTATTACCGTCAGATTTACCGTCAAAGTTTACCTTCAAATTATACGACCCCAGCAGCTATGGTCCGGATCTAACAGAAACCGTTTGCACAAAAAGTAATACTTTTTTATTCTAGTATACTGCTACGTATTTGAGGAATATCTTTGACTGATTCAATATCTAACTTGGCAATAGCAATTGCCGCGTTGTCATCTATTTCCGTTATAATGCAATATGATATAGCAATTCAATCACACGATGTTAAGAGACCTTCCAAGTATAATGTGATGCACAATGACAAACTCGCTCTCGGCATGTTCACTATCAGCTATATTTAATGGATCGACTGGAAATACCTGATATAAATATGCCTCTTGTTACTGCTGATCAGATATCATAATCACAGAGTATTACTTCAAGGGGCAGGTACTCATAAAGCAAACAATTAAGGAGAATACGGTGGGTGACGCATATTCCTTGCTTGGATAAACAAGGAAGTCAAGATCTGATCCGGACAGCTTTTGACGCATTACTATTTAAATACCGTCTTCAGCCCTTTTTTTTACCCATTCTTCTCATCAGCAAGACGAGGAAGGAGAATGAGACAGCTACTAGTTAGAATTTTTCTTTATTTTGACTCATCGTTATATAACTATTTTTTCACAGTGGCGACCCCTGTAATAAATACCTCTTACACACAAAAAAAAACACATGTCTTTTCGCTTTTCCTCACTTTCCCACCGATTAAAAGTCAAGATAAGGTCCAAGGAGTAGACTCACTATATTTACAAAGATATTATTCAAATGAAGTATTGCAAGGGTCTGCAAGTTCAACTATAATCTTTGCTCTGGGCATTTTGCGCGGTCAAGCTCATTAGTTGTTTCGAATCCTGCGAGTCCAAAGTTTATAGCCTCAGAAACCTCTTTGCTTCGACAGAAACATATTATTTGGTACGCGACAAGACCGTTCAATAAACGTGGCTTTGGATAACGCCCGCAGTTTTAAGAAAACTCAGTGCCAATGTCCACAAGCAGATTTCGCTGGAAAGAATCCTATACATAACGCTCCCGTTGTAAAGTTTCTTATTAGATACATTTATTTACTAATCTCGGACAAAGAGCCGCTTGGAACCAATACTCTATCCATTTAATCCTCATCGCTGCTGCTGCTGCTGCTTGATGAGCTGTCATCGTCCTTTTCTCTGACTTCGAGACCCTCGGCTTCTTCCTCTTCTTCTTCGTTCTCTTTGTACTTGTGGTAGGCATAAGCACCCAAGCCAATGGCAGCAGCACCGGCCAAAGCCATGCCACCGTATTTCTATAACAAAGGCTGAGCATATATCCCGAAGTGCCTGTGTCATATAAAAACCTACCACCCAATCAGGAATCTTCTTTTCTTCCTCTTCATCTCCCATGCTGCGTTCACCCTCAGCTGCCACAAGCTTGTTTTCTTCGCTGTAGCCGCCCGCATAACCTTCAGCTTCACCATCAGAGCCTTGGAACTGGAGGACGACCATGATTTCTCCAATAGGTTCATATTCGCGACCGACAATCGAAATCCAGTCCTCAGTGCGACCTTCTGCAAACACTTGGTTAAGGTTAACTCGGGCACCACCAATAACACCAGCTCGTTCGGGGTCTTCGTTCACAAGTTCAATTTGAAGTGCCGAGTAGCCCTCGGGGACATTGCTGTACGCGTTGAAAAAAAAAGAAGACCTTCAATACCAGAACTCCGGTTTCTCCTCCCACATTTGTTTACCAGACCAAAGGATGGTTCCACTGTGGTTCCGGGCCGTTGGAGGAGCGTGTGCGATGTTTCTCGTTGGGAATAACAAAGCAACCAACAAAAGTTCTCGACTCTACCACCACGTTAACGAATAAGCCCGGGGATAACCTTTGTAAACTCTAACCTGCAAAGTCGGAATCTTCCAAACCGCGCATGGTCACTGCATCGATACGATAAGTAAAGCACTTGATAAAACGGATATGAATATGTATTACCGGGAGTTACTGTCAACTGTCCAGAAGGCATTTTTTTAAAAAAAAAAAAATAAAGCGAAGCTTTGCGAAAAAGAAAGTTATGCGATAGTTGTAGGCTCTTTCCCTTTTTATAAGCTTTGTGCTCTGGATGCCAAGAGCTTGCGCGGACGAAGAAAAAATGGCTCATACAGTACTTTATTTCATCCTTAGACGTTGCACTTATTAGGTAACACAGTAAGCTCGGTGTGTCTTCCGAGTGTGCAAGAGGTCAAGGATAAACGGACGGAGTGAACTGTGGTTAGCAGCACGTCTAAATTCCAAACAGTGGCATATTGTTTTTGTAACGAATGCCTCCGAAATAAAAGGTGATCATTCCTGTACTTGTTGTTATTACGTATGATCTGGAGTTTCGTTTGTGTTACACCACAGGCTGATGCTTATTTTTTAAAGCACATCATTCGGGGGTTCAGTCGCACAGACAGCGAACACCAATATAACTTGCACACGCTTTTATGTTAATCTCTCTATTAACCGAAGACTTGAATGTTTTTTGAAGAGACTCGATGGTCGTCGATAAAAGACAAGATACGATGCAAAGGAAAAATGGATATGTGAGTAGTACGTATGAAGGCAGGGGAGGTTGACCAAAATCAGTACGGACTCATATATTAGCAGATTATACGAACGTTACATCCGTATTATGCAAATCTTTATCGCCGGGTACGGGTTAGAGCTTAATTGTGAAAACAAAAGATCACTTTAAGCTTCGGACAGTTGCACATGGCTTAGCATATATTAATGGGGTCTGTAGGCTCATATATTCCGACCACGAGTGCATTGCCAAAATTTCATAGTAATCCGAGGCAAGGCAAAGTGGCGTATTAAGCACTTCTGTAGCATTGTGTCCTGTCAATCATTCAGCCACCGCATTTTCACAGAGCATCAGGGTGAATCATACATGTATCTTTTTATTTTTTTTTCGAGATAACTCTTTCCCGGTTTGTACATTTTATTTAGTACATTCTTCTAGTTTGAACAGGATTAGACCCTGCGTTCTATGATGCCACTGGCATTTTATTTATAGCAAACACAGTACGTGAAAAGTCGGGTTACAGAGCATTGGCGATTTCCAATTTGCATGATACCCATTATTAAGCGCGACCCTGGTATGTCCGTACATATTTCTTGCCATTAACACAATTCTATACGTGTATAGAATGCTGTATTTTGGCTCTATGCATATGGACAATATTGAATTGATTAATAACATAACATCATAGCTGGAATTGATAGACTACCAAAAGTACGTCAATGTTTGCATTAATTACACACAGAACAATAGTGATTTTCATACGAGCTGACATTTTAATCCAGCAATACCGAATGCTAGAGCTGTTTAACACTAAAAATACAAATGTATTCATATTGCATTCATAGCCCCTTCATGCTATCAATTCATATACAAACACTTGTGCATGAGGTGACATTGCACACGGAGATGTACATATAAAAGTAACTGTGCTAGATGGTAAGTACAACAACATAAAAGTTTGTATGGCATGAATATATATGCAACCTCAGCACAAACGGTTTTTGTTCATTTCCTTTTGTTCTATCGACAATGACAACTAACCGATCAGTGGCGGGAGTAGATTTGCCATGTTTCGACGCTAGTCAAAGGTGAGTAAAACAGTCTATACGTGCTGTTCTTATGATGATGTATATGTGTATGATCGCCTTGACTCACTCATTGTTTAACTTATCGTCTGCATCACGCAAATGTATGGGCAATTTGCATGATGTGAGACTGTCACACGTGTACGATCCTTATACTTCTTGTTACGTACCAGTGTCATTGCGACCCAGCTCTCCACAGGGATGCATCGTTACATCTTTTCTTTCATGACTCCACGTACGTTGGATTGATCAGAAGGTAGTATGCTGCTATGACTCTCGGTTCAATCGTACCTTTGTGTAGCAACGGAATGTTCTCATGAACTACTTATAATCACTTTGCCTGCTTGATATACGTACCAGTTTTGTATTACTGATATTGTCCTGACAAAGGAAACAGTAGCTTTCTGGAGAGAAGTACCGACGCAGCTTCCATCCGTAATTACCATATGCAGGGAAGGTAAGTTCCAAAAAGGCCATTCGTTGCTGTGCAACAAGCACGCATTCCCACTTGTAAAGAAGCATGAAGAGCAGATGACAATGCGGTTTCGTTCAGCTGCCGAAGGGCATATTACAAGCCAATAGTTGAGGAACGGCACAATAGAAGCGGTTTCGTTGTGTACTCATTGTACAGCAGGGTGGCTAGGCATATTGCACGGATGGTCACGGACTCAATCATGCTGGTAGGTTACGGATAGGATGTAGCCATGGTAACCGATAAAGTGGCGG
The DNA here is from genome assembly GCA_025266875.1 of Fennellomyces sp. T-0311. Taxonomy (NCBI): domain Eukaryota; kingdom Fungi; phylum Mucoromycota; class Mucoromycetes; order Mucorales; family Lichtheimiaceae; genus Fennellomyces; species Fennellomyces sp. T-0311. Next base: position 324,210 of record JALLLT010000037.1, on the reverse strand, counting down.
GGGCAAGGAAGGATAAAGCAAGAAGAAGCCATCGAGGCAAATTGCATCGGTGACTTGTGGTATTTAGATCTCTTGCAATTCAATCAAGAGACCAATAACGTTTCTTTCTACATTTTTTTTTTACTTTACGGTCGCGAGAAGGCCTAGTTTACCTACCCCTTCATCTGAATCGTAACTCATTGACAACTGTGCGGAAAAGGGGGTGCTTCGTTTTTTTCGCCACAACAGTAATTTTATTACGTTCCAAAAAGGTTTCAAGAAAAAATGTCGCATCGACAGCATCGGCTACCTCCTTGGCCCCAACTTTCATTTGTACTTTCCAAGGAGATCATCAAGAACGATCTACACAGTACGTTCCTAACAGCGGCAGAATGTCAGCATTTTGAGTCGGCGGTCGAGTCATTCAGTCAATGGTACGCATTTATCAACGCCACGCACGAAGACCTCAAAGCGAATCCGATTTCCGAACGCGCTACAACGGCCATGCGAGTACGTGCCATGCTTATGGAACAGTTTATACCACACATTTATCATTCCGATCGTCGCTGCTGTCGACACGCGAAAGTGGACTTGGATCGGATATGTGAAGAAACGCGGTCCTTGGAACTTCCAGATATCCCGAGCCCTGTGCAAAGACCTCCGTCTCCACCACCCGCTGTCCCAGACGCTTCGGAGCAGCCTGTAGAAGCATCGGCGGATCAGGTCCAAGTCAAAAAGGAGGACGAACGCGCTACGCCAGATCTATCAAAGGAAACCGAGGACGCAGGTACGGTGCATCCACTCGAATGTGTGCTTGACCCGGCAGCTGAATGTTCAACAGTGTCCAAGCCGGATGTAGTCGTCCCCACGTTCAGCGAGAACGTGCCTCTGCTGGATATCTACCATACACTAGAGCAGGATCATACAGCAATGATCGAGTTGCAAAAGTTGGAGGTAAATGCCACACACACACACACCGCGACGCATCAAGTTTGGAGTTCTCATTGGACCTCTGTGGTTAGGAATTTGAGGCTCAGGAAGAGATGAATGATGAAGATGACAAGGATAATGCGGAGGACCACTCGGTAAGGAAGCTTGGAAATGGGTTGGAGTGATCTGACACGCAGAGTATTGTAGCTGTCTCTGCTGAATACCGGCAACAACTTCAACCTCAAGGTAGGCTGCTAATCTGACAAATACGCCTTTACTGTGTTCTCTAATTCGATCTGCTATCCAGTATCTGCTGCAAGGTATCGCGGCAAACAGAGCGAAAACGTCACTGTCGGATCGTGACATCCGGAATCTACTGTCTGACTTTAAGCCGCACCGAACAAAATGGGTAAGCTGTCTTTGCAGGCCGGTTAGCCACCGATCTAACGACGCTACTCTAGGCGAGCGACGACAAGATTGGGCAGGAGGAGCTGTATGAAGCGTGTGAGAAGGTGTTGACGGATCTGAAGAATTTCACGGTAGGGTTATTGGATGGGTTCATGCGCATCATGGGCGTCTCAGATTGGATTGGCATAGGAGCATTCGACGCCGTTCCTCAACAAAGTCAGCAAACGTGAGGCACCGGATTACTTTGAAGGTACGGTCACGTCGTCGCGCGATTCAATGAGCGGGGTGGACTGATGCGGGTTTAATAGTTATCAAGCGGCCGATGGATCTGGGGACTGTCACCAAGAAGATGAAGGCTTTGCAGTACAAGTCCAAAAAGGAATTTGCGGATGATTTGTATCTTATCTATGAGAACTGTTTGCTGTACAACACCAACCCAGTAAGACGTGCGCTTGATTAGTTGCTATGATGTTTATTGACCTATTAGAAGGCGAGCGAGTACCGAAAACATGCTAATGCAATGAAGCGTAAAACCGATCGGTTGCTGTCGCGCGTGCCCGACATTACCGTGAAGGACCGAGCAGAGGCCGAGGCCGAGGAGTTTGGCGATGACGCGAGCGAAGATGGAGATTCAGATATTCTACGCGTGTCTCGCAAGGTAAAAGGAATGGGGAGTGCTGCCTGAGAGCGTAGGCTGATCAAGAGAATTCATGCGTGTATGCGTTCAGGGCTCAGGAAGTCACAAACATCCGCCATCCAGTGACCGCAGAGACGGAACCGAGCCACCGCGCGCTTCACGAGAGCGATCATTGACGCGAGAGTCGAGCGCCGCACCATCCACATCGGAATTTCTTCACCTGGGAAGCGACAATGACAGCATGACGCCCAACGGCCATGTCCCGCACAAAACGTATGGCGGAAAGCAAGTCAAAGAAGCGCAGGACGGGGTCGATCTGGAGCCAAGCAAGAGCGACGATGCGGAGCTTGATGGGGAATTGAGCGAGTTGCAGGACCAAATTTGGCGTGACATGACCAAAAAGTCCAGAGCCAAAATGGCGGTAAGTTGGCTTTGCTTTGGCAAATAAGAAGGTTTGCTCGGTTAGTTTAATATCGTTGATCAACACAGAGCGATGTGGAAAAGCAATACCAGTTTCCGTTCGCGGATCGTGAAGCCATCACGCGTTCAGCGCTTGACATGGAGCGCTTCGCCATGCTGGAGCACGCTCATTATAAGCCAGAAACCGTGCAGAAGCTTGTCAAATGCACGAACGAACGGTTTACCAGATGGGCCGAACGGAACGGGTCGGCGAACAGCTTGTACGACGATGTGGAGTTCGATTCGAGTGACGACGAAAACCTCGACGCATTCTTTTCTCGAAAAATCGCAAAGCCGGCAAAGTCCGAGCAGGACGATGCCATGCGTACCGACCTGTTCCTCCCCGAATACCTACTCACAAGCGGCATACCCGAAATATACAGCATGCGCGATGACACGCTAGACAACCAAGACCACGGCCGCATGATCCGTCGAGGATCAATAGATACCACTTACGAATCAATGCATACGAAACAGTAAGCGAGATGCGTCCTGGTAAGCATGGCAGGGTCTAATGGCAGCGCTAGATATACGGATGTGCCGCTGGACGTGTATCCATCCGTTCGGTTTCCTAATCACGGGCTGGGCAAGCTGATTGATCGCAATATCCGGCAGCTACAAAAGGTGCGCCTGGTCTATGCCAAGTGCAACGCCATCCGCAACAATGTACCCGTAAGTAGCCGCCCCTCCTCTCCCGTGAGTCTGCTCGGCACTGACGTGCGTAAACAGATCTCTGCCCTCGCCGCATCAATACCTCTGTCCGAACCAGTAATAGAAAGCAACGCCGTCTCCATCCATCCAAAGAACAAACCGCTCCCCCCGCTCATCATTGACGAGCAATCCGGACTGCAGCTTCTCCAGCGGACGCTGGCAAAGCTGCTTGCACACGCCGGGTTCGAAGGGGTCCAGGAGAACGCGTTTAACGTCCTGACGGAGCTGGCTATCGACTGCTTGCTAAATATCGGCAAGACACTGCGGACATACTGGGACGATTACGGCCGTCAAATGTCCAACGAGGTAAATGCCAGCGTTGCGGGTGCTGGGGCTATCACTGACCCTGGGTTGTGAAAGGAAATCATAATGCACGTCCTGTACGAAAACGGGGTGTCTGATATCACGCAGCTGGAGTCGTATATCCGCGATGATGTAGAGCGGTACGGGCACCGACTGGACGAGCTGCACCGGAAGCTGGAATCATCCTACCAAGACATTCTCACTGTACGTAGCACAGCACAACTGTCTTTTTGCAAAACAGAAACTGACCATTGCTGCAGGGGCCGTCCGAAAGATCCGACGATGAGGGCCTGCTCCACGAGGATGAGACGTTCGTCACGTATGTACTCCGGCTGGTCGCGTAGCTCGGTGGACTAACGTTTGGCATGATAGCGGCGCGTTTGGTGAGGATTTTGGTGAAGACTACTTTGGCTTCAAGGAGCTTGGTTTGGACCGAGAATACAACATTGATGCATTTTCGGCAAGTATCCGTAGTCGGTTGGGCAAGCGATGATGCGTTTGGGCTGAATGAACTGGCCTTTAGATACCTACCCGTCTATGGTTCGGTGGAAACAAAGAACAGGCACAGAGCTCCAAAGCGTAAGTGGTTGTGCGTATGACAGCGAATGGCATGCTAACACATGGTCTTTTTGGGGGCCTTCGACAGGCTGAGTAAAGGTAAGTCATTGCTGACACCCGTACAAAAGAGAGTGCGCTGACATTACATTTTTGCAGAACCTGTGCTAACATACCCGCCTCCACCGGCGTTCACACCCATCACCTCCGAGAAGCAACTGATCGGCTTACTGCAGCCCGTCTTCCAAAAGAAGCTTGCCGAATCCACGCGCGGACTAGTTGAAGACGAATACATGCCCGGCCGTCATCGCAACCGTCCCCGATACCCACCCACCAACAAGTCAACCAGCAGCCGCAAGAAGCCCCTCAAGGACAGCGGGATGAACAGTGCATCGTCGGGAGGCGGTGGCAGCGGCAACGAAAGCCGGAAAACCAAGCGGAAACGGCCACCGGAAGAGATCATGGCGATCAAGGCTGAGCGGGCGGAAAAGAAGCGGCAAAAACTGGAGGAAAAGGCACAACGGACGGCTGAGAAGGAGCAGAAGCGCAAGTTGCGAGAGGAGCAGAAAGAGCAAGAGCGGCAGGCAAAACAAGAGGCGAAAGAGAAAAAGGTGGGTGCGGTGTAAAAGCAAAAGGCGCTTCTCTCTCCAATTAACGTCCTTTCCAGGCTCAGGCGAAAAAGACCGCGGCTGCTTCTGGTACTACCACCAACAACTCATGACCGCATCCCCGCCCCTGCTCCCCTCCCTTGCATTGTGTACATTTCTTGTATGATACGTTCTGCTATTTTTTTTTTCAATGGATTAAAGGAAGAGTCACTAGAATATGACAATTTTTTTTGTTTATGTGTGTGTGTGTCAGAGAGAGAGGGGCAAAAAAGGTTATACAAAAAGTGTGTTAGTTATGAAGGAGGTGCAGCAGATGGTTGGTCGCTACCACCACCGCCACCACCGCCGCCGGATGAATGCGATGATCCTCCTACTGTTGCTGCTGCCGTAACAGCCGGGGCTTCTTCGTCGTCTGGGGCCCGACTCACCGGTGAGCCGCCACCTCCGCTCGCCTTGTTGTAAAAGTACTGCCATCCAAGGGAGGTAAGACAGAGCACGCTCGTCATCACCAGCATGACATATACCCGGGTTGAGATGTAGTATGGCGCGTCGTGCGTATCATCCAGCATGTTCTTGATTCCCGACAGATACCCAGTGTGAGCCAAAAAGTCAATGCCTACAATAAACACGTAGGCTCCGGCAAACGATGTGGAAAACAGCAGCATATACTGCTGTGCGAAATAAGTCACGCACGCCATGAATAACGGTAGCACAGCAAGGAAAACTGCACGAGCCACCCCCTACAATGGTATCAGTTTCAAAGTCATGGTGCATTGTTTTGAGTGCCATGAATAGAAGCACACTCCCTGAAAGAGTATACCTGAGTGATGACATTGTCCTCTTGCCAGGAACATATGTATAAAGCAAGTGCAAGCCCTCCAAGAGCTACGTATGAATCCAGATATAGCATACAAACATGGAAACAACGTAATATTTATAACTTACCGCCAACAAGGTAAACAGTGAACCGTTCCAAAATAATGTACAAAACAGCGCCAAGAACACCCAGGCCAACAGGCACAGTAATCATGGTTATGGGATCGTTTGAATATCCTCCAGCAGGTCGGCTATTGGCGAGTCCGATCCATGTCAATGTACCTTGTTACTTTTGGATTAGCACCCAATCGATCTTCACTTTTGTATATCCTTACCAAAGGTCAAAAAGCCTGCGACGCCCAATGTTGGACGGAACGCACGGACACCAAAACACATCAAATAGAGTCCGAGAACAATGAGTACACTTCCAGCGACGCCCATCTGAGGCGTTATCCCGGTGTTTCCATATGTTTCAACTGTGGTTTGTGTGTAAGAGAAATTCATCAAAAAATATAAAAAAGGGACAACTTGCGTGCTATTTCTGATCCACGCGTCAGTATCATTTCGAAAACCCTGTAAAGCAAAAATAATGCATACGACTATCGAGACTTCGAGAAAAGATCATCGTTTCCATGGTTTTGCTAAAAGAAAAAAGATGCAAGAAAAAAAAAGGCACAAAAAGATGGGTGATGATTTTGAGCAGGAGAGTTGTCTAGATTTGGATTACCGGGACCTTTTACGGAGTTGCCTTTAATGGTGCATCCTTTTTTTTTCTACACGATGGAACGAAATGACGAGGTATGGTGGGGACGTCGGCAAATCCGGGACTACGGATAATGCAATGTCATCGGGTTGCAAAGGGGATACGGTGCACCACGTGTCTACAAAAAAAATCCGATTGCCGTCCAAGGCTATTTTGTGACCAGACTCGCGTCTAAAGCACTGGTTTCTTTCTTGGTTTCCATTATGGATGACCTAAAACCTGTGACATGACAATAAACCCATGACATTGAACGGCTTGTCCATAGATACACTTTACCGAATATAATCGGCTCCTGGACCCGACTCTATACGTAGCACATCGCTAGGAACATATCACGGCAACATGAAAAGTTAACCACATGCTTTGATTTTGGAAAAGAATGGAACCAACGCATGTAAACCAACATATGTGGTACAATCTTATGAAAAGTTCGTGTCTGGCTATTAACGTACGTAATCTCCATCTCTTTGGTACCTAAAAGGAGTGTCTTTGGCACCATAGGATCGGCGAGAGTGTTATATACGTAAAAAACATAAACTTTTCACGCATAATCGTCAATGCTAGGATGAGAAGTGTGGTTAATCAACGACTTTTTTCTACAAAGTTTCTGGCTTTTTCTCGGGTATCTCGTGAATCCATCGGTGCGTAACATACCTCACCTGTAAGCTTTTTTAAGTTGCATAATATCCGCGTGGGGCAGATGCTGTGTACATGTTGGTATAACATTATTAAACGGATCGATTCCTGTGATGGCAATATCACGAAACTACGCTTATGTAGTCAAATCTATATACTAGGTCCATTCAGTTGTGTATATTATATAAATAGGATGCCATGTTTACAATTGTGCATGCATAGCCTGCCCTTTGTGCATGTGGGAATGAAAACGCCAAGGTAGATTCCTGTCCCAGAACCAGATAGTCAAATGACAACAGATGCTTATCAACTCCTGTTCATTTTCGTTTCATGCGTTCCACCAAACTAGCAAACAACAACTATATATTGGTTATGCAGCTGTCTAGTGCACACATCATCGATCACGGGGCGGTTCGTTCTACAAGTAATATATCGGCAACGCTGCCCCGCCTTCCCAAGCGCAATATATGATGAAAGCCTCGCTTAAAAAGCTGTAACTCACTAACGAGGGGTGTTCTGCTGATTAACTGTAAGCATGGATCAGACTATAGCGACAATAACGTACTCACTTTTGGTAACGTAGCAACATACGTACCTGCGTAGTTCGATCGGTATCATTTAACGGAACTTAAGACTCGATATACTTTTCTTGTACTTGAGCTAAACACATAATCGTGGCCCAGCACCAAGACAATAAAACATATACATACATACAAAAAAAGTAGTTCGATCGGTAATACGTAGTAGCACCAGTTGTTCGCCTTGTTGCTGACTGTTGTTCTCCTGTGAGTAACTGGTTCCTCCAAATGATTTCGCAACGAAAACGTTGTTAACTGAGTGTTGTCAATGTGATAATTAGGTTAAATAACACATAAAGATGAAAGATTGGGGTAAGGTATATCATCACAAGTGAGTATCCCGTATTAACGGAGGATTTGGTTATGTGTAACAATGGAGGATAGAGTACTAGGATACAGTACTCAATGTGCTTAGAGCACGTTGATCTATACTGACTTTAATACTCTTATTAAAGATTGTTATTCCTATGTATGTGCCTCTGTGCACGAGCATATATCGTTTTTTTTTTTAAAAAAAAAAAAAGAGAAAAGTTCTAGTATTTCATTACACAATGCTTAAGATTGACTGGGAGACAAATGCACTATTGTTGAAACATCTCACGTTGTAGATTCTTGCTTTGTACGCTTGTTGAGTTGAGCAAGTTAGCAGGTGCGCACTGACCTACGCGTTATAGTTAGTATCAAATAAGCACATTTACCAACTAATAGAACGCGGCGGCAAAATGATTTAGGAACCTAAAGTGTAGTTCCGTTGCTTATCAATTAGGCAACACTCCGTTGCACTCTTTTTGTGATCCAGCGTTTGATCCACCATATAAAATAAGAAATGGCGAATGTAGTTGTCATCAAGTAACACGACCATACTATCGTGATTTTCCTCGTTGTACCAGATTTCTCGTTGTGTTAGGGAAAGGGGCGTACCCATAGCATAGGTTTGAAAAAAAATATCCATCCGTCAAATCTTTGAGTAGGTCGCAGTAACGATTGGTACCGAGGAAGTCAGGTGTACCACCATTGTGTCGGATGAAGTCATTGAGAGTTTTTTCCCATCTGCCTTTACGGCATGTTTCCGTCCGAAAAGGGAATGTGTACCGTTCCGATGATCGTCCAAAGCTTGATCTGAGTTTATACATCATCATCTAACAGGAACTACCCTTGCAAGAAACAAGATGCTTTACAGCTTTCGTTTGCAAAACACATACCGTTTGCTGTTTTAAAAATAGATAAATAAAATTAGCGATGAAATCCCTTTGATCTGCAAAAGTGTGACCCACGGTTGACCAAGTAATTTCGACTTGATCAAGTAATTTAAATAGCTTGCTCAGCCGCAGCAAAAAAGGTTAACCATATTAAGTACCCGAAAATGTACAAAATATATATAAAGGTGGTGCTGATCGTCTTGACCCTCTTTATCTACCTTTTTAACCACACTTTATTTTCGTCATGACCTGGTTTAGCGGGAAAGACGAGAAAGTATCATTCTCAACAGATGACTCTGATGGCGAGTCACTAAGCATTACCTCAACGCCCACATTCACGCGCAATGATATCCTTGTTTGCGCAACACGAGGCAAGATTTATGCGATCCACAAGCATACCGGAGCTCGACTTTGGCGAGCAGATTTTCCTACTGGTGCTTCGGCCGGTGCCTTTTTCGCTACAGGCTCCATGGGTGGTGTGATCTCCATCTTTATCACGGATCAAGACCGGCTCATTGTCGCTTCCAATGGTAAAACAGCATGTCTCGATCTCCTCACGGGCGAGGAAAGATGGGTGAACAAGATGAAGGTCAGTACTGCAAGGAAAGTCATGGATCAATTTCTGAAAGTAAAAGCATAAACAAACAGGGTTGCTCATATGAAGAAGTGGGTGTCATCTGTACACCAAGTCGGGTGCTCAAGCCGCAGCGAGTTACTCCATCGGATCAAGACGCCCCACCTGGGTATCATGAAAGCGAGACATTAACCGCAAAACCGGTGGTTATTTCATGTACATACGGAAAGTGTTTGGGCATGGATCTTGAAACGGGTGAAGGTAAATACGCTTGCCCCACAATGCATGGCCCATGTGACTAATCATAACGCAACCCACAGAATTATGGAGATTCAATTGTCCCAAGGGTGGATACAAGATCCCTTCAGCATTGGTTGATCCAGATGGCGGAAGTACGACAGTATACGTTGGTTGCGGCAGGCGATTGTATTGTTTGGATGCAGAGACTGGCGAACTCAAGTGGGAGAATAAGATATCAAACAGTATGACGGGGCTTGGATATATGACACTTGCAACACCTTGGAGTTCACGACTTGCTGCTGAAGCACATACTGCATTCTCACAGTTCCCCATTGCTCAAGCAGAGAATGAGGCCCGAAACCGTCGAAACTCGAGCAGCGGTGGTGGTGGTGGCGGAGGAGGAGGCTAAGTGTCACGATCCGGCGATACCTCCTGTGGTTAAATGCCATTTCCTAGCGTCACATCCGGCGGCCCGATTTAATTTCACTGATTATCTTTTACTTACAAATAAATACCCATAATGCCGATATTTACAAATTAAGACAAGCGTCGTTATTATCTGCACGCTAAGCCCTGCATGATTTGCTTGGTACATAATTCATGGTATCAGAGCTTGATATGAGATATGGCGGATCAACCCTCGATAATTTCTTTTCGCATATAGCTAAGGTAAGAAAAGTAGGCGGCAAGAGTGACGAATGCGAACGTCTCGTCCATATATTTTAGTGGCGACAGGAATTTCATACAAAGCTGTACGTATTCATATGACAGAAAAGAAATCGGCCATAGCGCTGGAACATCATGATACCCAGTATGTTCATATGATCGAAACGTTCCAAAAAATATGAGCAAAGCCACCATAATCGCATTTAAAGTATATGCACAACATGCGATTTCCGATTATACACCCACTTCTCCTTGCACTAAGCACTGAATGGGACAGAATCATTACGTTTCAGTAGCATATTTATACATGGCGCTGCGGAGCTTTAGACTTAATAGTATTCGAACATTGCACAGGTCAGTCCACTTGAATAGTTGCTTAGTACTATGGGTAACAAGTTAATATGTTGAATACAACAAAGGACGTAACAGCATAAACTGGTGATACGATCCAATTTATCTCGCAAAAGCAATCGATAGCTTCAATTCCGGATGCTCTACCAATCTTTCTTTTAGATTCAAGCAGTCATTACTTCGACTTGCCAGCTTTTCCAATGAAATAGTTGGGTTGTCCGCCCAAGAGATACACACATTGTTTTCATGACAGCAGATATATATATATATACGCACTTATAGCAGAAGTTGAATTCGTGTATGGATCATGAATGAACGTACGTATCTTTTCATCACAGGTTTTTCTATAGAATTCTTCAAAATATTCTTTTACCACGTATCATGTACGAATAATGATCAAGATTAAAATAATAGCCGCATAATGTACTGAGCGAAATACTTTTGTGCTGAAGAACATGTATCTCGTCTTGGGAAAAGCTGACAGCTGGGAACGGGGACTGAATGCGCTTAATAGATGATCCGTTTATGGAAAACGATATTTATGTTGTGTTGCTCTTTGACTATATATTGAACTCCAGGAGTGGCAGGATCCCCATCCTGTGGCTTTCAGAAGGAAGCCGTAGTATATAACTCTGTAGTTTCCCTGGATACCATGTTGCACGGTTGCTAGGCAACGAAAGTGTCAAGCAGCGGACCTTTGCATTCGGGGATATTCGGACCGATGATGAAGCAAAAAAATTTTTTTTGTGTGTGACCTAAAACAAGGAGAGTCACGAACTTGCCGAAAAAACTATAAAAGAACGAGAAATCCGTGGCCTTCAGTTTTTTCTTTAGTGACCGTACTCTACAGGATCTGTATGCAGTACATAACCAGTCTACGTTTCTCAAACTAGACACACAACTCAGGTTAGACGATGACCAGTGACAGCCCTTCCTTTGAGTGAAGTGTATTGGTTGCGGTCCTTCGGGACACTTCCAATAGTTGATGATCTCGCCCGTTTCTATTCCAGAGCGTGGCACGGAAGATGCTGTGGTCTGATGGCCTCCTTTTCAAAAAAAAGAAAACGATAAAAACAACTTGGGGCTTACCGAGAAATTTTTTTTTTTGCGAAACCATCGGAGATCATTGGTACTCGTGATGAGGTCTAACCTGGCCGGATGATAGAATGTCGTCTTGCTACCATCTTAGATAATGGCTAGGTATCCAACACGTTTATGGGTTTGTGAAGATGGATTTTCGAGCATTCCATGGCTACGCTGGTAGATCATTGTAGCGTCTGCTTATGGCATTAACAGAACAGCAGCTCAATGACAGTCTGACTTTCTCAGTAGTAAAACCATTATTTATTTTCGTCCTTTGATACCTTTTCAGTGCCCTTTTGTCTTTTCCGGGCAATCGCGATCAGCTCGGCGAATTGGTCTTTGTATCGTAGGTTATGTTCTTCGACATTCACTTGGGGTGAATGGGTGGCGGTTCGTGCTACGTTGTAGGCGTTCTCTGCATCGTTGAGCTGCTGCCTCAGTTCTTTGACATCTTTTGGATGCTCAGCGTCCATGTTCGCCTCATACAGTGTCTTGTACTCCTTATGCCTCCAGACCAATTGCTGCTTATCTCCCAAATCCGACAGTCCCAAATCCTAATGATACCATGAGTATCCTTCCATATCAACTGCTTATATCCATTAGCATACTCGGAGAGTCTTCTTCATATCCTTCACACTTTGCATATCGTACACAAGGCTGATAGGCTTCTTGCCCAGATTGACTTTTCTACCAGAGTAGCAACATGCCATGAGCCTCTCCGTATTGTCTTTACCATTATTACCACTCACTTTTTCTTTTTCACATCCTCGTGGTCGGCTAAAGAGATGACAGTGGCGTTGTTTGCTGATGATGATGAGGCGGCTGGTCTCTATTGATTTCCGAGGCAGATTAGTTACACTGTTATATAGAGTTGCAACGACATACGAAAAACTGCCTCGGAGGTTCTGGTATGCTGCTGTCACCATTCATGCATCGATCGATATGTTCGTTGATGACGACTTGCTTCATGCTTTGACGACATAACGGGCATTCGACGACAGAGTCCTCTATAACCTGTGTCAGCCGTACTCCTGCCATCCTGCACCAAAGCAAGTCTTACGTGTCAATGTAGGGTTTTCAGGTGCTGAAGACGATGACGATGGTTGAGTTGGAGCAGGCGGTGGAGGAGGAGGTGAGGCTGTTGCTGGCTGCACAGGTGCCGGATTCAGTTGCTGAAAGTCTTGGTCTTGATAACTCGGCTGCGGTTGCTTCTCGAGACGAGCAGAGCGTCTACTCTTTGGAACGTCTGGTATTGACTTTACAGGGAGCCGTGCCTGAGATTGCGGCTGTGTATTCGTTTGCAAAGACGATCCGGCTTCAAGCGTAATGACCAATTGCCTAATTATTAAAACAGTAAGCTTCGTGATTACTTTTATTTGAATGCTACATAGCACCTTGCACCGTTACGCCAGACATTGACGCATTCTTCAAGAACAGAATTGCGTATTAATTTTTTTTCATCGGCTGGCGTTTTGCATGAGGGACAGACTCGTTCCTGTCCGAGTCGTCGACGGATACAAAGTGCACAGAATGAATGAATGCATGTTTGTAACTGCACCGGGGTATCGTACAGATCTTTACATATATCACAGCGCAGCACGCGATCAATCTGTTGCAGATTGGAGTCGCGGAAATCGGTGGGATCATGAATATCGTCCATTGTTCTGTGGTGTTTTGAAAGGAAGAGAGCCGTCGCGTAATTGCGCGCGCGCACGCGTCAATCCAAAAAAAGGAAGCACCTTTTTCGGAATATACGTAGGGCGTAACAACGGCGCTGCCAGGCAACCTTTCCTCTATGTCTATCAGAGAATACTCTGGATTCATATTCAGGGCCACGGAAGCAGCTATATAAACCTTCCCGATTCACGCAGCAAAATATGTAGCCGTGACATTAACTAGGGAATTTGCTTTGCAACCATCATCCACTGTTGTTGGTATACTACCCTAATTCAAATAAGCTACGTAAAAGAAGTACTTATCAGGCAGATCACAAGTAATCGCGGTGGGTCACTAATAAGTTCGATGCGTGGAAAAAAAGAACGTTCATGTATTTGAATGTCAATCCAACACGGATTACCAAGATAGCTGCTATTGAATAAATGGTGTTCCAGTATTCTTCCTCAAATGGTCGGTATTGGCGCCGGATAATGTCAAACATCGGACAAACGAAAGTATCGCTCGATAGCCGAATATTCTTTTTGAGGTAAGGAAAAAAATTACGAGCGTTTATCGTGAAGGATTATGATCCCTTTTCCGTTCATTGCGTAATCGTCTTCTCCGTCAGTTAGAGGAAAATTTTCCATTTCGACTAGGCGATCCTGACTAGAATTTATTCACCATTCTTCGACTGGTGACGCACAGCACAAGTCATCATCGCTCATTCCCTATCACAGTGCACGCATAAACTAGGAAGGTTTCATAGAAAACGGTAGAATGTAACAGCGAGGAAACTAGATGTTTCACGGACCAAGTCGGCTTTTTTCTGTCCCTGAAAAATGTTTAGCCAGCGGTTCGAAAGAAAAGAAGATATATAAGAGGAAGGATCGTGTATCTTTTTCTTGATTATCCTCTCACTCAAACACTCTCAAAGTCTTACTTTTCACAATGAAGCTGATGATTCTCTTTATGCTTGCTTTGTCCATGCTGGCAACCATTGCACAAGGTAAACAAATCTCAAAATTCATACATCATGCGCATACTAAGCAACAAACACAGGCAATTTCATTGAGCCGAAAGAAAATCAAATTCTTTACGCTGGTCAGCGTACCACTGTGGAATATGATCCATCTGATTACACTTCTAACGACACTGTCTCAATCTTCTTTGACGAAGCGCGTGCACATTTGCTAGCTGGTATGTGAAAAGGGCGATCTAAATGCATAAAGGGTCCTAACGCCAAATTTTTTCGTTTCTTAGGTGGTCCAGCTACGCAAGGAAAATTCACATTCACCATCCCGGAAACTGCAGTGACACCGGAAGGTCGCAAAGGTTCAACCCTCCTCGCTGTGTTTCGACGTAATCTTTATCTTCACAACGTCGAAGATGTCTTTGTCAAGGTGCTTCCTGCATCCATGAGCAACCAAACTGAACCAAAGGCTTGATCCTCTACCTAAAGGATCCATGTTTATCCCACTCTTGTTCACAGGCTCTTTAGCGCTGTCCACTGTATATATTCCTTCTATTTGCTTTTAATACTGTATATGTTTGCTTTTTAGCTGTATAAAACCCAAAATCCATTGAAACCATTTTTAAACTTATATAAATTGAATGTGTGCTATCCAGCTGCATCCAAACTGACTTTCACGATATCCAGGATCATGATTGCCTATATAAAATTCCTTCTGTTTCTGGTGGTGGCCAGTGTATTCGTTGTTGCCGATGACTCAAAGACTGGTAAATAAGAGCTACAAACAAGCATGCAGATCACTTATATTGGGGCAGATATTATCTACCCAACTGAAGGCACTGTGTGGAAAGTAGGCCAGCATGTGAACGTGGTACGTGTTGTGATAAACGCCATCGACCGTCTTCTTTTTACTCAAACTCACTTAGACATTCCGAGAATCGATTCCACCGCGAGAAACCGTTTCTATCTTTTTCGCAAATGCTCGCAGCATTACGCTGGGCGGTGGACCACTCACTGACCATGTGTTCCCGTTCGTTGTACCCTCAGAGGCCCTCAGCAAAAACGGAGGCACGTCGCTATTACTAGCTGTGCGTCGTGAACACTTCCATTTGAGTTCTGTCGACTCTGTCAATGTTAAAGTTGTGCCAGAGCTTCCATAAAATAATAAACAAACAGCTATTTTTCACATTTTACCGTCGAAACACAAATGATTACGCGCCAAGGTCTGCTTTATAATACAAACATTAAATCGGTTGTTACTTACGTTTCGCTTCTAGATCTGGTTAATCTGCTTCTCGATTTCAGTTAAATGTTCCCGATCTGATCGTTTCTTCTTCTAATTGATTTCTTCTTACAGTTCAAGTATGGATCCATCAGATCTTGTATGTACGCGAACTTTATCCTACTGGTATGTCTTGCAGGCTGTGGCCAGCAACAAAAAGACTCACTTCCCTAATCGCAACTAGCCATTTTCGAGTTAAAGAAAAAATACAATGTACCTGTGCACATGGCTGCGCATGAACAAGTGGCTCGTTATATTTCCCAATTTGTGGAATCTCTTCAACCTCTCGTGTTAAAAGTATAAAGACCGTAACCCAGACAACATTCATGCTGATCTCTTATCCAGGGCAACTGCAAATGCGTAGCACTCAAGATTATATCTCCTACCAATCACCTTTTGGAACGTTTTGTGCTAGAAATCGAATCAGCATTGTGGGCGCTGGACGTCCCCCTTGAATCTGTATTGGACAGTGAACCAACCTGTTCTCTAGCTGACATGCAGCAGGAATTACGTGCCTGTTTCCTGCGTATGGCTGCTACGCGTTCATCACTCAGTAAAAACCCTCCAGATTGCACCTTTTCCCTGACTGTGGAAACGTTCACCGGACCGCCTGCACAAGGAGTCGAGACGGGCGACTGGATTCCCGCGGAGAATAGCAATGAGCAGCGATGGTCTCATTTAATTCCCTTAAAGACAATACCCATGGACCTGTTTAAAATCAACGTTTTTGTTATGGAAGCAGTAAAGAAAGGAAAGCATATCTCGAGATAGAACAAGAAAACGAAGTCTTTTATACCGACGATATGTACAATGAGATGTATGGTTTGAGTGTAGGAGAGGGGAGAATAACAGTAAGAATGGTATGTCCATGGAAAGAAATGCTTGAAGTAGTTTTTGGGTGTGTGTGTGGGTGGGGGTGGGGGTTAATCATGCTTTGTGTATGTGAGAGGGGTGGAAAATGTGTACAGAATACTTAATATTACGGAGCTGCACCTGTTCCAATGTAGCTCCAAAAGCCACGCGACGTAACGCGCATCATATCGTGGATACTGACCAGGTTGCGAAGCATTTCGCGCAAGCTCCAGTAGCCTATGCGTTTCAATCGTCTGTTGTGCTTTTGCTGATCCATCGTAAGGTCTACAAAGCCTTTGCCGAGCTGTTCACTGATATGATCAATCAATGTCGAGTCGTATCCAGACCATGCTCCATCAAAGTTGCTCAGATCCATGACCACACGACATTTGATTGGCACAATAGTCTTATTGCGATTGATATAGGCAACGACGGGGCGCACCATGGCATTGTTGACATAGCTCAAATCAGGTGTTGTGAGTGGGACAGAAGCCTTGCTATCCTTGAACCGAAAGTCGATATCCATAACGAACTTTTTGGGCTCTTCGCGAATCTCCTTTTTGCTATTGCCTCCGCGTCCAACCACCAAAAGATCATCGCTGTTGCCCGCGCCCAGCATGACCGGCTGGGGTAACTCAATACTGTCGGTCAACTCGTATACGAGTTTGCGCAACAGTTCAGTCGAGTCAGCTTCAGAAGCTTCCTGAGGGATATAAATATCGGCGCAGGTGTCCACTGTGCCTGATGTGATCCAACCTGGAGGACCTTCCACGCCTCGATTGATATGGTCGATATTGACGCCATCAATGCGCAGACGCGATTTGCGCTTGTAACCTTGCTTCCGCATGCCTTGATCGGTCAACACACCGAATTGCTCTGTTTCACCACCAACAACAACACCGTTGGGATCAGGTTTTGCAAAGGGATAGTAGTGGTAAATATCGTGGCTTCGGAACCCGCTTTTCTTTGAGTCAATATGACCCGATTGCTCCAAGATACTTTTTTCCAGCTGAGGCGAATGGACGCTGAACAAGCACTTGTCAAAGGCACCAACAATGGATGTTGCACATAAAATGTCGTAAAAGAACCATTGCTTTCGGAACTGATCGAGCTGGGCTTGGAAGATGGACACGGGGTATGGACGGAATCCGTTTGGCTGGTATACAGTGACGAGGAGATCTTCTAGCGTCAGTTTGGCCAGCTCAAAGTCGCCTGGAGTGTATTTGTGTCGTGCTGCCACAGGGTCGTATGGACCGGTCCATCGGACATGCCGTCGATCGACGACTCCACGCACACCTTTGATATCTGCACTCTGGATCAACCCTTTGCCATCCATCCAACGCATCAAGCTAAGCGTGACCTCGACCCGTTCGAGCGTCAAATCGAACCACATCCAGCTTTTGAGCACTTCGTTGTCCTTCTCGTCATCTTCGAGATAGACACCGGCCAACGGGTCATCATCATCGTTATCTGTGTGGTGTTCTGCTTCCACGACACTGCGCTGGCCACTGCTGATAAGGGCGGCATGGCGCTTAAATTTCTCTCGCTCGGATCGGGGCATACGATAGATATGCACGTTATTCAAACGTATTTTTCCGTCTTTCCAATTGGGCATGATGGCCGAATCAAAGACGACAGTACTTCCAGTTGCCGATGTAAGATATTGTCCGATTCTATACGC
Organism: Fennellomyces sp. T-0311; assembly: GCA_025266875.1. Classification (NCBI taxonomy): domain Eukaryota; kingdom Fungi; phylum Mucoromycota; class Mucoromycetes; order Mucorales; family Lichtheimiaceae; genus Fennellomyces; species Fennellomyces sp. T-0311. The sequence goes on along the minus strand of JALLLT010000037.1, from coordinate 306,273 downwards.
GATCCATTCTATGCTTAACTGTGTGAGTCAAAAATCTCGGAAGCGGAATTTCCTTTTTCATACCTTGGAATTGGAGGGAGTTGCCTAGCCACAAGATCAGACTGACGAAACTCGTTGTGCCCACCAACAGCCAGAGACTTTGGCCCAGAAATAACCACGAGAACAATGCAGTGACATCGTTGAGTGTCCACGGTCGCATCTGTCGCATCAATGGATATTTTATCCGAATCTTCCATCGTTCCAAGAACCCACGCGCCTGTGCGAGCAGCTCATCCTTGCTTGGTCGGTGTGGCGATGGTTGCACCGATGAACTGTGCACACATCGAATCGTCACCAACTGATGTGGTGTGCTGCGACGATACTGAGTTATCGGCCGATATCGTTGCCGTTGCAACCACTCGTGCAAGTGACGTTTCACTTCTGACACAAACGCTTCGATAGACGTGTTCTTTTCTCGGCAGGCTACCTTGAACGCTGCGCAACACGCTGCGATCCACGACGACGTTGGAATGTTTGTGCGGTTAGCTCGGTGAGCAGCTGCATGACCCGACGCAGTGACAGGTGTGGTGGTCTTTTTCGTAGTCAGAATCGCTTCATGATAACAGGCGGCGTCGACATGGTATACAAAGAGACTTGGTGCAAGTGAGCGACATAGAAAACGCCTATTACTGCTGAATGTTCGCGTATAGCACTGTTGCAGCCGGTTCGCCCTCCGGAGAATCATGAGACAGTTGAATGCCAAAAGTTGATTGCAAGTGCAAGTGAGACCCTGTTCTCAGATTTTTGAGCCGGAGTACGATTTAGGCGTCAATCCGTTTCAGACGTTTCGTTTCCAAGCAAAATATGGAAATCGGGTGTCAGTTGCCCGTAGCAACAGTGCTTAATCTTTTGTCAGAAATCACTTTGCAGCGTATTTTTAGAGTGTAAAATGTGTTTTATCTCTCCCTGATAAACGGAAGTAAGCAATATATATATATTGATGATACTCTCCGTAACACGTTGATCAGCTGTTGAAGCCTTAAGTCATGCTTCACAACTTGGCGCAAGCCACTAACCTTGCTTGTACAAACACATGGATTTTTATATATCGATTAACCTGTATTTGAAGTGGTTTATGAATTTATACTGTTTTATCTATAACGTAGATGGTGCCCTTCGGTTATCGTCGGGAATCGATTCGATAAGTTGTTGTTCACAGCCAATGAGTCGCCATTCTCTTTGACAATTTCATCGACTGCGGAAACCCGATCGGGAGAGGAGATGGGCTAACGAACCACCGTTGTGTATCGAATCCTACAGTCCAAAGTATCCTTGATTCTTTGGGATGAGCTGATCAAAGGAGCGTGGATTACTTACTGCATTACGGATATTATCTTGAGGTTTCAATAGCCCTACAAAGCTTTAATTACTATCTTCGCATCGCAACTTTGCAGTCTCATCTTTTGAGGTATCCATCGTGATTTTGCGGCTTTTACATACCAGGTGGCTGATCACATGTTTCGCCGATGTTTTCGGTAGTTTGGCGCATACCTGGACTTCTTTGCAAAAATAATACGAGATGTTCAAGACAAACCTTTGCTGGCTCTTGATTGGTAAGGGTCGATAGAATAAAGTTTCCCGTCTTCCTCATCAAGAAGGGCCGCACTCTTCACACAATTTCGTTTGCTACGTAATATATTCAACAAAGCGCATTTATCTGATAATTTAAATAGCAAAGGGTTCATGCCAACTATGAGTTATGATATATGAAGTAAAAGAGTACAATCATCATCATCGATCATAGTTGCAGCTTCTCGGATGAGGACACGAGATGTGTGTATGGTTTCATGTCTCTGGGTCTCTGTGTGTGGGTGGTTGAATGGTGTCGTGCTGAGATCAAACGCACTTCATTGATTTACGCGTGCCCTCTTAGAAAAGATAATGTGAATGAATACAAAAGTACTATGTCTTAGTCTTTGGATTCGGCGGATATTGGCTTAGCATACATGTACGTGCCGAAATGCCAACTGTGTACTGGCGATCGAGATGTGTCTATTGTGGAAGAGAATCACTTGCAGAGCTCTATACAATAATTAAGAGAGGACCAGATGCCACAGAATGCACTTGCAGCAGGTCCCAATATATGCATGACGATGAAGCACAAAGCATAAAATTAAATGATTACGACAGCCCCGCCGTGTGGAGTTTAACTGACTGGCGACACCAAGCGATCCTGGTACTTCTTTCGCAATGGCGTGCGCACACATTACCACTACTCAACTCAAGGCACCGAGTGTCTACACGCAGGTGCATAAAGACGAATGTACTCAGTGTTTTGACAATCAAGTAAAGTTCGCAAGTGATGCATCACGCAGCAACCTACTAATCGCGCAACTATGCAGGACGGCCCTGAAGGCATTGATGTCTGCTTGACGTGCTTCAACGGTGGTTGCGTTGATCCATTGAGAAATCATGCACGAAACCATTTCAACCTGACGGGCCACCCACTGACGGTCAACATTCGTCGCACCGTTGTAGACAAGGTGAAACGCGTAAGTTGGGAATGATCGACCTAGATCATGCTGACGTATGTGCTAGCCAGACGACGGTACTCCTCCACCACAAAAGATCAGCAAGCTAGCTATCAATCCCGAGGATGAGGAAGTCCAGTATGACCATTCCCTTAAGGTCCGTTGCTATGCTTGCCAAGGCGCAGAGGCTCCGAAGGACAGCACACCTGAAGTAAGCATTCGAGCCATATCGAGTCGAGAATCACCATTGACAGCAATGTGTAAAGGTATCTGCTGTTGTTGATGCCATTATGTCTGCCATGTCTTCAGCAAAGCAATCGGAAGTCAAGGCTTGGGAAGAAGAAATTACGGCGTGTGAACATACGCTTTGTCTGGTGCAGGATCCTCCAAAGAAATTGGAACAGCAGGCTTTGGCACATTGCGCAGATTGTGAGCTCAAAGAAAACTTATGGCTGTGTCTCCAGTGCGGCAGCTTGGGCTGTGGTCGACGACATTATGATGGATCCGGTGGTAACAACCACGCACTGGAGCATTTCGAGAAAACCGGTCATGGTGTTTCGTGCAAGCTGGGCACGATCACTCCTGAGGGTACAGCAGGTAAACACGCAATTGGATTACTGCCGCTTCAAACGCTCATTTTCGATGATCGGCAGATATCTACTGCTACATCTGCAACGATGCTCGTTTGGATAACGATTTGTCGACCCATCTGGCGAACTGGGGCATCAATGTGTCTCAACAAATGAAGACGGAGAAGAGCATGACAGAACTGGTGCGTACAAAGCCTCTGCCACTCGATTACGTGCGATTTCATGCTGATATATCAATGTCTTAATAAGCAATTGGAGCAAAACCTAAAGTTTGACTTTAGTATGACAACCGAAGATGGCAAACAACTGGAACCCAAATTCGGTCCTGGTTACACTGGCCTGAAGAACCTTGGCAACAGGTGTGTTTCTAGGACAGCAGGGGATCAACCTAGTTACTCAACTATCTGTTTAGCTGCTATATGGCATCTGTACTCCAATCTGTGTTTGACATTGGTGCTTTCCAGGACCGTTACCAGCAGCAACTCGCCGACCACGCCAAGACTTGTGTCAACGAGCCTGCCAGCTGTTGGCATTGCCAGCTGCACAAGCTCGCCGATGGTATGCTTTCTGGCAGATACTCGCAGCCTAACCCGATAAAGTCGGACGAGCAAGTACCATCGCAGGATGGTATTGCACCAGGCATGTTCAAGGCTCTTGTTGGCAAAGGACACGAAGAATTCTCGACAATGCGTCAGCAGGATGCGTATGAATTTTTCCAATACCTTATCAAAACAATAACCCAGAAAGAACACGCAACCAAGACAACTGATCCAACGTCTCAGTTTGAGTTTGCAGTCGAGCAGCGATTGCAGTGTGGCAAATGCCACAAAGTCCGATATCAAACGGATACAACAAACAGCATCTCGGTCAATGTGCCAGCACGACCGGCAGGCGAAGATGTCTATGAGCCAGTAGACTTTTACGAGTGCATGGATACCTTTGTCGCCGATGAATTGGTCGAAGGCTACAATTGCCCAAGCTGTAACGAAAAGACGATAGCACAAAAGTAAGGTCAGGATATGACGTTTGTTTTCTGTTATTAACCTGTTGCTCTTCAAGATCCGTCAAGTTCGCTACGTTCCCCCAGGTGCTTGTTGTACACGCTCGGCGGTTTGCATTCATTGATTGGGTGCCTAGAAAGCTCAGCAAGTGCCAAGTCTAAATGTTGTAAATGCTCGTATTAATATCTATGCGGATAGATGTTGAGATCAAGTTTCCTGAAGGAGAGCTCAATTTTGACAAGTACCTGGGTAAAGGACAGCAGCCAGGCGAGGAACTGCTTCCGGAGGATGCTCCAGCTGCAGCAGGTAACTTATAATAGTAGTGTTATACTTGGTTTCTTTTTTTTTTTTTTGCTAATGTGCTTTCCAGAGGCAGTATTAGATCAGACGGCTGTAGAGCAGCTCATGGCAATGGGCTTTCCTGAAAATCGATGCAAGCGTGCACTGCTGAACACTGGCAACAACGGAGCAGAGGTTGCCATGAACTGGTTATTTGAGCATATGGAAGATCCTGGTATCGATGATCCTTTGCCCAGCCAAGGAGGCGGTGACTCGGGAGCAGCTTCTGAAGAACAGATCGGTCTCTTATGCGAAATGGGTTTCACACCTTTGCAGGCAAAGAAGGCATTAAAGGAGACTGGCAACGATCCACAACGCGCTCTGGACTGGCTGTTCAACCACCCAGACGAGACTGGAGAAGAGACAACATCTGCTCCAAAGAAAACACCAGGAGGTAATGCTCCAGAAACAATCTAAAGTAGCAGCAGTTAACGACCAAGAATAGACTCCAACCCACCATTTAACTACGCCGTACAGTCATTCGTGTCTCACAAGGGCACATCTGTACATTGCGGCCATTACGTTGCGCACGTTTTCAAGGAAGGACAGTGGGTGTTATTCAACGATAACAAAGTAGCCGTGTCGCCAAAACCACCGATCGGTGAAGCCTACTTGTACTTCCTGCAACGTTCGAAATAATGTCCTGCAACGTTCGAAATAATGTAGAACTGATTTGACCAAAGCAACTAAAATCCCTTTATTCCATCAAATAAAAATATTAAAACGAAAGACAAAAAATATACATATCGAGTGTAGAATGAATTATTGCAAGCGTCTGCCGCCACAAACAAGAGCAAGCAAAGCCATGCGGACGTAAAGACCGTAACGCATTTGGCGGAAGTATGCGGCACGTTGATCGAAGTCGACTTCCGGTTCAATTTCGTTGACACGAGGCAAAGGATGCATGACGATCATCTGGGACTTGGCCTTGCTCAACATGTCGTTATTCAGAATGAAAGCATCCTTGACACTGTTGTACTCTTCCTCAGTAGCGAAACGCTCCTTCTGGATACGCGTCATGTAGAGCACATCGGTGGAGCCAATGACGTCGTCCAGCGATTTATAGATATTCTGCTTGACACCGGCGCGTTCAACTTCTTCCATGACATCCTTTGGCATCGACAATGATTCGGGAGCAACATAGTTGATGGTGACCTGGTAGTAGGCAAGAATCTTCACCAAACTGTGGACAGTACGGCCATTCTTCAAATCGCCAACAAGAGTAATAGTCAAACCATTGACAGTACCAAGTTCTTCACGGATGGTGAAGACATCGAGGAAAGCCTGAGTAGGATGTTCACCAATACCATCACCAGCGTTGATAATAGGCACCTTGCTGTACTTGGCAGCAAGTTGAGCAGAACCGGGTTGAGGATGACGAAGAATAATCACATCACCATAGCAGCCGAGGGTACGAACGGTATCAGCAAGCGATTCACCCTTTTGCACCGAAGATGTGGTGGCACTGACCGAGACGACTTGGCCACCCAAGCGCATCATGGCAGCTTCGAAGGAGGATGATGTGCGAGTGGAAGGTTCAAAGAACATGGTGCTCATCACACGACCTTGAAGAAGGTTGATGGAGCCATAACGTTCGACCATGTTGCGCATCTCGTGAGCGACACCGAACAAAAGATGGAGATCGTTGCGATCAAACTGCTTGGAGCGCAGAATGTGTTTGCGGTAGAACGGCGAGCGGGTAACCACGCGGGCCAAGGAGGCAGAGATCTCGTAAGTGGGAGCCTGGTATGCCACCAAGTTTTGGTCGTGAGCACCAGCCAACTTGACGGGGTCAACAGGGGCGAGACGAGGAGACTTGACTTCGCTGGGAGTTTCAGGCACAGGTAATGCGCTAGCTTGCTGCTCCATCTTGTGTTGAGCTTCTTTGACTGCTGACTTGACGGCTTGACCCTGAATCGAAACATCACGGCCAATGCCTCCGGAGGCCAAGCAAGAACCATCCATGTACAAGGTCTTGTCTTCGACGGCAACGCGATGGACAGAGCCACGGACGACGCGACCGTTTAAGGGCGACCATTCCTTAGCAGAAGGCCACGTGTACTTGCGGTCAACTTCGATTTCAATGGTAGCATCAGGTTGTGATACCAAACCAAAGATGCGACGTGGGTTCTCGTACATACGATCCGAGATATCCTTGAGTCTCAAGCGGCCTTGGGCAACGGCATCCAGCAAAAGTGGAAGAGCTTCGCTAATACCAGCAGTGTTCGATGCTGGCTGACCCATCTCAACGGCCAGCTTGCGAGGGGTAGAGCCGACGGAGAAGCAGTCAACGACATCAAGCAAGCTCCACATGGCTTCTTGTTCCTTCTTGGTAGGCAACAGCTTGGTATTATTGAATTCCTCTGATGTGAAGAACAGCGCGTAGATAGCCACATCGCATGTCACTTCCAGACCCTTGTTCTTACTCATTTCGATCAGAGCCAAGTCATTCTTACTCATGACGTTTGTAACGTGGATTACACGGTTGTGCAGCGATGCCAGCAAGAGGATCGAAGCAAGATCCGTGCCTCTGGCCTCAGTGACGATGATGTGGGAGCTTGGCCATGACGAGAACACGGAATCGAACAAGGAAACTTCACCATTGCCAATCTTGTCACAGTTGACATAGACTGCAGCGGCTTCAGCAGCCAAACCTGCAAGTTCGCGGGTGTTGGAACTAGTGGCAGTCAGGTTGAGCAAGTAATCGGTGAAGGCTGTCTTGCGAGCCAAAGCACTGGCACTCTCGAGGGACTGTACACCTTGGACGTCATCGGCAAAGGTGTTGATCGTGGTGAAACCAGCACACATCGATGCCTTGGACATGACACCAAAGTCATTGGCGCTCGAAATGGATGCATTAATGTTGAACAAGCCAGGCAAGGTGGCAGTAGTATGGCTGGTCTTGTAGTCGACACCCGAAACTTCGAATTCCTTGTTGCGAGCCAGAGCTTCAATGAACACCTTGGCACACTTGACATTGGTCAACAAAGGAATGGAGTAATCGACAGCCATACGACGGGAGCGGTAACCCTTAGACATGTACGACGCAGGACGGCGGTAACGGTTGCGCGAAGGCAAGTTGATGTACATGTCAATCAAGTTGTTTGACAAATGCTGCTGAAGCGAGTACTCGGCCTTGAGCTTGTCACCGGCATCACCATCCAGTGCTTCCAAGTGCTTGACAGGAATATCGTGCTCCGAAATGAAATCGGCAGTACCAGTCGTAGCAAAGATGTTGTATCCAAGGTCATGCAACTTCTTGACCATGGGTAGAAGTTCTTGCTTCTCCTTGTAGGAGCCAATCGAGAACAAAATGTTCTTCTTGGGCAACGAGAAACCGGTAGCCAACAAAGCCTTGAGGTAAGCAGAGTACTTGTCCTTGCCAAAGCAGGCGACTTCACCGGTGGAAGCCATTTCGACACCCAAGATGGGATCAGCACCAGACAATCGGCTGAAGGAAAATTGAGGAACCTTGACACCGACATAGTCCTTGGGGATATCGACCTTGGGATAGGGGTGAACAGGAAGACCAAGCATAGCATTGGTTGCCATTTCGACTAAATCGACACCCATCACCTTGGAAACGAAGGGGAACGAACGAGCAGCACGAACGTTACATTCAATCACCTTGATTTCGTTGTTCTTGGCGATAAACTGAATATTGAAGGGACCAGTGACGTTCAATGCACGACCAATCTTGGCGGTAGCTTCCTCGATCTTGCGGACAGTTTCGGGATCCAAATCCTGTGGAGGTAAAACGAGAGTGGCATCACCAGAATGGACACCAGCGTTTTCGACGTGTTCAGAAATAACGTGCATGACCATTTTGCCATCGACAGCAACGGCATCCATTTCAATTTCTTTGGCTTCCTCAATGTACTTTGAGATAACTACGGGGTGGTCGCGCGAGACAGCAGCAGCTTCCTTGAGGTATGCCTTCAAATCGTCCTTGGAGAATACAACGTTCATGGCAGCACCAGACAACACGTATGAGGGACGCACAAGCACAGGGTAACCGACTGTGTCACAGAACTCTTGTGCTTCGTCGAAACTTGTCAATTCCTTCCAGAGTGGCTGATCGACGCCGATACGATCGCACATACGAGAGAACTTGTAACGGTTTTCGGCATTGTCAATCATTTCAGGCGAAGTACCAAGCACCTTCACGTTCTGACGGTAAAGTGGCAAGGCGATGTTGTTGGGAGTTTGACCACCCATGGACATGATCACGCCACCGGAACGTTCGACTTCGTAGATATCAAGGACACGTTCCAAGTTGATGTTTTCGAAATAGAGCTTGTCAGCTTCGTCATAATCGGTTGACACGGTTTCCGGGTTGTAGTTGACCATGACTGTCTTGATACCCTTCTCGCGCAAGGTGCGAATGGCGCGGACAGCACACCAATCGAACTCCACGGATGAACCGATGCGGTACACACCAGAGCCCAAAACCATGATACCGTTATCGTCGAACGAGACATCGTGCTCGACGGCATTGTAAGTCATGTACAAGTAGTTCGTGAAAGCAGGGAACTCGGCAGCAACTATCATACGCTCATATGTCAAGTCTCGATTAACAATAATTGTGTTTGTATCATACCTGTATCGATTTGCTTAACAAATGGCGTAATGCCATATTCTGTACGAAGACGGCGAACGGCCAGTTCGTTGCTGTTGATCTGGTTGGCAATTTGTCTATCAGAGAAACCAAGTTGCTTAGCAGATCGAAGCAAGTTGCCAGGAATGTTGGCCTTGGTGAATCCTTCCAAGCGCTTTTCAAGGTTGGCAATACGCTCAAGCTTGTTCAAGAACCACTTGTCAATCTTGGTCAGTTCCCAGATACGATCAACAGAGTAGCCGCTTGCCATGGCATTGGCAATAGCAAACAGACGCTGGTCAGACGGGTTGCTAAGCTCATCATCAAGATGGTCCATGTCGACAACATCATTCTACAATAAAAGCAAGCCTATTAGCGTCATCCGAGGCATTTGAAAAAAAAATAACTTACTGCACTGAAACCAATAAAGTTGTAATCAATAGCACGAATGGCTTCTTGGATGGTTTCTTCAAAGGTTCTGCCGATGGCCATAACTTCACCAACAGATTTCATGGAGGAGCTGAGGGCAGTGCTGACGCGGTTAAACTTCTTCAAATCCCAACGAGGAATCTTGACAACAACGTAATCAAGCGATGGCTCGAAGCATGCACAAGTAACCTTGGTAACACTGTTCTTGATTTCGTTCAATGGAATACCCAGACCTAATTTGGCAGCGACAAATGCAAGTGGGTAGCCAGTAGCCTTGGAAGCCAATGCGGAAGAACGCGACAGACGAGCGTTGACTTCGATAATACAGTATTCCTTGGAGAAGGGGTTCAATGCGTACTGAATGTTACATTCACCGACGACACCCAAGTGGCGAATGACATTGACGGCTGTGGTACGCAACATATTGTAGTCTTCATCGGACAAAGTTTGGGAAGGAGCAACCACAATGGAGTCACCAGTATGAATACCCAAAGGATCAAAGTTCTCCATGTTACAAACAGTGATACAGTTGTCACGGCAATCACGGACGACTTCGTACTCGATTTCCTTCCAGCCCTTCATGGATTTTTCAATCAACACTTGTGGGGAAGTGGCGAAGGCCTTGTTGCAAAGCTCTACCAGCTCCTTTTCATTGTTTGCGAAGCCAGATCCCAGACCACCAAGGGCATAGGCGGCACGACAAATGACGGGATAGCCAATTTCGTTGGCCGCAGCGATCGCTTCAGCATGAGTGACAGCGGAAGCGGACTGAGCACATTTTTCGTTAATCTCGAACAAGGCCTGGGCGAACAAGTCACGATCTTCGGTGGTAATGATGGTATCAATGGGTGTACCAAGAACCTTGACTCCCAATCCTTCGAATTCATCCTTGAGCTTGACACCGACATTCAAAGCGGTCTGACCACCGAAAGTACAATAGATACCATCGGGTTTCTCAAACTGAATAACCTTGCGAACAAAATCAGGAGTGACAGGCAAAAAGTAGACCTTGTCAGCGAGACCCTTGGATGTTTGGATAGTGGCAATGTTGGGGTTGATCAAAATAGTATAGATGCCTTCTTCCTTCAACGCCTTGATGGCCTGCGAACCGGAGTAATCGAATTCACCAGCCTGACCAATGGACAAACCGCCGGAGCCCAAAACCAAAACCTTGTTCACATGGACACGTGGATTCTTCTTGACATTCTCCTCCTTGGTTCCACCAGGCATCTTGATTGGAATAAGTTTACCAGACTCAACGCATTCGCGAACGGAGTTGATGAATACATCAAACAAGAATTCGGTATCGCGAGGACCAGGGGTCGATTCAGGATGGAACTGGACAGAGAAGATGGGAAGTGACTTGTGGATAATACCCTCGTTCGAGCCGTCGTTGGCATTGACGAAGAGTTCTTCAAAGTCCGCGGGTAATGAGGAAGCATCGACGGCGTAACCATGGTTCTGCGAGGTAATGTAGCAGCGACCGGAAATCATACTTGTGCAAGGGATGTTTTGACCACGGTTACCGTACTTCATTTTCATGGTCTTTGCACCGGCAGCAAGAGCCAAAAGCTGGTGACCAAGACAGATACCAAAGATGGGTTTCTTGCCAGCCTTGATGACAGTGCGCAGACGGTTGAAAGTGGTCTCGATCATGGTTGGATCACCGGGACCGTTGGAGATGAACAGACCATCATACGAGTCTTCGGGCTCTGCACTAAAGTCGTAGTTCCATGGGACGACCTTGAGTTCGACACCGCGTCGCACAAAGCAACGAATCTGGTTGTACTTCATACCGACATCGACGGCCATGATGCGCAGGGTACGGCCCGATGGGGTCTTGATAGCATTCGAAGGATCAGGACAATAGACTTTGGCCCCCTTGATGGACACTTCAGCCACCAGATTTCTCTTGTTTGGATCGACCCAATCGACATCTTGGTAGTCTTGCATCCATCGTTCTGTGTTTTCATTGGCAGTGGAGGAAAAACCCAGGGCATTTGCGGCCGAGTCCAGCACTGACACAGAGGTCTTTGGGAACAGAATCTTGGCCAAGAGAACACCCTGCATTCTGATCTTCTTGGTCAACGCGCGGGTATCGATGCCATACATGGCGGGCACATTATTTTCCTTGAGCCAGGCCGACAAGGAGGAAGCGGCCAAATGATGAGAAAAGTCTGGCGAGTAGTTACCCACGATCAGACCAGCAATGTGGATCTCGTTGGACTCAAAGTATTTGGGGATATCCTTCAGCAACTCATCCATTTCAGACCTTGAGGGCACACCATAGTTGCCAATCAAGGGAAAAGTCAACACGAGGATCTGACCACGATACGATGGATCCGTCAGCGACTCGGGGTAGCCGACCATGCCTGTCGTATCCATGGTTAATGCCTTGCATGAAACTCAATAAAAATTTTTCTCTTTACCCGTCTGAAAGACACATTCGCCCGAGATGCTTGCAGCCTCAGAGCCAAAGGAAATACCCTGGAAAGAAGTGCCATCCTGCAAGACCAAAGTGGCAGTAGTGACATCTTTGGCATTCTCCAAAGCAGATACGGGACGATGCGGCGCTGAAGGCGATCGGGGAGAGATCGGCAGCGGAGTCGCATTGGCCGCAGGCGCAGGGATCAAGGAAGTGTTGACACCTGTTGCTGGTGCAGTACCAGCTGCCGTAACCGGTGGAACTGGGATATTGGAGGCCATTGGTCTTGTGAAGAAGTATTAAAAAAGAAGAAGTATGCGAGTGTGTGGATGCGTCTTTTTTTTTTACAAATGCAAAACAGTTTTTTTCTTTTTTTCCTTTTTTAAAACAGATTGTTCGCCGACTTCTTTTACGTGAAAGTTAGCCAACTAGATCTCTTGCTTTTCAGACAAATACGCACCAATAGTCTCGTCTGTTGGTTTAATAAAGAAGGGAAAAGGATGAAAAAGAAGATGATGGATTTATTTGATTCTTTGGAAAGGGTATTCCAGTGGTCGTCAGCCGAAGAAGCTGAAAAGTTTTCTGAATGTTTCGGACGCGCATTTTATACAAAAATCGCAAAAAAAAATGTCGTGACGCGCTTAAGCCACCAGATCGTGTCGGATCTTGTCATGGTTACACACGGCAAACGGTAACCCTTGCAAAAAAGAAAGTTGTCCGTTGCATGAAGTTTCCGTGGCAACACACAACTGGTTGCCCTACTCCTTTGCTTCGCGCGCAACAGACGCGTAACTGCTGCGAGCAACAGTAATCGGGAAACGATCTCAGGACACAACAAAGCATCGCGGGTAGAAAAAGGCCAAGGCGATTCCAAAACGGAACATGCGCTAAATTTAGTGCTCCCCAGCCTTTTTAGTTTTCGCTGCGCCAGCTGCTGGGAACATACGCCTATTTTCAATCGCAGTCTTTGGCTCTTGCATTGCTTCGGACATAACTTGTTGGGTTAGTGATCCTGCATGCGATAAGGAAGGGATTCATTGATCAATTTGCGGTTGGCAATAAAACTGACAACTTTTTTTTTCTGCTGAGAATCTTTGACAGTGCCAAGCACGGAATAATTATCCGAACCATTGTGGTTCTACGCTGTCGATCCCTTTCAATGACCTGATAAAAACAGGAACAATTGTCAGTCAGTGCAAGCGGCCCCTTCGCTTCGGCATGAGAACAATTTTACCCACTAATTTAGGTGTAATATGTCGACAAATGTGAAATATAAGCGTTTCTCAAATCAAAACCGTTGAGGGGGGTGAACCAAACGGAGTTTCTTTAAACAGCGTATACTGCTTGCTCCTTAATCCTGTAAAAGAAGTCCATGTCGCTGTCTAGGAACCGCCAGGAACACAATGCTCCCGGCGGATCGAGACTCTCGTCTAACAATCCGTACAGAGATCTGGAAGCCAGAGGAGAGCTAGAATCCCCTCAGGGCGCCGATTCAGCTTTTTTGTCGTTTGCCACCAGAGACACCACGAATGTGTCTCGACAACCTTCAACGTTGCGACGAAAGAACACCGTGTCAACCAAACCGGTACCGATAGAAGAGTTTGAGGCAGCATTTGAGGAACGACCGGCCGTTCATGAACATCATGACAACTCGCCATCACCGCCACAGCCGATACCAGTGCACCGTCGTCCATCTCGAGCGGATTCTATCGCCTCAACAAGTTTGCTCAATAGTCATTCGCCAATACCAAGTTACGATGCCATTGAAGAAGCAGATTATTCGGATACTGCAAGATTGACCGCCAACATTAGTGGAGAATCTGCTGATCACGTTGCTGATCCACCTGTACGACGGAACCAATCTATCCGCAAAGTTGCAACAGTGCTTCGAAAAGTATCGCGACGTGTCGTGAATATGCAGAATGACGACCATACGCCGCTGGAACGTGATCGGTCGTCTTCAACGATACCCCTTATGAGCAAGCAGCAGGAAGAGATTGAAGAGGAGTCTATACCAATGACACCGACTCCCTCAATCAAATCAGTCACCCCGTCGCTGGCCGACGACCCAGAGCACTTTCCTGGAAAAAGAAAAGGCAGGGGTATCATTTTGGCTGGGAGAAGCCTTTTCATTTTTGGTCCAGAGAATACCCTGCGTCGGCTATTTGCGCGTATTTTGATATGGAGGTAATAAGGACATCTCAAAGCCAGTGAAAAAAGACAGCTGATCCATGCACGATAGGTGGGTGGAACCGCTGATGATGCTGGTGATCGCGTTGCACTGTGCCGTACTCTTTGTCGTAGGTTGGGGAGCCACTACTAAACCCGAGCCTCCGCGACTATGGGGCCAAACGTGGGATCAGTTTGTGTTGCTCGCCATCTTTTGCCTTTATACGCAAGTATATCGCATTTAGTAACCATGGAAGTTATGTACTAAACGGTGTTCATCATAGTGTTTGGATTCTGATGCGGATTGTCGTGTACGGATTCATTCTATCGCCAAAGCGAAATACCAATGACGATTCGGAGCCTCAGCCACCGTTAGCTTTCATGCGCCACAGCTGGAATCGTATGGATTTGTTATCTGTCGTATGTTACTGGGTGGATCTCGGTTTGACGTGTGCTGGAGAAGTGATTGTCGACGACACAAGACGTATATTGGTATTCAAAGCGCTCTCTACCTTGATTCTACTTCGACTACTCCTCATCACCAACGGCAACCGCATTATTCTTCAAAGTTTAAAAAAGGCTGGGCCGCTACTGGTGACAGTAACAACCTTTGTGCTGTTCTTCTTTGTAATCTTGGCGTACGCGATATAACTGCAAGCTTTGTTATCTTTGTGAATCTAAAATCCTACTGTAGTATCATTGGTGTCCAGTCATTCAAAGGTTCATTTTTACGCCACTGCGTTTGGACAGGTAACTTCTATTGTGTTATAAAAAAATGCCATGTTATCTAATTTGCAATGGTGACAGATCCGGAAGATCCGACTCATACTGAAGATATGCAACAGTATTGTGGCGGTTACATGGAAGCTGGAGAAGAAAAACCATACCTCCTTTATGATGGTACACCTGGACCGTGGGCAAAAGGTTTTATCTGTGAAGAAGGCCTGGTGTGTAAGGTTAGTTGTGAGAACAGGGTTTAACAAATGAATAGCTAAAGAAAGGCTTTTTATCAGGAAACGGAGAATCCATCTGGTGGAACGATCAGCTTTGACAATATATTCAGCTCCATGTTAATCGTCATTATTATTGCTGGAAGTAAGCGAGATATATTTCTATGCAACGTCAAGTTTATTCACCATATCAACAGATCAGACATGGACGGAGCCAATGTACAACATGATGGATGCGGAATATTTCTTTGTCTGTCTTTTCTTCATTATCAGCGTCATCATCATGAACTATTGGCTTATCAACCTGTTTGTTGCCGTGATCAATGAAATGTTTGCAAAAGTTCGAGAAGACAACCAGCATTCTGCCTTCACATCATCAAAGTAAGGATGAAGCAGGTGAACAGCATAAAGTACTTACCCAAAAAAAAATTAGGAAGAAACCCGTATTGGCTGACGCAGCAGAAGGATGGTCGATTGGCCAAGGCAACAGGAACCAAAAACGGCGATCAACCTTGCTTGCAGATCTGGTCAAAATAACTCGACCCTTTTGGATTCTAATGGTCATTGCAGATCTTATTATCATGGGATTCAAAAACAACGACATGACGGATGATCAGTTAGCTATAATTGGTAAGTCTATCGGGAAGAAAAGCTAAAATGTCTAAAAAAAAACGTATTTAGATCGTGCTGAACTTGGATTCTCACTTGCTTTCCTTGTCGAAATTATCATACGGTTTGCAAGTTATTGGCCGCGATGGCGTCCATTTTTTGAATCCAAGGCCAATCGAATGGATTTATTTATTGCCATTGTTACGTGTATCATACGGATCCCGCCTATCCATGACAACCAGCGTGTATATGCGTGGTTGACAGGTTTTCAGGTACTTCGTATTTATCGCGTTGTTGTCATCTTTCCACGTGTTCGAACACTCGGTGTAAGTTTTTTTTTTATATGTATGTTGGCTATGGGTTCACTTGTTAACGTTGAATTTTAGCTTCGAGTGCTTGGTAGCGTGTGGGGTTTATTCAACTTGGTCTTCTTTATTATCCTGGCTACACTGTTTGGTGCCATCATGGTAAGCTTTGTGAGTAACTCTATCGCGAGAATTATACTAAGGTCATACAGTCGTATCAACTTTTCGAAGGCTTATTGAACGACAGTGATGAAAACATGCGATTTTTTTCCATATACAATTCGTTTGCTGCTCTGAATCAGGTAGGGTATACTCTGTTTCGTATACTGTCATTGCTCCATACTCAATTCCGTACATTAGCTTTTTTCTGGTGAAGATTGGACTATGGTATTGTACGCGACAATGGAAGCTGGTGCGCCAACGAAGACGGCGGCGATCCACGCATTGCTTCTAGTGCTGTGGTTCCTGTTTTCAAACTGTAAGTTTAAATCAACTAGCACGATAACCAGTTTCTGATGCGCGAAATCATCAGTTGTTCTGGTCAATATGTTTATTGCAGTTTTGATGGAGAATTTTGAAACGGCCGAAGAAGAAAAACGACAATTGCAACTTCAACAATACGTGCACAAGACTGAAAATGTGAGCGACAGTGATCCAGTAGTCAGCAAATGGAATATCTATCGATACTTCCGACCGCATCCGAAAGGTTTGGATGTCAATAATATTCCAGCCAATCTTGTTCTGAACGCAAAGAAGAACACGATGCGAGATTTCATGCATGATGACGGAATATACTTGACGGATCAACCCACCGAACAAGATAATCGCAGCGTTGATGAGTTCAATGCATCAGATACCAGACGATTCTCGCGGGTTCGCGGCTTCCTTGGCACGTTGTTTCATCGACAACCAGCGCAGCCTCTTCCTCTCAGCAGCACGCGCAGAAGTATGAATTTGCTGGATGACCGCAACCCATTGGATCAGTTCCATACCTTTTACGACACTCGAAAAGGTGCCAATGCACCTGAATCGATGCGGAAACTACTTCAACAATCCACAAACAAGGACGCGACTGCGTTGGAGCTTGCCGAAGCGTACATGTATGAAGCCGAAGAACGAAAAGCATTGCGACGAGAATTCATTGCGCAACATCCGACCTACGACAAGTCGCTCTATCTGTTCACACCGCGTAATCGTTTGCGGCGATGGTGTCAAGCACTTGTACCGCCCAGTCGAGGAGAACGCTTCTTTGGTGCACAACCCAACTGGATCGCAAGCTGGATATTCTTCACCATCATCTGCTTGTCCGTCGTGACCACCGTGGTATTGACAATCTACAACTCGCCCGTGTATCAGTTGGAGCATCGCGACAATCCTGACCACTTGCGAACCTTTGACTATCTCGATATCACCTTTACGATCATCTTTACCATCGAATTTGTGATCAAGGTCGTTGCTGACGGTTTCTTTATGACACCCAATGCCTATCTACTGAACGGTTGGAACTGTCTGGATCTGTTTGTATTGATTTCGTTGTACATGTCCAACTTTGGCGAGTTTGCTTCATCCACGGGTCTCGAACGCGCCTTTCGTGCATTCAAGGCACTTCGAGCACTGCGTCTGATCAATTTGCTGAAGCCTGCGCGCGAGATGTTTACGGTCATTCTGGTCAAGGGTTTG
Source organism: Fennellomyces sp. T-0311 (assembly GCA_025266875.1). NCBI lineage: Eukaryota > Fungi > Mucoromycota > Mucoromycetes > Mucorales > Lichtheimiaceae > Fennellomyces > Fennellomyces sp. T-0311. Next base: position 288,669 of record JALLLT010000037.1, on the reverse strand, counting down.
CCACACATCTTTGATGCCATGTGCCTGTGTCTTTTCATGATCATTCCGTTCGCGTTGTACGGCCAAAACCTGTTCCAAGGCCTCTTTTACGGTTGCAGCGACGATAGCGATGATATTTTATTCAAGTCCAGCTGTGTCTACGAAGGGATGCAGGAAACGCAAGAACCGATGCCGGACGATACAGAAGTGTTTCGACCGCGTACATGGGACAATCCTTACGTGTACAGTTTCGATTCCTTCTGGCAGGGGTTACTAGTGCTTGTCGAGATTGCCAGTGGAGAAGGATGGGTCGATGTGCTGGAAGTGAGCATGTCGATTGTGGGCAAGGACCAGAGTCCGCAGCAGGACGCCAGCCAGTTGACAGGCATCTTTTTCATGGTTTACAACCTTGTTGGCTCAATCTTGGTTATTTCGTTGTTCCTGGGCGTCGTTCTTGAAAACTTTTCGCGCAGAAACGGAACAGCTTATTTGACAGCTGATCAGCGTCGATGGCTTGATCTGAAGAAGCTATTGAGCAGAATGCGGCCTGCCAAGAGACCCAAAACAATACCCACAAGTCCTTTGCGTAAATGGTGTTTCGATCGTGTAGTCGAAAAGCGCGGCAAATTCTACAAGTTCATGACCGTGGTTATTACCTTGAACATCTTGTTCTTGTGCACAGAGTTTGACCGGGACGATGAAATAGACGGCTGGACGACCGCTCGAAGTAAGAAACTATCGAAAAAACTGTGAAAGCCAACTAATCCACCCTTTTACAGCCTATGTCTTTTTCGGCTTCATTTGCATATACTGGGGCGAGATCGTTATCAAGTTACTTGCGCTTGGATGGAACTCGTTCCGACGCAACCTGTGGAACGTCTACGATTTGATTGTTGTCTCTGGCAGCACCATTACGACGATATTCCAATTTGGCACCGATATTCAGCAAGTCACTCTTGAATCGCAGAAACTGTTCATGACGGCGCTCTGTTTCAAGCTTGTGCAGCGTAGCGACAGCTTGAACCAACTGTTTACAATCATTGCGTAATCATTCTACTTGTATTTTGCAACGTGCCAAAAGCTAACATCACAAATTTTTAGCGCCTCGGCGTATCAAATTCTCACCGTGTTTCTGGTGTGGTTTGTCGTCATGACAACTTACGCCATTATGTTTATGGAGATTTTCGGATTGACCAAATATGGCACGCAAGCAACGTCTGAACACGTCAATTTCCGTTCCTATGCCAACACAATGATTATGCTTGTACGGTTTTCAACAGGTGAAGCGTGGAACACGGTCATGCATGACTACACGGTCGAGGCACCCGAATGTGTCACTGCCGAGGATTATCTCGATTCTGACTGCGGTTCTGTCAGCTGGGCATACTTCTTGTTCCTGTCGTACAATATCATTTCCATGTACATTTTCACCGCCATCTTTGTCGCTGTGGTTGCAGATAACTTTTCATACGTGTATCAGATCGCTTCCAACTTTTCGCTAGTCAATCGAGACGAAATCCGAAAGATCAAGAAGGCCTGGGCTTACTACGATGTAGATCGATCGGGCTATCTGGATCCCAAGAACTATATCGCCTTTTGGAGAGTATGTATATCACTGTTCCAAGATGGAGTGGTTTACTTATAATGGATAACCTAGGAATTGACGGGTGGATTCCGTACGCGAATTTATGATCCTGATCACTCGTACAAAAACCTCTCCGCACAATGTGCTTTGGATGAACGAATTGTGGATCATAGCGATAACTATCCGATTCGCGTAGATCTCCGAGCACTGAGGGTCAAGCTGAACGAGGTTGACCGGGTTTCTGTTCATCAACGAAAGCAGGATCTGGATATGCTTTATTGGGTATGCATCGAGGAGACAGAGTACCAGTGCATGTACTTACAGAAACATTTAGGAAGCGGCCTTGATCGAAGGAGCCAAAGGTGTTTCGTTCAATCAAATGCTTCTCATGATCGCTCGCCGAAAACTGATTATTCCTGAAAACGCGCTTTTGTAAGCGAAATCAAGAAAAAGTGCAGCAACTGGCTCTAACAATGATTATATTAGGTTGGAGGAATTGTTGAGCAACCGCAAGCGTGAAGAGGTGGTACAAACATTGATCAAAATCGATCGTGTCAAAGGCATGATTGAAACGATTGCCCTGCGTAAAAAGTTCCTCCAGCATTTAGAAAGCAAGAAGAAACTGGCTTCAACAAGTCTGTCCGCGCATAACGGTAAGAGGTACATTGTTTCCGCAGCATGAACTTTCTAACCAAAGAATTAGTGCCGTCCATTGTCGTGGATCAACATCGCTTATCTCGGCCATTCAATATGATGAATCTGTATTCTGCACCAGCGACCCCTGTGACTCCCACCATGGAGTTCAGTCACCATCATGATGACAGTCAGTCAGTCTTCTCGGGAGGCCTGTAAGTCTTTGTTTTCGGTTAGAGGTAAAGATGCTCACTCATTGGTCTAGACGGAGTCCGACATTCGACCGATCCAACGTCGATTCGTACTATTACGATCCTGATCCAGGCAGTGCACGCAACAGCGGCCAACAGGGTGCAGATGAGGATTCTGGACGACGTGATGTGTGGCAAGGTAAGTCCGACCTTAAGACTTTGGCGTTTGCTAGGTGACTCAACGTGGCTGTGATAGATATGCTGCAGAAGGAATTGAAGGATTAAGATAGTTTATAAGAAGCGACGAGAGGATCTTCTCGCCATGTAAATATTTTATTGAACTTGTATACCGTTGTCTTGTAGCTCAAAGCTTCACTATTCCTGCTGAGTGTACTTGCATAGTCGTGCAAGAAAATCAGCCACAAAATCCCCAATTAAGAAAGTTGGCATTTTTTGCAGGTCTGCTTGAAGAAAAAAAAAAGTTCAAGAATGGCACTGGTGGAGCCCACATCATTATGGCATGAAATCGAGCTGCCCGAGCTGACGATCGACAAGAAAAAGGACAAGGACTTGACTGCTGACGAGATCGCCACCAAGAAAAGCTATGCTAAAAGTTTGCTGAAGCAAGAAAACGAAAAGGTTGACATGACCTCCCGTCTGTCGTCGAGCGATCGCAACTTTGTGTCCAACATTATGACGTCCGGTACCCTCAGCGATAGAGTTTCGGCCCTGACACTGCTGATCCAAGAATCGCCACTTCACGGTTTAAAGACAATGGACACTATGCTCACCATGACCAAAAAGAAAGGCCGCCAGGAAGCTGTTATGGCCCTTCAGAGTTTGAAGGATCTGTTTATAGGCTCGGTTCTCCCGGATCGCAAGCTCATTTACTTTGCAGATCGCCCTCTGGGGAACAACAGTGTCCAAGATCGTCATTTACTTTTATGGTACTTTGAAGATCATTTGAAAAAGTTTTACTTCCAGTTGGTGCAACAGATTGAGGTAAGCTGGATATAGCAAGCAGTACGCGGGAAGACTGAGCGGTTGTTGCAGGCACTCTCCCATGATCCTTTGGTTCACGTGCGTGACAGTATGGTGCGATGTGTACATGACCTGTTGACCAGCAAGGCCGAACAAGAGCAGAACTTGCTGAAACTGTTGGTCAACAAACTGGGTGATGCGGAAAACCGCGTTGCGTCCCGTGCGTCACAAATGCTGGTCGATCTCCTGGTAGCACATCCAGGCATGAAGATGATTGTCGTCCGGGAAATCGAGCAGCTGCTTCTGCGCGCAGGCACACCTGAACGAGCGCAGTATTACTCATTGATCACGCTGAACCAGACGATCCTGACGGCCAAGGAGACCCAGGTCGCCAATAAGCTTGTCGAAATCTACTTTGTGGCCTTCCGCCGCATTCTGAAGCTGTCTGAAGAAGAGCAGCCCACGAAGCAAGCCGAAGAGAAGCCCGAAAAGAAGAAGGGCAAGAAGAAGGGCAAGAAGAACGAGCCGCCAAAGAAGAAGGGCGACGCTGGCTTGGACGTGGACGAGCTTCAGGTCAAGATGGTGGGCGCAGTGCTGACGGGTGTCAACCGTGCCTTCCACTTTGCAAAGATTGCCGATGAAACGTAACGAACATCCTTGTTTGTTGACTTTTTATGGAGCCGACTAACACGTGCAATCATAGTGTGGAAAAGCATCTGGAAATTCTGTTCAAGATCACACATGCAGGCAAATTCTATACGGCCGTGCAAGCATTATCGCTGATTTTCACCATCTCCCTGGCCAAGCACTCGGTCTCGGATCGATTCTACCGCACGCTGTACGAGTCCATGCTGGACAACCGCCTGCTGATCACGTCCAAACAGACGCAGTACCTCAATCTGCTGTTCAAGGCGGTTCGGGCGGACGACGATATGCGCCGTGTCAAGGCATTTGTGAAACGTATGATCCAAATTGCAGGACACCATCAGCCACCGTTCATATGCGGCCTATTCTATTTATTGAACAAGGTAAATGAGGCAAGAGTGCGTGTAGGCTGCCTTGCTGATCCCTTTGGCCCCAGCTGATGACCGCCAAGCCCGCCCTGCACACCATGCTCACCACGCCCGAAGAGGACGATGAGGACGAGCACTTTGTTGATGCCCCATCAGAAGACGAGGACGACGCGGCAGAGAAGACACAGAGCGAGAGCAAATCGAACAAAAGCACACTATATGATGGTCGGAAACGTGATCCCCGATTTAGCAACGCAGAAGCAAGCTGCCTGTGGGAACTGGTAAGCAAAAAGGCGGGCATCGTCATTGGCCCGTTTGTTTACGAACATGTTTCTATTTCTAGATACCGTTCCGAGCGCACTACCACCCTACAGTGGCGTATTATGCCGAGCGGCTGTTCGCGGGCGAAAAGATTGAGGGCGAACCCGACATGCACAACAACACACTCATCCACTTTCTGGATCGATTTGTTTACCGCAACCCAAAGAAGAAGACCACCGTCACACGTGGCAAGTCCATCATGCAGCCGTTGGCCGGTCGTCAAGACGGCGGTATAATGATGACACGTGGAGGCACGGAGGAGAGAGGTGCTACTCCCGTCAACTCGGTCGAGTTCTGGCGCAAGCAGGTGGAGCAGGTGCCTGTCGACGAGATCTTCTTCCACAAGTACTTCAAGCAGAAGCGGTCTGGCGAGCCTGTCGACGAGGAGCCTAGCAACAAGAAGCGCAAGACGGATGGCGACGGTTTATCTGATAACGACGACGGTGCCGAGGAAGACGAAGTATGGCGGGCCATGATGTCGTCTATACCCGGCGGGCTGGACGACGATGACGACGTGGACATGGACGAGGACGACGAGGATGACTTTGATGACGATGAGATGCGGGCGCTGCTGATGGACGATGAGGATGAGGACGAGGGCAGCATAGGTGAAGTGGAGCTGGTTGAAGCACCTCCTTCGGATTCCGAGTAAATAAATAATTATTCTATTAAGCTGTGCATCCCGAGTTTCAGTTACTCTGATGACGAACAATGTGTCACCTCAACCTTTCGGCCTGGTTAGAATCGGAATCGACGCCATCGCAAATAGATGGCCAGCGGTGCGCGCAGGATTGCGTACTTTTCATCTCAGATAAAACAAGAGGATGAAACCGCCCCCCGTTGGTGCAGTCGATCATTTTGAAATCCCTTGTGTAATGCCGAGTGCAAGAATATACACCTGGCAGAATCACGGGGACACGTGGTGCTCCATGTGAGATACCCAATGATATCCTCCCTTCGCCCAGATGCATTACGTAGCCGTAGCCCGTGAGTAACTTTTTGGGGGAACACACAATGTCATACCCAATGCTAGATGCTTTGCCTTTTCTCTCGCTTTCTTTTTTTCTTTTTCTGCTCCTCTTTTCCCCCCCTGAAAAATGTCGACCACGGAGAAGACGTTTCATGGCTACATCGAAACGACTCGAGACTCGCTGATTATTCTCGAGGCCTGCCGACGAGGCCTGCTCCCCCGCGTCAGTCGCCGCCTGCAAGAGAAGGAGCGTCAACTCGTCCAGAGCGGTGCCGTCTTTTGCTTTGACGAAAACGAGAGCGGTAAATAAACGTATACAGCAATATATAGTCCCTCGCCCCTTGGATGCAGAACTGCTTGATTTAAAATTTTTATTTTCTACAGGAATCAAACGATGGACCGATGGCTTAGTGTGGAGTCCTTCGCGTATCCTGGGCAACTTTCTTGTCTACCGGGAGTTGGACAAGCGAGCGCCGCAGAACGATAACGCACGCACACCGTGCCAGAACCTGTCCGATCGTCAGCGTGAACGCGCCCTAGTGGGGTCATTAACAAACAGCTACCGCTTTAAGAAGCATGGCCTGATCAAAAAAAGCATGTCGATAGTCGTCAATGGCGTCCAACAGCACCTCATCAGCTACTACAACAAAGATGATGTCCTAAAGGAGCGACTGCAGACCCCATCCAATATACCTGCGCTCGCAGCACTCGAAATATCACCTGAATTGCTCTTGCGCCAGAACTTTAGGATTCCCTTGTTCCTAGATGTCACCCCTCCACCGCCCCAAATACACCAGTCAACCACACCATCACCAACGCCGTCGCCAGAAAAGCGAAAGGACGACGTGATCGAATTAAACTTGGAACGATCGCTGCTGAGACAGAAGCGGCGGTTCCTGCCGATGCAGCAACAGCCTCAAACGTATCGGGGCAATAGCATAAGCAGCGTATCCAGCACCAGCAGTACCAGCAGCATTTCGAGTAACATGACTCCCTCACCCACAACAACTGCTGCACCAGCCCCGGATGGATGTATCTGTGGTCGCAGCAAAATCGCCCAACAACATCAGCAGCAGCAGCAGCAACAACAACAACAACAGCAATCGTACGCTCCTCAACCTGCCCCTGTACAACAACCACAACAGCCGGCACAACAGCAGCCGCAACGGCTTCCTGATGGTAAAAATCAAAAAAAAATTCCCAAATGGACCTTGTGATAACTTAGTGGATGACTCTTTTAGATAATCCTGGTGATTTCCCTGTATCTTACGGCGTTGGCTCATCGTACGCACCCATGGGCCGCCCTGCTAGTTTTGTCAGTGGCTACCATATGGACCGGCAGGATCAAAATCCCCACCAGCACTTATTTTATTCCACTTCGTTACATGCTATTAACCACTCGGCAATTCCTATGCGGGCCGAAGTAATCTCTAATGCCTTCATGCTCGATCCTAACTACCTTTTGGGATCCGGCTGGAATGAATTTGAGATGCAATTGTAGCCATACTTTGTAGTTTTTTTTTATTTTTTCTTTTTTTGTATTTAGCGCTTGAACCCCTTTCAACTCGGCGATTTTTATGTGTCTTTTATAAAGAGTTTAGGATCACAAAAATATATATATATATATATATATATATATATAATATAAAAGAGAACCTCACGCACATGTATGGCTAGGGAAAACAACTGGTGGTATCTTAATTATGGAGGAGACAAAAATAGACGCTCGTTTTTTATAATTAATCATAAGCAGGCAGTATTGTAGTGGAATTAGTGTCATCATTAGAAGTATAAGGCATGAAGTGGTTTGTTGATGGCGCAGACAAGTGGTACGGCTGGTCTTCTTGGTGCGCTAAGATATCGGCTGTTTCCCCTGCCCCTGGAGCGCGCAAAAATGATGTGTTATTGTTGCTATTGTTGTTGTCGCACGGAGCAATGCCAAGAACGTTTGGATAATAGTAGCCCATGTAGCTGCTGGGATGGTGATAGAACATAGGGGATTGCGGTGTAGACTGTTGTTGCTGGTGATGTTGTTCCGTCAGAATATGGCGTGGACTGAACCCAGTCATCAAAGGATGTTGTGAACTCATCCGTTGCAAAGGCGATGACGGGGAAGCATATTGGTAGCTACGCAACAGTTCTTCTTCGTCTCTGTCGTATAGGAATCCGCGTCGCGGTGGAGAACTGGATGATGAAACATACTGTGGAGATGCATCGTATCCATTCTCGGTTGAAGGTGGACCTGAAGACGAGATGTCGCTGTCCTCTTGCATCGATGGAGTGCACAGGATTGGTGGAGCTGTAGCTGCGGCCGCTGCGGCCGCCGCCGCCGCTGCTGCTGCTGTATTGGCATCAAACCCACCAAAACTATGCCTGCCTGTATATCGCAGCCCGCCACCGGTCGTTTTATGGGCAAATACGCCGGGACTCTGTCCGCCGTTGCGACGAGTTATGCAGAATGGACAATGCCTGACGAACCTTGCAACAAGCTCTTTGGGGATCCACGAAAACTTTCGCCTCACCTTTTGATCTGTTTAATCTTTTGTGTGTCTTTTTTATATATATTTGTTATTCTTTCTTACCAGGGCAGATGTTTTATCTCGACCACCATGATGCGCTTCTCTGTGTGCTCTGACCAATATCGAGTAGATTTGCTCCTTCATTGCCACCGGCTTTCGATCATGACAAACCAGGTCAATGGTACCAGGTTGCAACTGGAACATCTTTTTAACCCAAAAGCGGAATTGAGCGGTAGAAATGGCAGTGTTCCTTGGATCTTTGAGGACCTGTTGGATAAGCTGATATCGTTGCTGATCGACAAGGGCTTTGTCTCGTTTTTTGGGGCTGAGGTTATTGAGATAATCGTCTACAATTGCATCAAATTCTGCTGGGGTTGGGAGCTGGTTCTCGTCGTCAAACAACTCGTCCGGCGGTGTTGACTGCTGCGAGAAGAATCTGCCGCTTTCAAAGCCGTAGCCAGTGAATGGAGGCTGTGGCGAGGACTGCAGAGGTGAATTCATGAAAACCGCTGTGTATTACACGAAGAGGGAAGGTGTGGGGTTGAACCAAATAATAATAACAAAGTAAAAAGGTAAATAGTTGGAAAATGCTGTTCAGGCGGAAATATCAAAGGAATGGGATCGATCGGAACTTAACAACTTCTTTTTTGCCGCGTTCATGCAAGCCGCACGGGCAATTGGTAGTGTTAGCAATTATTATCTATTATTTTCTAGGCGCATCACAAGGATAGGGAGACGACAGTGAAGGGGGTGGTCACCGGAAAGAAATAAGGGTAATGCTGCGTCAGGAAATTTTTTTCGTACATGGATCAATGCCTTATCCTACACTTCCTCTCTCTTTCTTTATTTCGTGATGTGTTTGTAGAGGCATTTATTGTTGTCCCCTTCTTTTCTGCTGCAGCAAGGGTTCGCATTTCAATTAATACATATTTGGTAAATTTTGCATGGCCAATCTTGTTCATCAACATTATTAAAAGTTATTGTGGATCATTGTTCGTCGCTATCCAAATTACCTTATAGTAGCCTGTGTATCCATTGTCACGCACGCCACAACTAAGCTTGGGGGTGCTTCAGGGCAGCCCATTAGGCCTTAGAGTGTGACATGCAGATCTGCATAAGCCAATCCTGCATTTCTTCCACACTATTAATTGAACAATGCACACACACACACACATAGCCCTTATTGTCAACATAGCACCCTGCCAATGTTTTGGCGATTACAAATGGTCATGCATCGCACTGGAAAAAACATGCCTACGATTGTGCCGATCCACCCCCCCCCCATAAAGACACAACATGACAGATTCCTTAAACAATATCTTTAGTGTTGTATTCATGACCGAGCTCTTCCAGGGATCCCCTATTCCCCTAACTTCTATCGGTTCGTTCTTATACTTTTTGTTGCATCAATCTACATCCATGGATTCGTCATTACTATTACTGCTGTTGTCGCCGTTGCCATTCGCGGTATCGCTGCCTTCAAAGGTGATCGGAACCAGCTCCACACCATTGATCATGCTGTCTTCGGTCGAAAAGAGTCCTTCGGCCATGGACGAGGATGGCCCACTGACACCGTTTGTCCCTGGGTGCTCTGCGAATTCGTCCCATGTTGATGTCACTAAAAGTACCTAGAAATGAAAATAAGTAACCTCACATACCCTCTCTTTTCCCATGGCACACATGACCTGTACCTTTTCGATCGCATTCATGTATTTGATAAACATTCGATAGTGCCTTCGAGGGTCGATCACTAACTCGCAAAGTCGCTGGATCGTGAACGGTGGCCTGTCCTAATGTCAGCATAGCTCTCTCACCCTTGCTCCGAACGCCATACCTTTCATGGTGCTCAATGCTGTGTATGATGTTTGTCTTGATACTCTCGATATTCGCTAGTTCGTCTGCTGCTGGTCCTTTCCGTTCAATAATCTCGCATTGCTAATCAACAAACGATCGCTAATGCGATTAGCCAGGGAAGCAAGGTGTACCCATTCTTCTTCCTTACTTGAGTAATCGCATTTCTTATGGCAGCTTGTAAATCGCTCCAAGATTGTGTTATCTCGTTGGTATCTGCGATCTCCAGTAAGCCTTGATGGTACTGAATGTCCTTGAAGCTGTCGCCGATCTCTATTGAGTTTGGCAGTGGACGTTGTGTCTCTGGGGACTTTTCGGGTATATCAGGCGGCGATTGCGTTTCGGGTTGTTCTTGTGCCGGAACTTGTTCATCGATCGCGTCGCCTGCCATCTTTTTTTACACACAAAATATGCAACGGAGCGCTTGAATTCAGTGAGGTGACTTGAAAATTGGGCACAGGGAACGACGGACTTTTCGTCTCTCACTTTCTGAAGGGAACCTGGCAACAACACTTAATCTTCTATGCCATATGTTTGTCTATGCGTTCTTCTTTGGAGAACCATTTTGGATGAGCGCGCTCCATCAAACTTGACAAACACAACTGGCTTTTTTGTGATTTGTGCAACCATATCTTTTTTTCCATATCCGTAACTATAGCAGCTGCACTAGTATGGGTATACGCTCATCTTGTGATGTCCCATGGTTTACCCTTCCCCCCATCTATAAATAAGCTTCTGGATGCAGTTACCATCTGTCTTTAGGGTCTATGCACATGTAAGGGTTCTACGCCTCGGTAGATAAGCCGGCTGAAACAAATATAGCTTTTATGTCAGAACGTGTCGAATTTCTCATGACTTACACAAGCTTTTTGTAAAAAGCTCGCTTGAACAAATATTTTAACCTCGAACGGACCTAACATTCCAGAGAAACCAATATGACCGTTAAAGTTGCGGCTATACCCAGAAAACTGATGCACCGAATCTAATTTTATTCAATGTGCAACACCACGTTCTGATGTATAGTGAACCTGCATGATTACGATAACACCATCAGTTGTCCGATAAATAAAAATCCAACTCCTTATAATGTTTAGGTAACCTCAAGTACAAACATGTCATATTGACAGATTGAATTGAGATGCCCAAATAAGAAAGGTACCAGACCTCGACTAATTCTGGAAACTTTTAACCACTACAAAGTTTTGCACGTACAAGGATACGAATTAAAAAGGAACGCCAGAAGAGTGCGTTCTACGATGAATGAACATATCCAAGTTACTTTTTAGATGGAAAATGAGGCGAGGTGCTTTATTGTGTGTAAACGCTTTTACATACGTGATACAAATTGAAATTCTGGTAATGACTACTGTCAAGACATGCATACAACAATAGGCATGGAAGAAAAAAGCTAGGGATTCTACTTATATTGTAATCCTGCTCACATCATTGTGCTTATATATGCAATAATTGACATTATATGCTTTATCGGCACTTTATCTGCATATAGTCGGTAAAATGCTATGCTTCTTTAAAAGACATATTCAATTCTGAGAAATCAAACGTTAGTACTGCGTTTGTGCACAATGTCCATTCATTTATATATTTTCACCCTTTAATTGCATACAATCCTTCACTCAAAGTTGAATAGTACCAGAAGACGTCTCCTTGATGACAGCAGATCAAATGATAACAATGTGCATTGGTATCTTTCTGATTAGGCTACATAACAAGTGGACGTTTTTTCTTTTCCGTGTACTCATAGATACAGCGAAGCATTTACGTAATCGTAGTAAATGTATTCGACTTTATACAAATTTTGGATTGCTGTTGATGAGTAGTAGAACGTTCATGGAACAGTGAGCTCTTACAGCATTTGTTGAGTTATATCAAGGAGAAAGTAATCAAGCATAATAAGCTACTCACATATGTAGAGGGTAGCACACATTCTAAATTCGACCTTGTTGTAACAAGAGAAGCGTAAATATGTGTCATACAAGGGTTAGTGTCATAATCTGCTTTGACGCAACCATTACTATAACTATTGGTGTGATTTCGGCCATCACATGTAGCGTCAAAGTTTCATACGTATGCACTTACGTAATTATACCAACGAGTGGCATTATCAAAAATCGAAGGCTTGCATCATGTCTCCGCTCTCTCTCTGTGCTTTTGGTACCATACTGCGCATCGATGCATACGACAGAGCAAACTGTTTGTTCGCACCGAATCACAACCTTGAGTTCTGAGGTATGTTTGCCAACGAATTGTCCTATATGGATGATGTCCTTGATACAGTAAGTATTTGTGGAATGATGCCTATACATATGAGTTTAGACATTAGTGAATGTTTTTCATTCGTAGGAACAATCGACAATGTTGCATGTGCCAGGGAGCTTGCGGGGCGTATGGTGGTGCCAGAACGGTTTCATACGAAAAATGTTCTCTCTAATGTAGTGGCGTATGTGCAGGCTTTCCGCGATATACTTGTGCTAGCGCTAATGGACTTCTGATAGCTCTTCAACATTGTTCGGGGAGTACTCAAGTCTGATACACATAAAGGGAAAATCTCTAGAAAAGGTTCGAATCCTTAAAAGTAATCAAGAATGGTAAAACCTTTCAATCGTGTTGAAGCTTCTACTCAGAAAAAAGATTAGAAAGATGTGCAGTATCACATTGGAAAATTCGCCTATAGCCTTCATGCGCGATCATGGATGAGATCGTGTGCAATAAGGATGCTGATCCATAATTTATCGCTAGCACGCTCAGGGTGTAACTACTTTGACAACTATGTAGGCACGTATCATTCATGAATTAAGGCATAGTGTCGTCTGTATTATCATTCGAAGCAAAGAAACTGTATGTAAATGCAATGGTATGGCGCTCATTAAATTTTGTAATGCCTACCAAAAATTTAAAGGATACATATCTGTAAAGTTTTGGTATACCTCGGTCAAATCTCCGGACCTTAGCTTTCAAAAGCTGGCGTACCGGCTCCGACAATCCGTAAACCAGGTTCAAAAACTTTGCAAGAAGCTATACGATTTAGAACGACTGAGGTGGATCATACGATATAAAGAACAAAGCGACTAGGAAAAGTATCTTTGAAATTTCGAATATGCTTTATCGAATGCAACGCTCTATACTTTATATCTTTTTATCCATTGAATTAGCGATGGCAGATTAGATACTGTTTCGTCTTCAGAATTGCCTGAATGGGTAGAGGATGTATAGGATGCTTTCCTTTGTTCTGATCATGCGGATCTGAAGATGCCTTTGACATCCGCCCTGCAGTGTAGTAATTCTATTGTTATATTGGAGTCAATTACATGTCCGTTGCATTTATCCTATTTGTTCATACGATGTAATTCTTAATCTGTGTCGACAAATTACTATGTAAGTACTTGTCGCAACGACACCACGATACAGATACATCCAAGTGGATGCCTCTGCATTTTCTTCTGCGATGATGGTAGTTGTTGAGCAAGGAGTAGATGAAGGAGAAAAGCCATCTAAGAAAGGAGACATTTATGTGCTCATGTCGTTCTCGCTGACCTGCTTTTGGGTTTTGAATCCTTCGGTTTCCTCTCCATTTAGCTGCTGGAGTGGTTCCGGGCAAAATTCTTTAAGCAGGATTCAATTTTCGTGATCAAAAATACACCTCAATAGGTGCCAACTATTCTGTATCATGTGAACCATGTGCGTGATGTTCTCTTCTCGACGAAGACATTGACATTTTGCCTCTGACGGGTAGATGCTTCAGTCTGTTGGTAAAGTTCGAGCTAAAGGATGATGTTGCACAGGAGAGTACAACTCGCTGAAGGCATGATGTACGCTTGAAAAGTAGTCGCACTGTTGGCTGGTGGTAGGTGGTGCTGTTTTTGTTTTATGAATATAACGCAACATTCATTTATAGCAATCACGACAGTCGCTCTTATCGATGCGACACCTAGTGCGACTCTTACAAACTTAAAAAAAGATAACCTTTACAGTTTTGCGTCACGGTTGCATATGTTGTAAGTTGTACACGTCTGCCTGAGTTAATTAATATTTAGAGCAAGATAATAGTCTAGATCATGAATGCTAAAGTAAGTAATAAAAAGAAAATACCCAGATGGTTCTTTAATGACAACTGACGACATCAAGAGTAGACGAGCTTGGCGTTTTTTGTGCAGAAAGTTAGCGCTGTACGACACTTAACGTGGTTAATTTGTAAAAGTCATAAATGGACTCGCGATGACAAGGGAACGGAGATCGTTGCACAGACAGCCACGGCCTTTTTCTATCAGAATGTTCTTGTCAACAAGATGAATTTGAAAATGTTTTTGTAGGCCTTTATTGTTTAGCCCATAATCACTTCTCATGAATGGGGACGAGGTAGTAAAAAAACTACTTTCTATAAACTGATATGGAAAAGCAAAGAAAAAGTTAGCTGCGAGCTACTACCTTTGTTTTGAAACGAAGATCTCCCCAGATGATGGTACTTTTATATCTTACTGCATCGTGCCTTAAGCGAACGCTCTATAAAAATTAATGTTATTTGCGGTAAATTCACCAAATATAGTATCAATCAAAATAATGAGCAATCGATTATATAATTACTATTTCGCCAAGAAAGCCTTGATTTAACGATAAAAAATCACTTCTCCATGGTAACCCAAAACGATTTGTTGTTATTGTGCAACGTTATTGTTTAGCACACGTCGATCTTTTTTTTAGTTGATCCTCTTTTACTTTTCTCCGCCGCAATCTCCGTAACTTCATTAGCGCGTCTGCACTCCTAATCTTTCTTTCTTCCTTTGCTTTCTTTTTCATTCGGGTTGTTTGGACGCCCACGAAAACACCATGCACGCCTCATCACTCCAGAGGCACAATATTGTTTTCCTCATCGTTGCTTTGACTCTTATTTTCTCGTTAAGCTACTTCCGATATACCGGTTACAGACCCGAAACACCTCCTGTCAATGACTTTTCACTACCCACATCCACACGGCCCTCAACACCCCATAGATATTCATCATCATCGCTTCCACCACCACCGAAATTTGAAGGAAATAGTTCAGCTACGCCTGTTTGCAACAAAGTCGACTTTGACTGGCTGTACGTTATTTTTGCCCTGCATATATAGGAGGATCAGCGGAGAAAATAAATATATAAAGAAATAGCTGCTAACAAAAAAAATCCTCGACATAGTGCGTCTGATAGACTACACTGGGACGGTTGGACATCAAAAGCCATGTTCATGAGACCGGATGGACTATACACTTCCAATGATATAACCATCACTGCAGGTGAAAATATCTGTGTAGTTGTGGTGGTAAGTATTAGGGGACACGTGTGCACCCCCAAAAAAGAGCCTCACTTCTTTGTCCTAATAATAATTTCTCAAAAGCTCGGCCCCATTCCGGCGGTGTCCGCCATCAGACCAGAAATACATTTCGCTCCGGCAGACAGTATCACTATCCATGCAGTGGGCGACATGATCAAGGTGCCGATCACACTAGAGCAGCATGAACGACAAGGCAATATTTACTACAGCTCGGTTCACTTTACGCACGCCGACGTCTATGTACTTAAAAGCACTACCCAGTACCGGTCATATTTTTGGGAAACACCTATATATCACCCTTATCGACCTTTCGGATACACTTCACATAACAGTTTGGTCGTGAATGAAGTATCTGGAACGATTGAGAAACCACCACTACCGTCCTGCAATGGCCACATTAGCACCGGTAGTTGGATCAACAAGACAGAGTATCAGCGTTTGCGGCCACTTGATTTTTACGACATGTTTGGTGATGCGCAAGAAGATCATGCAGCAGATGACCTATTGTTTGTGCCTGATCAGTGTCGCATGGATTATATCAGTACAAGCCAAGCGATCCAATGCTTGGAAGGCAAGACAATCCACATATGGGGTGACAACAATATCAAAAGGTAAAAAAGAAATGGAAAAAAATAGACTCCATGCACTATATTTAGCGCTAACACCATGATTAGAAATTTGAAGGCTTTCAATACACCGAGCTGGTGCGGCAGCGATAGCACCGATACACGATGTATATGCAACGACGACTTCGACGACGATAATTGGGGTACGGACGATATAAATGCACCATTGATGATTACGGATACTTGGCACAACGATATTCGAGTCGACTTCAATCCTATCGGCAGCATCACGCTAAGGGATTTGCGGGAGACTATCAGGGAGCGAGCATCCCAACTTCCACGAGCCGACCTTGTCATGATAAGCGTTGGCAATGACGACATTACTTTGAGCAGGATGACTCCAATCCAGTTCTGGCATTCATTCACAGATTTGATGGCATTCCTCGTAGACGAAGTATATCCCGAACAAACGATCATTGTCCGAACACCGCAATATTTTAGTGGCGGGACTGTTTACGGGACTTCGTGGAACAGTGGGCGCAGTCGTGCATTTGCCACGGTTGTACGACAGGCTGTCAAGCAGCTCCAGCGGCCAAATATTCTTTTATGGGACATTCATCGGCTTGGCGTGGAAGACAACACATGTGTTGGATCTGGGTCGGCATACACAAAGCGGAACGTTGTAAATATAGAAAATCTTTTATTGTGGAATCTCATATGCTCTTCTTCATAGTTTGCATTAAAGGCAGAGAACAGGCTTTTTGTAATTCTAGTACACATTCATGCACACCATCATTCCTAATATCAAAAACCATTCTGGTCCTAGCATTACCCCACGTGATGATAACTCGTCTTCTGGCCGAGGTAAAGGGATGTCGGGTTGGTGGAGTCCACCCCTAAGTACGATACCATCCGTAACATGGATCAACCCTATTTTTTGGATAAAAATTTAGTATAAAACGTATAAATATAGAAGTAAAAGGAGCCTAAACGTTTCATACCATCATCATAGATCTGATCTGGGATCAAGACGGGGATGCCATTGATTTCGGAACCAACTTGATGCGTGATATTAAAGCCCACACCGTGATTATCGACCACTTTGTTGCTGTGTTTGATCGACGTTGCATTAAACGATTTGTCGATAATCAAATGTTGCAAAGTAAGCGCTCGAGTGGGAGGATCCTCGATTTCATCAAGTTTTGTGATAGCGTCATTGGTAGGGGCAAATATGGTAGCGTGCGTGAACAGTTCGAGTGACATGTTCAACTTCTTGAGTTGATTGTAAAAATCGCGTGTTTGCGGAATTTTCTGCAACACCATTTCTGCCGGACCGGGCATATCCAAGACATGATCGATGATGTGAACGACACCATTGGAAGCTCCAATATCACCCTTGACAATCTTGTGCTTGCCTCCAAACGACCAGATACCATCGGGTCCCGTGCCAATTATATAAGGAGCATGATGTCGTTTCCCTTGCCTTGGTGCATACGAGCTATTGCGGAGTCGGTCCTTGCTGTTTATTTCTTCCATGGACAGCCGCTCGCGAAGGATATGATACCGGAAATGGTCTTCGTAGTTGTTGGAACTGTTGAGTTTGGCTTTGGCCATGGCTTCGTTGGACGGCGCAAAGAATGTATACGTTGCATCGGATTTCGACATAAATTTAACAAGTTCTTCATGATGGCCGTTGTTCAAAAAGTCATGCAATGCGGAAGCTCCATTGTTGGGCAAAACGTCCAGAATCGTGTTTTGTGCAACCACTGCTGCTACTTTCAAACAAACGATAATTGCCACTAGCAACAGCATTTTTTGTTTATTTGTTTGAAAGTAAAAAAAAAGATCTACCTAATTGATTACCTTCCAGAAACCATAATAAACATTATTCACAATTATTATCCGATACGAAACACCCATGTTGCCTAGCAAATCTATGAAACATAAAGTATTACACTATCGGTCCGTAAGAAAACGTCAATGGAAACTTCTTACGTTTGTTAAATCAAGATCGTTAGATTATATAATCCGTGGGTATACCTTTCTCGACGTGAGAAGCATATTGGGGATAAACGTTACATCCACGGATTTAGAGAGTAAAGTTTGGCTTTACGAACGGGGAATTTTTTTAGGAAATTAGGAAGAAGGAAGAAGTAACCTATATCTGTGGGAAGCAATGTATGTATTAAGTAAGCGCAGTTCTGGGAACAGACAGGGCCAGGGTTTTCTTGGTAATAGTCTGTGAACACATACGCATACACAAAATTCAAATAAAAAGGACAGCTTACTTGCCAAATCCTTCTTTTGTTCTCTTGTTCAGCCTGTTATCGTTGCTCCCCCTTACATTCTAATGTCAAGCGAGAAAGAAGAGGTTGTACCTGTCCAAGGTACCAAGCAAGACATTGTCATTGGTGACAAAGGACGTATTGATCCCGAGTTGGCAAAGTATGCCGGTGGCGAAATCATTGAAGTCGACGATGCGACAAACAAGCGATTGAAAAGAAAGCTATACGGCCGTGTCTTGGTTATTATGACAGTGACCTACTTCCTGCAGGCTCTTGATAAGGGTACATTGTCATTCACATCCATCATGAATTTGATTGAAGATACAGGCCTCCAAGGCCAGCAGGTAAAATATATACCTTGATCTAGTGAATTTTGGGATGGCTAACAGAAAATGGTAATTACACAGTATTCGTGGTTGACAACATGTATTTACATTGCCGTTTTGATTGTCGAATACCCCATCAACTGGATTCTTCAGCGTGTTCCAATTGCGAAATACCTCGCTTTCAATATTCTGGCGTGGAGTGTTGTGCTGGCATGTCACGCTCTGTGCACTAATTTCGTTGGCCTACTGGTTTGTCGTACTTTGCTCGGTATTTTTGAAGCAAGTTGTCAGCCTACTTTTGTCGTCCTGTCCAGTATGTGGTTCAAGCGTGAAGAACAAGCCTTTATCGTTACTGTATGGTACATGATGAATGGCTTCCAGCAAATTGTCGGTGGTCTGCTCGCCTATGCCTTTACACACATCACCAGCGGACCTCTCAAGTCATGGCAAGCCCTTTTCATCACCTATGGCAGTTTCTCTTTCTTGTGGGGTTTGGTCGTGTTGTTCTTTATGCCTGACAGCCCGATGCGTGCAAAGTGTTATTCTGAGGAAGACAAGAAGTTGATGGTCGAACGTGTACGATCGAATCAAACTGGTTTGCAGAACAGAGTATGGCGTAGAGAGCAATTCATCGAGGCATTCACGGATTTCCAAGTCTGGGCCTACGCTCTGGTTGCTTTCTTGACGACGCTTCCTACTTCTGGGTTGGGTGCCTTTGCTAATTTGATTATTACCGGCTTTGGTTTCTCAGGTACGTAAAGCGATATCTTAAGTTATTGGATCAAAAACTAACTCGATTCGATAGTTCTTGAGACACAGCTTTTGGCCATGGTCCTTGGTGCATACATTATGTTCTGCTTGCTGTCATCGAGTTACATTACAAAAAGATGGGGACAGACCGTTATTGTCATGATGGCATATGTTGTTCCGTAAGTTTGACAAAGTGCAATGGGTGGTGGATTGCTTTATTTACACATAAGCTACAGATCTGTTATTGGGACGATTGTCCTTTTGTCAGTTGAGAACACGAGTACGGCAACACAAGCAGGTCTTTTGTTGTGTTACTACCTTGTCTTGTCGTTCTGGGCGACCTCGACACTCAGTATTTCGTTGCTCAGCCGAAACGTCGGTGGTCAGACCAAAAAGTCGGTTGCTGTAGCATTGAACTTTATCTTTTGGGCCGCGGGCAACGCAATCGGTCAGTATATTACTCGTAGAAATATCCGATAATTTTCTCCTATGTTAACGTCATAGTATAACAGGTCCTCAGGTGTTCCAACAACGCGAAAAGCCACGCTACTTTACTGGCTTCGCCGTCCACATCGTGTGCTACGCACTCTTGCTTATTGTTCTCGGTGTTCTCCGATGGCATTTCATCCGTCAAAACCGCAAGAAGGCCGAGTATCTCGCCGAACGGACGGAAGAGCAAGATAAAGAGGGTGCTCATGCATTTGATGACTTGACAGATATCCAGAATCCCAACTTCGTGTACATCTACTAAAGTGATCTTCCCCACTTTCTTGTATTTCCCTTCACACTCACTCTCTCTCTCACACTTTCAGGTCAGCCTCTCTTCCATTAATTATATAATCAGCTTACTAACTAATAAAAGGTCAACCTTCCCTTACTATTTCTTATGTAAAAAAGGGTTAAAGTTTCGCACTATCTCTCTCGGAAGATTTTCACTTTGTTCGTAGAATATGCACCATACTAAGTACGGCATACGATAATTCCATGGTAGAATTACCTTGGTTTCCAGGGTAACCCTGAGCTTAAAGGTTACATGACTTGCTAGTTCTCACGTACAAGAGGTATAGCGGGGCATTTTGACACATCGCACTTTTTAATTCCCCGAAATGTCCTTTTTCTTTTTCCGGCAGAATCATGCACAATATAAACTAACAAACAACTTTGGGCTTGCCCTTACTCTATCCAAACGCAACTTTATTATGGCAACCACAGCATTTCAAAAAATACCGCTTGGGCTTCCCAGAGCTAAAATACACGAATACATCAATTCGCTTATCCAGAATTTGGTTGGCATCAAAGACACATCGGGCGAGTTCCTGCTGAAGCTGGAAGATGGCAGCATTGTGGACACGAAAGGTTGGAACGATTGGGAATGGACACATGGGATCGGTCTCTACGGTTTGTGGCAATACTTTGAGATAACGCAGGATCCAAAGATCTTGGAAATCATGCAAAACTGGTTCCGCGATCGATTTGCCGAGGCGCCGCGCCACAAGAACATTAACACGATGGCCGTGTTTCTGACCCTGGCGTACCTGTATGAGCACATGGGTGACAAGTCATATTTGCCGCATTTGGATGCATGGGGCGAATGGGCCATGAACGACTTGGCACGGACGGATTACGGGGGTATGCAGCACGTCACTTACTTGACACCCAACACGCAGCAGCTGTGGGACGACACGCTGATGATGACCGTAATGCCATTGGCCAAGATTGGCAAGTTGCTGAACCGTCCGCATTACATTGACGAGGCCAAGCGCCAGTTCTTAATCCACATCAAGTACCTGTTCGATGCTCGATCGGGGCTGTTTTACCACGGTTGGACGTTTTTGGATGGAGGCCACAACTTTGCGAACGCGTACTGGGGCCGTGGCAACAGCTGGCTGACGATTGCCATTCCCGAATTCATTGAGTTGTTGGATTTGTCTCCCACGGATCCTATCCGAATTCATCTGATCGATACATTGGTGGCCCAGGTCCGCGCTCTTGGCAAGTACCAGGACAACGGCGGGCTGTGGCGCACAATCATCAATGAAGAGTCGTATTTGGAGGCATCGGCGACCGCCGGCTTTGCCTTTGGTATCCTAAAGTCCATCCGCAAGCGGTATATCGATAAGGAGTATATGGATGTCGCATTGAAGGCCGTCCAGGGCGTCATGGATAATATCAGCGACGACGGTGAGCTGCAGAACGTGTCGTTCGGTACGCCGATTGGTGAGACAACGCAGTTTTACAAAGAGATCCCGCTGACGTCCATGCCATACGGTCAGGCGATGGGTATGATGTGTCTGGTTGAATTTTTGCGCTTGTACTTGTAGTTATAGCCGCCATAGATAAAATAAAATTCGCTCCTTTTGCGCTTATTTGTCATGATTTCATTTTGCTTAATTGTCAATCGACGATGTCAGACACGCTTCGTGCGTTACTATGAGGAAAAACCGAACGATCCCACCGCGTTCGAGTTGAATGTTGCACGCGAATGCATTGTCCGAAAGCCGGGTCATGTAAGGGGAGCGGTAATTAGGCAACAGGGCAACGTGAACTGATTCAGGGAACCCAGGCCCTTTTCTTGCAAGTTGGCAAGCACAAAGTTGGTATGTTGTCGTCGATGATAGGTTCCCTCGAAATTGAACTGAAACCCCCCGGATTTTTCAAAGTGTATCGAGTGTACGCATCGTTGTATTTTATCTTTGGATACGAACGAGACGAGGTATTTGAAAAAAAAGCACAGTACGAAACACGACCGAGCTGACGGTGAACAAGTGCAGAACGAGTTTGCAATTCTCGAACTAATTCAGAACTGTGTCGGTAAGAGAAAAACATGTTTTTTCGAATAAGCGGGTGAAACTCCAATCTGTGTGATCCATGATAAAATAGAAGCCATGGATTCTTACTTTGAAAAAGTGGTAATGGAGGAACGAAATGTGGGAACCAGATCAGCAAGCTAATTGGATGGACTAGACGGAGCTCGATATTGTGTGCAACCTCGAAAAAGTGCACATGATCATGGAAGAGGTCGTAGCGAACGGATATATCTCGGAGACCAATCAGGCAAGGCTTCTGGAAGGAATCACCGCACTTTGAAGCGGCGACCCGTATTGGATACACGACTCGAGTTTGGAAATCAAACAAGTTTTGATAAGATATAACTATCGATTACAACGTTTTTTTTTCGCTTCTTTCTTTTCCACTCTACTTTTTTCACAACTTTATTTCCTAAGAAAGAAATATAAAGATGTTTCGTGGGAAAAAAGATGCAGAAGAGCATCCTTCTACCTTTGGATCTGAAAAGATCGAGGAGGAGTACATGTACCCCACCGAAGCAAATGGATCATTTACTTCAAAGCAGCATGTCGACCTTCAAGAAGGTACCAAGCGTGGCTTGGATGCCCGCCACGTACAGATGATTGCTTTGGGAGGCACCATTGGGTAACGATACTTACATTTGTTGCTATAGCAACAAAACATTGACAACAAAAGACAAAAAAATTAACATAAAATAACTAGTACTGGTTTGTTTTTGAACTCTGGCGGTAACATTGCTACGGTAAACAACGATATTCGACCATTTTCTTTTCGAATGGATAGAAATCGTCTGACACGATTATTTTTTTTTTGCATGCGATAGGCCGGTCCTGCGGGTGCTTTCATTGCGTAAGATCACACAAACATACGACATTTTTTTTTCGATCATGAACTTATTTTGCTTATTTTTCTTCATGTAGATATTGTGTTGGTATGTAGCGTCGTACAGATCATACATTGCACACAAACTCTAATTTTTTTTATCGTCACATTTGTAACCAATAGTTGGTTTCATGGTAAGCGAAACTGTCAGGATGCAACTATCGAAACTGATTCATGGCATGTAGGTTTATTGTATTATGACATGTCTTGGTGAAATGGCCACCTTCATGCCAGGTAAGGAAGAGAAAAAAACATGGCGGAGTCATTTTGAAATCAAAAACCGCTCATACAAATCTCTTCACAGTTTCTGGTTCATTTAATCACTATGCTACTCGATTCGTTGATCCTGCCCTTGGTTTTGCTCTCGGTTGGAACTACTGGTAAGTTCTACTACATTTATATATCTTGAGAAAAAAAAACGATATACTAATGCGGTGTAATTATAGGTTTTCGGTAAGTCTTGTACTTTGGAAGCACAAAAACGTCTGACTAAAACTTCTCATGGTTGAACCCTGTCTTTTCCGTATTAGTGGGTTCGTATTACCTTTACCGCGTGATCCACTGAAATATACTGACTTTCCTTTTCCATATAATAGTCTGTCACGATTGCCACGGGTAATATACCAAACACACCGTCACTTGTAATTCCCTCGTCTGACAAACTAATCGTATATAGAACTTGCTGCTGCTGCTACAATTATTCGTTGGTGGCAACCGGTGATGCCCGATCCCGCATGGGCTACCATCTTTATGGTCCTCATTCTCGCCGTCAATCTTGTGGGCGTTAGGTAAGGCAGAAAAAGGGAAATCGGAGAACCAGTAAACGCTTATCTCATTATCCAAAAATAGACTTTATGGCGAAATGGAGTACTGGTTTGCACTTATCAAAATCCTGGTCGTTATCATGTTTATCATTGTCGGTAAGTCTCCTTATTAAGGGAATTTACCGTATTTGAATGATCTAAACGCGACAAAATAGGCATTCTTGTTTCGACCGGCGCTGTTGGTGAAGACGGCGCCATTGGTTTCAAGTACTGGAACGAGCCCGGTGCCTTTGTCGATGGTGCTGTTGGTACTGTCAGTGTATTGCTTTCAGCAGGTTTCTCTTTCCAGGGTACCGAAGTTGTTGGTGTCACTGCTGGTGAAGCCAAGAACCCTACCAAGACTCTTCCTCGAGCCATCCGCAACACTTTCTTCCGTATCGTCTTTTTCTACATTTGCACGATCTTCTTGATCGGTCTGTGTATTCCCGCCGACGAACCACGTCTTTCCACCAGCGACGACGATGCTACCACTGCTTCGTTCACCTTGATCTTTGAATTGGCGGGTATCAATGGTGGTGCTCACTTTGTCAACACCATTATTCTTCTCAGTGTCTTGTCTGCCGCCAACTCATCGTTGTATACCACCTCCCGTACCTTGTTGGGTCTTGCTCGCGATGGCAATGCCCCGCAATTCCTGGGTCGCGTTAACCGTTTTGGTGCTCCATTCTGGGCCGTTGTCACGTCGTCGATTATCGGCTTCGCCTGTGTGTTCGTTTCGATTTACAGTGCCACCGCCGCGTTCGAATGGTTCTTGAGCATTACCGCCGTCAGTGGTTTCATCAGTTGGTGGGGTATCGCCTTTGTGCATATCCGATTCCGTCGCGCGTACCTCAAGCAAGGTCGCAAGCTGGAAGATCTTCCTTATCGCGCGTTCGCATACCCTTACTCTGGTTTGTTTGCATGCACTTTGTGTATCTTGATTATTCTTGGTCAAGGCTACAATGCCTTCGCCCCCGAGTTTGATCGCATCCAGTTTGTGACCAACTACATCGGTATTGTCCCGGCTATCGTGTGCTATGTCGTGTACAAGCTGGTGCGTCGCACAAAGCTCGTTCCTCTCCTCGAGTGTGGTAAAGTATTGCGTGACTTTTTATCAAGAAGGACCTATGCTTATTGTTCTGCTGTAGATTTCGAGACGGGCCGTGTCACTGCGGAGGATGTCGAGGAGGACGAGGCGCAGATCGGCGCTGTTCCATGGTACAAGAGGATCCTTGCATGGATCTTCTAATCGGCTCCTCTCCCTCTCCTTTATTAATACATCTCCACACCTACCATTGTATTTCTACTTCATACCTAGAAAATAGCAAACGACATCCTCTCCTCCGCATCTTACTCCATATATATATCGCTGTACCTTTATAATCCCCTCTCTATCGCGCGTGTGATGCAGAAACAAAAGAAAATCACAAATTTATTGAAGTAATCAGACATTCTCGTCATGAAATGCCCAGGCGGTCTTTTTTGGAGATGAGTGTGCGCTCTTGATGTACAGATCGTTGTCCGGCGGGAGCTCCTGCACCGGCGGGTTAGCATGCGCGCTGAATCACAATAAGGTTGGCTCTTGCCTTTTTTGTGCAACTTGACAACATGGATTGGATGGACAGGCAGACGTGGGCCACGGTCTGCACCGGCGACCAGTCTTTGTACAGTATATTCAGACATATATGCCCGTTGGAATAAATCTACATCAAATAGGATATCAGTCCTGAGAGGGTCTTACTGTGAGGGGAGGGGAGATGGGATGAGTACACTAGGCGCAAACGGGTTAGCACAAGCGGCGAGGGGATATGCTACGCAGATACGTTACTGTGGGTGGATGGGCACACGTGGCCGAACAAACATCACTTCGGGAGATTCTAGCGGGTAGGAAGGCGAAAACCGAAACTAGGTCGCTTTGTTTAGCGTATCACACTACTTTTCTGCATGATCCTGTCATTACTTCAAGTCCAAACTCCTCGCCCTGTCATTATCGTTTAGCTGATTGATTCGGACCATGTCGCTTCTCTGTTACCTCGTATAATGTGCCAAGAGCACCCTTTATCCGCAACTGCCACCTGTTTTGATTGGAGTCGTTAAAACACGCACACCGCAAAGCTTCCTGTGGCTACCGTTTAAAGTCATTGGCGTCTTCAATCGTCACTCCTTCCGGAGGATTCGTAGCGAGATCTAGTATCGCATAACGGGGTAGGGCGTGTGAGCGGAGAATGTACGGCGCAATGGTGAAAAGAGTATTCGAGCAGCGTACCACGTAGTTCTTTCGTCAATCTCTTTGTGAATAAGGGTTTGGCCATGGCGATTACTTTAGAGATTGAGGGTTGTCAGGAGGCGGTTTGCGGGGCGCAAGGGAATATCAAAAAGAGAAAGAAAAAGTGTCCAAGTAATCGTTAAATGCTCAGCCCGTCGCACACTCGGAAAATAGAACTGCGGAGTTTGTAAATTTATTGTATGCTGCTTTACAATTCGTCATGCAAAAACACATCCTCCTCCTCCTCTACTGCTTGGTCGTCTTTGAGGAACGCTTCGTCCTTCTCCTTCTCCTCTTGGGACTTTTCCGGAGCCGCCTTGACGTCTACCTCGACCTGCTCTTCCAGAGAAGCTCCGACGCCCTTGCGAATGATCGTTTCTACGCGCTTGGTGAACGCATTGAGGTCCTTGAGCGGGTATCCGCTGCGAATGGCCGTTGTCTCGAACAGCACCTGGACCAATTCCTTGGTGTCGTCATCATACTCCTCGACTGGCCGTTCGGCAAGCGACTTGATGATCGGATGCTTGGGGTTGATTTCCAACGTCTTCTTTTGCGACTTCATAAAGTTGAGCATCATATCACGGTCTTGGTTGCTTTGACCCTGAGCAGCCATCAAACGTTCCATATGACCAGTCAACCCGTAGTCAGCGGCAACAATTGCCATGGGAGAAGTGGTCAGTCGCTTGGACAACACAACCTTGTCGATTTCATCGCCAAGCGTAGTCTTTAGCCACGTCTGCAGACCATCATACTGTTCACCCAACTGCTCATCGACTTCTTCCTCGTCACCGAAAGTGAGCGCACCCTTGGCAACGTTGGCAAACATTTTGCCATTGTAACCGGGCATGTTTTGGATCAGCATTTCATCAATGGGCTCGGTGAGATACAAGACTTCGTAGCCACGAGCCAAAAGACGCTCAAGGAACGGTGATTGTTCGATTTCTGCGACAGACATGCCGGCGAGGTAAAAGATGTTCTTTTGGCTGCCCTTCATGCGGCCAATGTAAGCATCGAGACTGACACCGGGAGAGGCGGGATCGTATGACGACGAGAAGCGTAACAGACCAGCAAGCTTTTTGCGGTGGGTGTTGGATTCAATGGCACCAAACTTGAGAGCTGCGCCGAATTCCTTGAAGAACTGACCGTACTTTTCTTCGTCATCCTTGGCGAGTTGGGTGAACATATCCAAGGCCTTCTTGACCAAGTGCTTGGAAATGGTACGCAAGGCGCGGTGCTGCTGGAGGGTTTCGCGGGAGACATTCAATGGCAAGTCATCGGCGTCAACAATACCCTTCAAGAACGAAAGCCACTTGGGGAATAGCTCGAACTCATCAGTGATAAAGACACGCTTGACAAAGAGACGAATGTTGCGAGCCTTGTCGGCCAAGTTTTGGAAAAAGTTCGGATCGGCACGTGGAGGAATGTAGATGATCGATCGGAATTCGGTATCACCTTCACCCTTGACGTGAGTCCAGCTCAAAGGCGATGCTTGAGGCTCCTTGGTAACTGCGCGATAGAAATCAATGTACTCTTCATCTTCAACTTCCTTGGAAGGACGCATCCAGATGGGCTTTTGCGTGTTGACACGTTCCCAGTCAAACACGGTACGCTTCTCAACCTCTTCTTCCTTGTCTTCCTCATCATCGATGCTTTCCTCGACGATCTCATCCTCGTCAGCTTCAGGCTTTTCCTTGACGACCTCTTCTTCGTGCGAAGTCCAGAGATAGATGGGGAAATTGATGAATTCCGAGTACTTTTCGACCAATTCCTTGAGAGCATTGGGATTCAAGAACTCTTCGGCATCCTCCTTCAAATGCAAGGTGATTTGGGTACCACGGCCAAGAGTATTACCGCGAGGGTCTTTGGCAATGACAAAGTCATCGACAGCCTGGCTGGACCAAACATACTGATCATCTTCATTGGATTTGGAGGCCACGGTGACCTTGTCCGCCACCAAAAAGACCGAATAGAAACCGACACCGAATTGGCCAATCTGGGAAACGGCATCCTTGCTGCTTTCAACCTTGGCCAGGAATTCCGAAGTGCCCGATTTGGCGATCGTGCCCAGGTTTTGTTTGAGCTGTTCGCGTGTCATACCCACGCCAGTATCGGTGATTGTGATGGTCTTGCTTTCTGGATCCGCCGCAATGGAAATGCTCAGCTTGGTGTTGCTGGATAAGGCGGTCGAATCCGTCAACGCCATAAATCGGATCTTGTCAAGTGCATCAGAAGCGTTCGAAATCAGTTCTCGTAAGAAGATTTCGCGTGTCTTGTACAAAGAGTTGATGATCAAGGACATTAAGCGTGATATTTCAGTCTAAAAGCGTAGGCTTGCTTTAGCATCAGGCGTATGATTTAAAGGTTGAAAGAAAAATGGATACTTGCCTGGAACGTAAACTTTTCTGTGTCTTCCAGCTGCTCGACTTGGTCAGCGGTCATTCCAGGTACAGGTACATTGTGATCTGATTCCAAAACGACCTGCTGAGTGTCGGCATTGACGCTGGTCGACACGAACAGACCCAGAAAAACAAAAAGTAGAACGGCTATGGAAAGCCGGTAACTAGATGCTTTCATGATGGTGCGGTAAGAAAAAAGAACAAAGGCTGTGCAGTCAAGCCCGCACGGTTCGCTTTTAACTTTTCGGTGGCCACGACTTGTCACTAAATCATTGGTGACCGGGATTTTGACACTTGCATTTAGATTTTCATGGGAACGGTTTCCATGGTTTCATTATTATTATGGAAGCCAATAGAACGCACACACGCGTAGGCTCACAGTTCAGTATAAATGTTTAATGAATGCATGTTTCGAGGGTATGTACAGGTTTTGAAGGAATATATAGATCAGGAATTGCGAGTTGTATTGGCAGCTGCCCTTATATTCATTAAAAGCCGGTTCTTCTCTTGGAAAAACGTATCAACAGCTTGGAGTGTTTCTTGTGTACGTGTTGCTAGATTGCGTCCTTGGGAAGCATCAGCTTCTTCCGTGCCAGTAATGCTGAGTAACCCGCAAGCTTTGGCATGCGTTTCGAGAGTTTGTAGCGCTGTCATTAAGTTTTCGTAATCGGCTACAAGAAAAAAAAAAAGGTGTTAGCGTTTTTCTTTTTTTTTTCTTTCCCGTCGGATTCAACCTTGCATTGTTGAGGGTTCGTACGGTACCCATGGCGACTTTTCTCTGCATTACGAATTTAGTTTACATTGGATTCGATGGGTGGTGTTCGAGAGCATACATTTTGTCAAAGAATTCTTTTCCCTTCTGTTCAATCGTAACCAGCTGCGAAATGAGGGTAACAAACGCATTTCGGTATTCCTGAGTGGTTTTGGAAGCCATAGCAAATTGAGAGTATCTGCTTGCCGAAAACGGGAGTCTTAAAACTGTTGGATCGGCGGGAGAGAATGATGGTGCCTATTGACGATAGACCTCTAAACCTTCGCTTTTCCGGCCATGCCAGTTGACTACAAGGACACCATCTCGTACGCACCATCCAACGCTGTGTCAACGACACTTTCCGTGCCATTTCATAATATCCGCAAACAATATCTCGCCAGCACTTGCGCTTACCCGAGCACTGTTTCAGTGATCAGGATCCGTGGCAGCAGAAGCACACGGTTGCATCAAAAAGACAAGTTGAGGGAGCGCGTAGGAAAGGAACGCGACACGCGTTATACCAGTGACCACCCCTTTCCTTTTAGGACCATCACTGCGTCTGCGCGAGCTGACTTTTTTTTTTTACCTTTTCTTTGCTCGAATCTCATACCATGCCCCCGAAGCGTAAAAACACTTCGACAGACAACGCTACAAAGCGATCCCGAACCACCAGAAAAACCAGTACAGCCAAGACAAGGTAGTGTCGACACAATGTGGCACGCAGCAGAGGGAGACTAAACGTATTCTGCTTTTTGTAATGAATCGTAGTCAAAAGGGTAGCATGGGCCAGGTAAAAATAGAAACGAATGCTGCGCATCAAGATGATAGAGACGATAATGTAGAGCAAGACGACAGATCTCAGCAAATCATGCGAGGCTTGGTTCAACCGATACAAGGATCAAGATATGCAGGAAGACATCATCACTCCTATGGGCTGTCAGGCGTTCTTCAGTGACTTGGATGTATCATTAGACAGCGTAAGTGTTTTAATTGATCCTGTTTCTGGTTTGGTGCTCAGCCTGGAACAGATATATCCAATCATCATTGGCTGGAAGCTGAATGCAAGTCGAATGGGTAAATGTGGGACAAGCACGCAAAGGGCCAGATAAGCTCACAGCAAACCAACAGGGTACTTCACCAAGGAGGAGTGGATGGGCGCAATGAAAGAGCTGAGGTAGGGCGCACGGGGCGGGTGGTGAGGTGCGGACGGGCGTTGACGTGCTGGGGCAGGGTCGATTCACCGGAGAAGCTGCGAGGCGTGATCCCGCAATGGCACCAAGCGGTCAAGAATGACGATTCAGTATTCAAGAAGCTGTATTTATTCACATTCGGGTTCGCAAAGACCACGGGGCAGAAAAGCATGGATGTTGACGTAAGTAGTGACACACGCGCCGCCCGAGGGAGCATCATTCACCCGATATTCGTCAGGTTGCAATGGCGCTTTGGCCACTCATGCTGGATCCAGCGACATACCCTCTTATTACCTCATTCGTCGAGTTCCTCCGGGTAAGCTTCAGCACGCCCATGACCGACGCAGTCTGACCGTTGTCTTAGAGCGAAAAGCCGGTGAAGGTCATAAACAAAGGTAAGGCCTGCAGCGGGGGCCATGATGGGGATGCTCACGTTGTGCAACCTAGATCAATGGACGAGTCTGTTGGATTTCTGCCGATCCGTTCCTGACGATCTTTCAAACTACGACAGCAGTTCATCGTGTAAGGAGCCATGCATGTGATAGCGCGTTGTTCATGTATGCTAAGCCGTTGTCCAGGGCCGGTTCTGTTCGACGAGTTCGTCGACTGGAAGAACAAGCAGGGCGATTCGATGGAGACGTAAGAACCACGCATTAACACAGAACACGCACAACAACCCCTCCCCCCTTCCACAAACCCTTTCCTTCTGCAGCCAGCCTGGAGTCAAAAAAAAGTGTACATTTTACAGGTCTTTTTAAGAAAGATTATTAGCAATTTGCAGCTCATTTATAACGAAATTCATGCTGAGCGACCAGCCGCTTTTGTTCTTTGTACCCGCACCTTTTTGCGAATGGCCTTCATCGATTATGCTATTCTCGTTACCATTCAACTTTTAATTCTCACCATTGGCGCCAGAGCTATACTTCGCTTCCTATTCAACAATGCCTCGCTCGGTCTCACAAACGCGATCTTCGCTTTGACATTGAGTTGCTCCTGCACGCTGTTCTTTCTGGTCTTTGCCGAGATTACAGACCTTTCTACCTCAGAGTAAGACGCACTTGTAACTTTACGACAGAACAACTCATTGTCAAGCGATAAGGCTACGGTGGCGATTCTGGCAATTCAATCTTCATTTGCTGCTGCTGCTGGTCGTCTTGGTCATTCCGTGGTATCAAGTGTACGTCTTTTTGCGACAAACGCAGGGTACAGTTGGAAGAGACATTTGTAAGAAGAATAAGAAACTTACCGACGATGCGCAGGCTGGCGACAAAAGTTCTCGCTTTACTTTTCATGCGCTGTTTGGGCGGTATACCTTTACCTGTTCACTCGGCTGGGGTACACCAACGACTCTCCAACAAGTGTGGCCGATGGTACGGCGATCGTTTTATCTTGGGCAGAGCTCTCGCTGTTTCGAGTAGCCATCACGGGGATTACAGTCATCTCGATCCTCTCTGGCTTTGGTGTCGTCCATACGCCCTACTATAACCTGAGCATATTCAGAAAGTAAGCTCATTACACGTTGCATTGTGTGGATGGACGAGTCTAAAATTAGAATAGGCCAATAAGCGAGCGTGATTATCGACATGCCCAGAATGCCTATGAGCAAACCCTCAATATGATCCGAGACAAGAAAGCATTATTATCGCGCATGACTCCTCGTCAGCAGACCAAAGTAAGTCTTGTGCCACGATGGAGAACGAATTCTGTCTGACATTCGATACAATCAGCCTACAACATTGGGTCGTATCGTGTCCCTTGTTCAGGGATCAGAACAGCGAGGTAAGTCGAGCCGCTTTTGGAGCGGAGCATTCGACTGATAGAGGCTGTGATAGAGTATGAATTACTGGACAGTGAGATACATCAATTGGAAGGCTTATCCGAGTCGATGAAATCTGACTTGAGTGAGCTGGCAAGAGAAAGGGTAAAGTTACCATTGCAACACACTCAGGGGGACTGACAACTTTGTTTGTTGCTAGGCGAAAAGTCAATTCGGAAAAACGTGGTGCGGACGATGCTGGAATGTTATCGGCCATATCTTTAGCTTTTACTGTATTTATAAGCTCACTGTGGTATGTATTAGTAGAGATAAATATTACTTTCTGTACTAACCGTAAGAAAAGACAACAGTCAACGTGATATTTGGACGTTCCGGAACAGGAGATCCCATCACTCGAATGCTCTCGTTGCTTATCAGCCATTTCGGTATATCCGACACTGTATTCTGGTCACAACAATTGAGTTTTTGGTTTGCCGGCATTATCGTGTTTGGTTCTGTCCGAGGATTCTTTCAGCTCTTGACCAAGCTATTTCGTTCATTCTCGCGACGAGTGGTGGTACCCAAAAACAACGTTATTTTGTTTGTTGCGCATACAATGGGCATGTACTTTTTAAGTTCAGTGTTGATGATGCAAAACAGTTTACCACCCGAGTACAGGTACGTAAACATAAGTAACTGTAGTAGTAGTAGTAATAGTATAAAAAATATTAACCTTGGAGCAGAAATTTGATATCGTCGTCGCTGGGAGATATCGAATTTAACTTTTTTAGACATTGGTCAGATATCATTTTTGTCATTTCTTGGCTGCTGGCGGCTGGCGTTTTATACGTTCTTCATCAAACAAATGACGCAAGGCAACTTGCATCTGATTTTGCTGACATACAGCTCATTTCTTTAGAGAGTGGAAACACAAACACATCGTAGTATTCGCATAATAAAATATGTATATTATTTCATCGTCAAAAGTTCAAGGTAGACTTATATATCATGTTGAATGTCCACATTCAATTACACTGGGAAGTTCGAACAAAAAATACGTATGTAGCGTTTAGGATGTTAAATCCATGTATGACGCCATCATTTTTTTATAGAGTGCGGCCCATATAAAGATAGCAACTGTGAAATGCCAATAAGATAGCAGGATCTTTACCTTCGCCATCAGTTTAATACCTACCATGGCGTATGCAAAGAGAAACCGCACGAAGCAGTAGCTAGAAGGGGGGATGCATAGTATAATTTGTGCAAGTAGCATAGAGACTGTTCGTACTTTTCAGGAGGTATTGTACTGCACAGCGCAACAAAGAATCACCATGTGTACCAGTCCATTTCGCAGTGGCTCGTCTTGGCGCAGAACCTGCCAAGGTCAACAAAAATTGTGCGAAAGGTTTAGTGGAGACGATAATTCTGCGGGCGATATGCTGGTGAAAGAAAAACGAACGAAGAACTACCAAGCTATCGCTGTCCCGGTATCGCTGTGCCGGTATCGCTGTGCCGGTATCGCAAATTGTAGGTAATTCTGTATTGAAACGGTAATACGGTATTACTAGTTGCAAAGGATAAAGGTTCGAAGACATCCTTATGCTCCGTATGACTTGGGACCAACGAATGGTATTGATGTGGTCCATCATTAACAGAATTGTCATTTTGCTGCGCTCAAAACCCACTTTCGAAGGAACGACGATCACAACAGTAAGGACAAAACCAAATTGTAATTCGCGTATTAGTTTGTGCGGAACATTGTGGGGACGAATACACTGGCACAACCGGAAAATGAGGACCCATGATAGTATATATTGACGATTCTGCCTCTTACATTCCTGATATCTTGATGGTAAGAAAGTAAAGTATAATTATCTGACTGCTCCACCAACACACAGGCAAGCTTTGAATAACTACAATAATAATCATAAGACAGTGACTATTTCTCACGAGCCACTCAGCACAAGAGGACCTATTGTCTCCATCAACATCGAATGATGGTGTACATAATCCTGTGCTTGGATATATTCTCCACGGATGAACATTGCCTTGTTATATAGCATATGTGCTGGCTTCCGTCATGTCCGCTAAAGGGCTGTTGGTGTTGTGCTGTCGGAATAGCACGAAAGCACAATACACGGTGTCCGTTGCTAAGCATACGGATGAAGGACCTTTTGGATGTATTTGGTACGATCCCCGAGCTGATCGACGAGGTTCAGCCCTTGGATCATATTATAAACAGTCTACAGCGCTCAAATTATGGCCTGGCCTGGGGCTAATGGAAAAAGGTAAGACCCGCTTTAATCCATGTCTTATCCAAGATCGAATGGATGAGCTATTCCAGTGGAGATGTCATTTTAAGATATTCATGTTTTCGTTGATGGTAGCTGAAACGCATGATGCTGTGCTGTTGATTTCACCTTACTTTTGAAGTTGCATACGATCAAGTGACCAGGGCGTTACTCTTACCAGTGAATGTGCGAGAAGCAATACATAGCTGACACTTTTTCCCAAGGAACAAAAAAAAAATGTTAAGTATGAAACCTTATAAAAGAACTAATTGTTTTGGTTTGCATATTATTTATAAAAAAATATTAAAAGATATCGATACTTTGCAGTTATTTCATAACTATATACAGTTGATTAAAATTCATCACGCAGCGTGTTGACTCGCTCTTCGGTACAGTATTCATGACTTTCTACTACTTATAGCACCGACTTTTTTTTTACATTGCCCCGGATGGTTGCTTAGAAATACATATAGATAGTTAACGATGCTCGTCGGTAGAAGCTACGTTGCGTGGTGATACGCGGATGAAATGTGTCATTGTGTTGTACCGACGCTGATCCTCTTCAATGTGGCTTTGATCCGATTCACGACAACTTTGGGATTTGCTAGCCGGCTGAGCAATGGTATGAAATCCGCTTTCCAGATCCACTGGTTTACTTTCGCTTGTTTGCTGTTTCGTGTGTCTCTCGAAATCACTACTGGGTCGTGGTGTTGTGCTACTTTTGAGGACCAGCCACTTGGACTTTTTTTCATTTAGAAATAATGTTGTTGGTGTCGTATATGATCTATAGCTTACCATCCGTGAGTTTGACATATCTCCGTTATCGCCAGTAGGAATAGAAGCAAGGCCTGCAAATGACGCCATACGAGGACTAGTTCATAAGGTAAGCGTAAGTGTATGAAAAGAAAATTTTGCATCAACGTACTTGAGTATGACCGAAAAGACTATCAAGGCAGTGGCGAGAATACCATTGAACGTCCATATGACCGCAATTGTCATATTATACGGCATATGAGTCGTGATGGAATGCCGAAAAACACCGTAAAGTACATTGATAAGGGAAAAGAGTAAAAGGGAGCCGAATGCTGAAAAAGTAACAATCTTGACTTTGACTGCTCCCAGTTTCAGCTTCTCGATATCTTCAGCGCTCACACCGGGCTTTCCTTCGAAATGATCTTGCAGCAATCCGATCAGACGAAATCCAGCATAAACGATAAATACGCCAAGAGAGCATGTGTAGAATGTCCAAAAATAGTATAATACGCTTGTGAATCGATCAGCGAGGAAAAAGTTGCCTTGCAAGCCGAGTACGCCTGCCGCTATAGAGCAGACGTTGTTTGAAATAAATGGCAGAGTGACGACGCATACGTAAGCTCCATCAATGATATAAGGTGATCCCACCCAGGTATCATAGATAATTTTGCTGCTCTGATGTCCGAAAATGGTAACACAAACAAATTGCCAACAGTGAGAAAATCTTATGCTCGCGGTACAAGTACCACATACCCACTCTTCACTTACATCTGAAAGAGTATGGGCCATTCCAAAGAGATAGCATGCCAATGCGGCGAAGGCAAATTCCCATGGGAGTTCAAAGAGAACTACCAAAAATAAATTCATGAGCAACAAGTACTTGACAAATCAGTGTCCTTTGTTATACATGAGCGAAACGCCACATTCGGTGCAGCATCAAGTACCACGATGATCGTATGAATCATTCGCACTAATATCGACGACATCAATTAAATCCTATTATATCAGTCATTGTAGCAACTCTTACAGAAATGAAAGACAATTCCCAAAGCAGCCATAGATTCGATGGGTTTTGGTCGAATTATGCTGCGAAGATCAAAGATGGTTTGTTTGTGAAAGTAGATCCGTTGAAATAAGATAGCGGATGCTATTTAGCATTAGGCGTTATTATCCTGTTGTATTCTAACGTGATATATATATATATGCTATCGTACCAGCAACTGCAAGGATACCGGATGCAATCCCATTCACGATATACATTGCTTTGAATGCAGATTCTTCCTCACAGCCCGTCACCGTTAGGCGCCAATCGCAATGGCATTTACCGCTATCGTCGCATATTCTCCAAAACTCGTCTTGTTCCACGCTCATCAATTGCGAAAGCGAAAGATGTTACAGTTTACAAATACAATGGTAAATATTTTTTTGGAAAAAAGAAAGGCACCAGACGGTGATGATCCGTTAGAAAATAAAATAAGGATTGCGGGGATGTTTCCGTATAAAGGTGCATGTGGTCACCTTGAGAAGTGGTACAGAACCTTTGGTAGATCTGGTATGTATCAAACCGGGATTTCCTGAGATTGCCACAAGTCTAAACTAAATGGGCTCGGAGGTGAGTACCAACAGCGCGATCTTGCAATTACGTATGCTACCCTAACATCGATTGGTCACTTTTGAATAGTTGAAATACGACATATTCATTAGTATGGAATTATACTTTTTATTACTAACATCACACTGTAAGTTTCAGTGCGACGACAACCAATTGTCTGCTTTTTTATTAGGTGAACACAGGCAGGAGTTAGGTGTCGGGTGGAACATGTAGAGTATCAAAATCATGTTCGGATACCTTCCTTCGTCATGGAAAATCCGTATAAAAAGAGAAGAGAATTCCCTCGCTACCTATATTTAACAAAAGTTAATATGGAGTAGTTCAAAGAACTTTCGCGTACGACTTTTTTTTCTTACTTGTACAGTCAGGTGTGTTTTATTTCTATTGCACTCTTTGTGAAAGCAAATACAAAGATGGAATGATCACGCTGATTTGGGCAATAGCCGTGTAACCAAAACCAGAATGTGCCTCATGTGTACTTTCGCTTTAATGACAAGTGAAGTCCCACAATATGACAGAGCTTTCCGATTGCTCAACATTCCCGCACTTGTGGAAGGACGTCACCGCCTTGTGCACACTACACTAGAATAAAAAAATACGTTTCCGACACCTTTTATCATTAATTCCTAATTCTGTGAGCTACTTTGCTCAGATGTCCTGGATGTCAATTCTGCTTCGGTTTTAAATTAATATCCTAGTTAAAAGTTATTCCGCTTTCTGTTGTTTTTTGACTTTTTTAGCCATACAATTAACCAACAATACCTTATAAATAGAGTTTGTCCCACAAGGAAACCTTACGCCACTGTATACATTTGCAACGGATGGTTTAAGGTTCTAGAGGAATTGTTCACCAGATCCACTAAGCGTTTTTTCTCCCATGGTAATAGGTTATATCTCAATCCAGTCAATTTTTATTAGGTAAAACTCTTTTCGCGTTGATGTATGTATAAGTATCGATACTGTGAATATCGCACGGACCAGTGAAGCTTATATACGTCGATACACAGTCCCACCGTATAGTTTTTTTATGTACCGAAAATAGCTTTCCAGAATCCAGAAGATATATTCGATAGTGAAAGTGAATTCCAATTATCACAAGCTATAAAATCTTCAGATATTGAGTGTTTCTTACGATTAGTTGTGACTACATATACTTTTAGCTAGCACAAATTTGGTAATGTCTACCTCCCAGTTGGTTCTATTGCGCAATTCGATCCTGATCAAAAGCATGAGTTTTTCCCCAGACCTCGGGGAGAAGACCCATGACTTGACCTAATTGAAACTCCCAGCAATTCTCACCAGTCCATTGCAGCGTAGCAGAAAACTACGCTATAATATACTTGCACTTGATTATTTTCAGATGGAAAATACCATAAAAATATTAACTACTGAGGTGATTATGATGATACAGTGGTAATGCCGAAACTGGATAGGATATGTGTGTACCGTATGCACAGTAATAAAGTCATACTGCGTATCCATTGGCTGGATGTATGTATAACTCGGATATCTTTGCTGATCTCATGTGTACTTATTTAATTAGTTACTACTATATCGAAATGCTTACTTTTTCGATTAAATTATATGTCATGCTCTGCTTTGATTCAAAGCTATTACATCGTTGCTCACACACATGTTTACATGATTTCGGAACCATAAAAATTACCCTAATGCATGCGTTTTGTATGTAAAAATAGACCCGTAAAGAGACTAGGGTTCAACTATACATAAATATGTGATTAAATTAGAGAGCTTCGTTCTTGCTATGTATCAGAGAATGCTTTCCAAAAGCTTTTTTTTGACTACGTAAAAGATAAGTTATTTCACTTATTCCCAAGATTACAAGTATGGACTCCGTTACTCTTACTAAGGATCATCTACTTTCGCAACTCAATAAACCGATGCTAGCAATAACTCAGCGTACATTCAAAAATTACCAGGATATGGGAGGCTTTTTTTTAGTATACGTATTACTGGTGTCAAAGCCGTCATCAAGTAGAAGAGATCATCGACAGACAGGAGAAGACGATGGAGGAGGCAGAAAACGCGGAAAATCTCTAGGACTGGTAGTACGATCAATAGCCTGCGAATGACCTTAAGCCGAAGCTCCGGAAATGAGAATAGCAGACGAAGCAACGATTGAAATTGTGATTGCAAGCAAAAGTTTCATAATGTAGATAAAGTAACAAATAAAAATAATATCAATGTACAAGATTAGAGGTGATTTTATTTATGTGTTTTAAATATGCCTTCAGGCTTTAGGCTTTGGAAAAAAAAATAACAAAGGTGCCATGATGTTCCTACATGCGGAGCTTCTACTGTGCGTAAAGTCATATTAAAGATCTAAAGGCTTACCTAGTTGACTCGAGGCAAGTGGAAGGATGTTTGGCAGGCCCTGCTCGATGTACTTCGCAAGATCGACGGTCTAGTTCATCCGAACGGTGACGGCGACCAAGAAGACATGACAAATTCCAGGCCCTCCGAAACACGGAGAGGGTTTTCTACCCAAGAAGATCCGTGAACGAATAGCCAACAATTTCCCCTTACGCCAACCTGCCTTTTTTTACACCTATCCTAGAGGTTTTTTTTCAGGCATGGTGCCTCTATTTCATCTTCCATTGTATTATCATGATCCTCTGCACCGCAAGGAAGAGATCATATGCCTATAGGAGCAGATCTAGCAACTTCCAAATAAATATATAACTTTTGAACTAAAGGCTTACCTATATAACTTATTTTATATACTTCAGTTACCTAGCACGTTTGAACTTAAGCATGCCAGGGCCAATAGCGTCATGATGTTTGTACGGTCACATAATGATATGAATATACTGCTAGCTTAGCCTACGTTGATGCATCATGAAGAGCATCGTTCTTAGCAATCGAGAATATAGGTATCCATTTTCGTAGCGTGGTTTTTCAGCAGACTATCTCGTAAGCCTCTATGTAATGACTTAAAGCAGAGTTTGGCAGCCCTGCATAGGTTTAAGCTCATCATAGAATCTCGACATTTATTATTGTCTTTAATACATACCAATGCCGTTACGTCATGCGAATTACGCAGATGAAAGCCTTTGTACGGATAGCTGGAGTCCCACCCAATCATCTTTTTACGTACGGGTGTTTGGGTCGTGTACCAGCCTAATCGATAAATCCCGAGGGTTACATTTGAAGGATCGACAGGACTGCAACACTTTCAATCGCGCTTTACGTGCACGGTTAATATGAAACACACGAAAGCTGGAACACTACGAGATACCTTACTTCATTGTTGGATATCTGCAGGTAATGCAATATAGCGTGACAGAGAATAAAATATACAAAGGGCATGAATTACTATGGAATCATATCTTCGGAATTGCCAATATCCACCACTTCATTCGATCCGTTTCCCGGTGGTGGAGTTTCTGTTGTAGGTGTGGGTGTTGTCGTTGTTGGTCCATCAGCACTAGCTGATTCTTCCGCTGCTGCAGCTGCTGCAGCCGCCGCTGCCATTTTAGCCTTCCGTGCGGCTCGAAAGTGGACCATTTTGCGATGCTTGGTAAGCTGACCGGGGGTAACAAAGCTCTTGTGGCATCCATCAATACCGCAGATTAGCTTCTTGGTGCCGTGCATATTTGTCTCGTGAGTTTGCAGCTGGTCATATGTTGTAAATGATTTTGAACAGCCTGGTTGGGTGCACAAGTAGGGTCTAAAATCCTTTTCGCTGCCTGTGGCCGAAAACAGCGCGTCAATTTCGGCCACGGTGACAGGCTCGGTCTTGCGCTTGTTCAGTGCCATCGGTTCGTCTGATAATCCCGCGTCAGGTCGGCCAAGCATATGCCCATCCAATCCACTTACCCGAATGCCAGTTGGATACGTGCACTTGGCCTCCCTCCAATGTGTAGAAGGTGAGGGGTGCTCGCTTCCACTGACGCACTTTTGTGTCCTTGTGCTTCAGTATATCTTTTCGCGCCGGTGACGAATGATGGCTATTATGGTGATGGCTACGCGGTCGACTGCTTGCTACAGATGTCGTTACTGGCGTTGCTGCTGGTGTCGCAGCCGGTGTTGATCCTGGTGTAGCTACCGGCGTGCCTAGAAACCAACTTGGTATCCCAAAACCTTATTGTTACGAATCAGCGTCACTTTACCTTCGTCTACTAAAGACATATCGTCCTCGCTATTTGAAGAAGGCGTCAGTGACAATCAAACACGGCACAATTGCTATACACATTACCCTGTTGTTGCAGGTGTAGCTGGAGCTGTTGTTGTTGAACTGGTTGCTGGTCGCTTGGCACGCCGATTTACCTTTGGCTTTTTGGCTGGCGATGCTGGTGCTACTGGATCTAATTCATTGACAAGCTTCGCAGAGGAGGGTGCAGGAGAGGATGTTGTCGATGTGTTTGTAGAAGACGGTGACGATGAATTATCTGATTTCGAAGGGCCATTAAGCCTTAATTTGATTTTGAGAGGAGGTTGTGACATTGTATTAATACGTGAAAACACAGCCTATGATGAATTCCCCTTTAAGAGCTGAAGTATTGCAAAAGCGCCGACCAAAATCATCGTGTGGCATCCAAGTAGCACCCACGACGAAGTCTCCGTCGATGGAAAAATGAGCCAGCAGCACTCGATTGCTATGAAATAAAGAAATCTGAATCGCGTTGGTTAATATCGTGGAGGTGTGCTGAATAGATCTTCAGGTACCTTGCTGGTACAGCCGCCACGGTGCATAGTAGATAGGGAAGGCTGTGAAAGTACCATGAGTAAAATTG
This sequence comes from Fennellomyces sp. T-0311, assembly GCA_025266875.1. Taxonomy (NCBI): domain Eukaryota; kingdom Fungi; phylum Mucoromycota; class Mucoromycetes; order Mucorales; family Lichtheimiaceae; genus Fennellomyces; species Fennellomyces sp. T-0311. Next base: position 247,109 of record JALLLT010000037.1, on the reverse strand, counting down.
GTAGTGCAAGGATCGTGCGAATACGATGCCCATAAGGTTGGATGTGAACAAGGTGCTGATGATTTCTGAAGGGATTATGAGAATAGTCTTCTCTCTCTATCGCACTCACTAACCATCTGCTGAAATATGCCGTCGTTTGCCGCGGAAGCCATCGAAAAAGACAGTGAATACCGAGTTACTAAAGATGCACGCCGTTAATTACAACCCTTACTCCACCCACACCGAAAAAAAGGAACCAGTGATACCCTTTGCACCAGACAAATACGAGAAAGAGCAGTAGCGTCACGACATGACCAGCCAAGAGAGCATTTGCAAATGGACGTGACACAAATGTTTTTTCATCCACCATTCGCCAATTCACGGTCCATTGATAATCAAACACGCGAGAAAATTCAAAGGCACGCCCGATATAAGATGCAGGGTAAGTTGTGAGAAATGGATAAGCAAGACCGACCTATCGTAGAGAGGAATCAGCATTTCAAAACAGAGTACTCCATTGTCTTGTACCTGGATAGCTGCTATGATACCCAAATGCACAATGGTGATCCATGCACCAAGCGATTGCCACAATAGTATTCCAAAGGCAGGGAAAAACAAAAGCACGTTCATCTTGATGGATAAGGCAACACTGCAAAACAGCAGCCATGAGAACTCCAGAACACAAAGACGATAATCCTCTTGTACCTGAAAAGCACACTGCTATACAACCATCGCCGGTGTAACATGGCGAGAATGCTGGCGTACATGAAGAACATGGCAACTGGATCGTTGAAGCATCGCAAAACATAAATTGAGTGTAGTCGCTTCGAAAGGCAAAGCATCACGATGGCATACGGACGTATTCTCTCTACTTTGGAGTAGATCGAAAAAACAATCAACTGGGTGGCGAGATAGAGTGCTGCAAACAGATACTGGGCCAGACGAATATTGACTCCATCACTAGTGATCCGGTAAAGCCATGAATAAATGTACACGAAACCTGCTGGGTATACGAGTGGCCCGGTGTCGCCACGTAATTGCTGATAGTCTCGCTCTCCGTCCAAATATCCCTTCACTTCTTGCATATACGCGACCCAATCAATTTCGGTGTCTGTATTAAGAAAAAAAAAGGTCAGTGGTCTTGATAATTTCTTTTCTTTGACAACTTGCACGCGACTTTGTTGATGATCAAGACATTCAGTACGAATTCCCCAAGTAGCAGCAGTGTTGCTAGGTACCAAAAGTATTGACGATCGCAAAGCAATTGTATAGGCAGTCGGGCCAGTCGCCTAACCGAGATGGTTGCCATGGCAGATGGCGCCTTAATTTATGAAAAGAGAAGGGCTTTGAACTGAACGGATTAATTATACACGGCTTCGTGTTACATGAACTTTATTTAAGCATTTACAGGGACAGCAGCCCATTCGGCGCCCTCCTTCCGATACACAGTACGCTGGCGTTCAGACACGGCGTGATGATCGATTTCTAATACTTCCAAGAATACAACAACAAAGTTCTCATAACCCTGGTCCAACAGCGCCTGCTTATCCTTGTCCTCGACGGTCTTAAAGTAACCCTCTTCATCGGTCTCGCCAATCGCCAGGCTCTCGATACGCGGCAGTTCTTCTTGCTCAGCAGCCTTGGGCTGACCCGAAGCAGCAGGCCAGGCATACGATGCTCTGGCATCGTCGGATAACTCGTGCCATTGGCGCATACGTTCGTCTTCCCAGTCAAATGTCTTCTTCTTGCCATGTCGATGCATTCGGGACTTGATGCGCTTCAAAAATGACTTTGTAGCATTGCTAATCTTGTCTCCGATATCTTCGTCTTCGCTACTGCTGCTATCGCCGTCAGCACCATCACCCTTGAGGATCTTGGAAAGCTTCTTCCGAGCAATATGGTGTGTGATGTCATCCGTGCTGTTCACGTCTTGGCCAAGTGCATGTGCCTTGCCCACAATACGGAAATGGTTGTCATCATCTACGACCCTATATTTCTTTCATTAGTAATCCAGTGAAAAAAAATGTGAATCATGTTTACTTACCATGTAGCCACAAAGGTTGCGTTGTCGGCAATCTTGAAGGTGCGCTTATCACATGTACTGACCAGCAAATCGCTTTCCCATCCAGTCTCGCCATCCTTGTCTTCGCCAGCAAAACCACGGTACAGGAAGAGTTCGTTCAGGGGAGCATTCTCAGCATCAACTGTGGCAATGGATAAATAGGTAGGCTTGCCGAGGCCGCGGGTCTTGCTCTGGACAGACTTTTTCCAGATGGGAGAAACGTTGTATTTCTTGATATTAGCAGGTGCTTCAGACATGTTGTATATAGTTTATGAGAGTGTGTGGAAAAAAAAAAGAAACGTGGCCTGTCATTTTATAGCCAAACGAGCTTTAGGCTGAGTCTAACCATGCCCTGCAACGCCCTTGTTTGTCCCACCTTACTCGGATAACTATCCCGATATGCATGTTCGGCCGATACTCAAATAGACTATTCCGCAGCAAGAAGTGTGTATCAGAAATATCAGAACGGAGCAGTTGTTGGAATGAATGGTGGCATTGGTCACGTTATGTATCAAAAGAAAACTCCAAACAAGTATATAAATGTCGTCATACACCCTGAGATTCTATCAAGGATAAGAAACATTCCATATTCGTTAAGGAATCCGTCATGTCATTCTGTGCGACATTCGGAACCATTCGATGCATGTCAATGTTTCTGAGGAAAGCGCAGTAGCGGGTAATCTTAAAGAACAATTAACATATTAGAGCAGTCGAGCGACTACTTGCGCACGATGACATGCATTTATGACTTCAGCATGCATGCTGTGCTATTTTAGTAAAGTTCTTAATACTTGATCGAGTGCTTTTTAATGAGCGGCTGTTGGATTGTTTAATGTGGCACATGAAGAAATTACCAGAAACAAGTGTGTCTAGTGACATCGGATGGACGGCAAAGCAGTGAAAGTTATTAATGAGGGATATGTATCACTTTTCTTCAAATACTGCTTTGGTAGTTGCTGTAAGGTGCTGTTCTTCCACTGTCATCAAAAGTACACTGGATTTTTTTGAAGTTTTTGCTCGTTTATGATCTGTTGCTTTTCGTTACCTAAATCCTGGTAAATTGGAAATTCATGCGTACGTATCCGTATCTGTATGACGTGCTAATATGTCCAAGACAATAACATCATCAGGAAAGTGACGAACTAACTAAAACAACCGTGGTCCCATGTTGATATTTTAACTGTATTTGTTCACCACAATGCACAAGATGAAGTGTTTGCAAGGAACATGCGCTGGATCTCCTGGTAGAAAGCTTCTCCATGTAGATAAGTACTGCCCTTAGAAGGTAAAAGTGAAAATATCTTTTCTACGAATGAGTTAGTCGGAATCTACAGAGCAGAAGTAAAGCAAATGCACTATGTGGAGTTTACTAACGTCTTGAATTGCGTATGAATATATATAGTCGCCACAATGTGTAATAATGATCGATGCGGACATTGGGGTATTAAGGATACCAGCAGCCAAAGCGGCTTATACCCTTCCTCTTGCTCGTTCTTGAATTTCGTTTTCTCCTGGTCATCCACCTCACCGACAACAGCGCACTAAACGGCACATGTGGTCCAAACCTTACAGTAACCGAAAGAGAAACACTCACAGTGTCCCATCTCTTTTTGTTGATGCCGACAATGCACGAGTGATCAGTATCTTATAAATCTTCAAAATTTTAAAGTATATGCAACTAGCAACGAATCATATCACATGATACCAGCAATACTTACCTCGTCAGAGTCCAGTCCGCGCCCCAGAAAGCGCTTTCTGCTCATGTCAATTGAACATAGTTACTCCAAGAAAAGCTTCTACTGTGAAGCGCACAATCGGCTCCATCTTTCTATTAAGCCGCCTCGCTATTGTATTGGAAATATTCTATGTCTAATGTATGTATATATGTTCCTAGAAATATGAAATACTGAAGTGCTGCGCAGTTCAATACCTGATAGTGTCGATAAAATCCAATGCGACTGCGGGTAGGCACACCAGCGGCCACCGTTTCGGGAGGGATATCAAGATTATAGCAGAGCATGTCATATGTATCCAGGAGCTGCGCCGATAAAACGCACGGAAATTTTAATGGCTTGAGTGCTTGGGAGAACGTCTGTAATCAGATGCCGCTAACTACTTTGATTCCTAGGGATCTTCACTGAAAGCAAGAACTTCTAAACATATGAACACTGTTTAGTAATGGAAGCCAAACCTTTTTCTTGTGCACAACCCGGAGAAAAGGCTGTGGCAATCGTGTATTTACCCTGCTTTGACCCGGAGAGCATTCTGGCCGTGTCAATTTTGATCGTCCAAGCAAGGGGTGCGAGGCTAACACGTCTCAAAGCGTTATTTATTATGAATTTAGCGTCAGCTAATGTGTATTTACACAGAAAAACTCGCCCCACTTTCCAAGGGGTTCACACGTGCAAGGCTCGAGTCTAACGTCTCAATTCTGGCTAATATAATGTCAACAGCGTTAAGGTGATATATTTTGTTCCGCCAAACGTATTTGGTATTTTCATGCCTGTATATACTGAGAATTAGGATTGATGGGACTATTGATTCTCTTTCGACTGACATGCTATGTCCACTCTGGACAGTCTAGTCTAGAAAAGCTTTAAAAAGTAGACGTCGCATTCGTTATAACATTTCCCTCTAACATTTTTAAAATAAAAGGTTAATCGCATTGGGTATATTTATACCATTCAGTCTGTGATAAAAGAAAGGTAATTTAAAACTAATAGCAGTTGAAAGTTAATGAGACCAGAATAGAGCTCTGCTATAAGATTGATTCTCTCGATACTCTATGATAGTACTCTATTTATACTGGTCTGTTCGGATCATCGTTTACTACGATATTCTAACGTTCTTTCATCGGATATTGCTCTAATGTCTTTTCATTTCTTTAGTGTGGTGGTCCTCCCTTTAGGCTCGAACAAAGGGATATATACCCTAATTGCTTTTATCCGGTTTCGCGTTTCTCTGAATTATCATGTCAGCCACCACACAGTTATCTGCTTCCTTCACCATACATTTCTTTCTCATTTTTGTCTTAAACATATTGTGGAATTAAAGTTTGCCCAATGTACATCGAGAAGTGCTAAGATGTACACATACACCCAGGATTCCGCAGAATCTAACTCCTCACTCCCGTTAGATGAATGGCGAACAGTAACACCTTCCAATACCAACCGAAAGTTGATCCCATTAATATCTGAGCATCGATTCAAGAAAGATTGGTGCGCCCAACGAGTCAATTATCCCTAGTCCCCTGACAGACATATTGTAAAGTGGCCATTGCGATTACGAATATCAACCATTTCACGCTGTACATCCTTGATAGCGAGAGAAAGGGGGGGGGCATGAGGTAAACAACTAAGCATATCAAGGTCCTCTTGGAGCAACCAGATCAACTGTGTGGTATCAATTTGTCTGTATATTGACATTGCAAATCAAATATACACATATTCAGTGATACAATATTTAGTTGTCGCCCTTTCAAGAAAAAGAGGAACTTGATACTAACAATGCAGATCAGCCAATGCTAATATCTGACCCACAGTGAATTTGCCTAAATTATGTATCTATAAGCGTTTCTATCGAGACTTCACGAATGAATACATATATTTCCTAGTCTGCTCATGCAAAATAAATTTATTCAAATGAATAAACGGATATACGCTTCCTGATACTTTTATTTTTAATCAGTTTCCTCTGTAAGCATTTGGTTAGTGAATTAGAACAAGTAGAAAAATAGGAAGTCAAAATACCTGTATGATATCCACTTCGTCTATTACGTTAGACGAATAAAACGATCAGTACAGATCCAATGGGTCTCGCATTATTTTACTTACCGCATTTCTGCCAGCACGCGACGCGCATTCACCAATTCCGCATCAAGTTTTAGAATTTTCACTTGCTGCTCCATCTCGCGCCGTTTAAAGTCATGCACGGATAGCTTGTTGAAATCGATATGCATCTCTTCATCCGACGACTTTTGTGCAACAAGTTGCTTGACCTGCTTGACCAATTCGTTGGCCGCGTCCTTCACAGCCTTGGCCGCCATCTCCAAACGTTCCTGAGTACGTGACATGAATGTTGCCTTGACGCGCGAGGCAGCTACGAGCTGGGCCGTGGCTGCCGATACTTCGTTGGATGCGACAATCAGTTGTTCGAACGAATGTGTGCGACTAATCACACCGTCGGCCGCTTCCACCAACAAATTGGTTGCAACGCCAACAGCCTTGGCTGCCGAAATCAATCCTTCGGTCCATCGATTATGTTTCTTGTAAAAGGCAGCTTTGGATGATGAACCACGGCCTTGCGCAACAATTTCTTGCTGGGACGCAGCTGCACATTTGATCAGGTTGCCGATGGCATTGGTAAGCGCCAGAACGGAATTCAGAATCAACTGGTGCACTTGCAAATCTGTGGCAGAAAACTCGGGATTCGCCGGTTGACGCATAAGATCTTGGATCTTGGCCGTGGCTTCCTCGATTGCACGCGCTGCATTGGACATTTCTTTCTCGACCAAGTCACCTACCTCTCCTTCTTCGAGGCGATTGATGTCATATGTACCACTGAGGATCAAATCTTCGGTCTTTTGCGACAATTGGGTGAGTGCGTCTTGTACTCGCATATCGCCCTGAATGATCATTTCTGGACGTTGCGCGCGAGGCTGCATCTTGAGATAACTTGACATGACACTGCTGAAGAATTGGATACCCGATTCTGCACATCGCTTGGCCAAGTCGATGATCTCGTCCACATCGCTGTCCTTGGGTACAAGGCGCGTGATGCCCTTTGCATGAAGCAGCACGTCGACAAGTGTGTCCGAAAATTCGAGAGCACGAGTAATGGTGATACTGTGGTCCCCTGAGTCGCTGCCATCTAAGAATCTGCTAAACGCTGACATGAATTCGACGGACATGATGCTGGCACGCTCAATCATGGATAATGTGAGCTCGGGCGTTGCATTCTCGTTGCCGTGTTGACCAGGTGACTCGAGCTCGTATATGCCATCGTTGATTTTCTGGATACAGGTAGCCAGGATTGTATCTGCGATGCGGTCGAGATGAGTATATATCAACAGGCGGGAGTTGATGCCTTACGTACCAAGAATCTGATCCAGTTTCATGGATTGATCATTCTTGAGCTTGTCTAGGTCCTCTTGAAGCTCTTCACTGTTGGTATTCTGCGAGGAATCATGCGGCTTAGTGACCCACCATCCAGCATTCATTGCTGACATACACTTTGTAGCTCACTCAGCTGCCTCAGACATTCATCCATGCCTGCCTGCAATACAGCGATTTCCTCGTCCTTCTCCTAAATGTCAGAGAGTAAAATTTAGCCTCACAAGTTTACTCCCAGTACCTTCTTGACTACTTACGCGACGAACATGATCAGCATCTCCTTGTTGATCTTCAATTTGTTTTAAGAATTCGTCAATAAGTGCTTGCTTTTCGGTCAAACTAGCCTCCAGCTCATTCTTCTCCCTGTTGAATTTGGTTAAAAGTGCACTGACTTCATCACCCTTGGATTTGCCAAGACTCTGCACTTGATTTCTTGATTCATCCAATTCGCGTTTGAGCCGTTCCATATCATCCTTTTGAGTCTGTCCCGTTGTGTTTGGAGAATAGCCATCATTAAACGTGAATGCAATCACTTACCCCGTGGATCCGTGACAGCTCGTTTCGTGCACGGTCCCGTTCACGGATGAGATCAGCCAATTCGACATTTTTCGCACGCATATCGGCTTGCATGCGCTCCAGTTTTTCGGTTGCTTCATTGGCAGAATTCGCTCTCACTTGCAATTGCTTGTACTTGCTCAAAAGCTCAATGTGTTCTTTGCGAAGTTGGCTGTAAAGTTTCGCCAAAGCTTCATACTTGTTTTTCCACATCTGGGTTTCGTCTAGCGTTTGATCCGTTAATATACCAGCCATTACATTGCAATGGACACATACTTTGCAACGTCCGAATCATTTCATCCTTGGATGCATCGCGTTGCTGCGTATGCTGGTTCACCTGGACCAACTCCTGCTCAAGAGCTTTCACGCGCTACCGTAGATAATGCTTGATCAGCGCTTCCCTATGCTTCAAGTACGCCACTAAAAGTTACCTGGTCATATTGCTGCAATAGCATTTGGTCGCGTTCAAGTTGATTGCGATGATTCAATAGCTGCATTTCAAGTTCGTTGATTCGGCCTGCTTGCTGGCCTTGCATTTGCTGTCGCATCAATTCTTGCTGCTGTTGGCGTTCACGTTCAGCGAGTAACCGTTGCTGCTCTTCGAACTGCTGTTGCTGCTGCAATTGTTGCTGGCGTAACCTTTCTTGTTCTGCTGCACGCAACTTTGCCAGTCGTTGCTGCTCTTCCTCGTATTTGCGTTGTTCCTCGGCTTGTTGTTGAGACCAAAAGTCTATCACAGGCTCAGGTGACGGTTGTGCTGGAGGTTCTTCAGCAGCCGGTTGATTGCTTTGGGGTCGCTTGGGCAATGGCGGAGTGCTAGCTTCCATTAACGAGGGAGGATCCTGTGGTAGCTTTGGTACGTTGATCAAGCTGGTCAGATATTTCAGGTTTGAACATTCGTGATAGAATTGTCGTAAATTGTAGTGCTGTCCGTTGTATCTTTGGCGTAATGGTTGCAGGGCATCCACAGCTCCCGTAGCTACCGCTATATCAGAAACAGCTCACCGTACATGTACAAGTGCACTACCTTTATGCATTGCCCTCAGCATGCTTGTCACAAACTCGTATATGCCATAACTTTCTTCGACAAGTGGAACCAGGGCAGCAATACGACATTCATTGTTGAGTGCATGGTTTAAGCTAGCAAAAACGGACTTTTGAAATTGATTGATATGGTCCTGCAAACCCATCATGTCGCTGATTGTTTCAAACCTACCAAAAAAAAAACGTGTTAGGTTATACTGTAACATGGCCATTTGTGAAAGAAGAAAAAAAGGAAGATCTACCCTTCATTGGGATCGTTAATGTTTCGCAGACTGATATATTCTTCGTAATCAAAGGTGCCGTTGAAACCAGGATGGTCGCGATGGAAACGGAGCTTGTGTAGTAACAGGTCAACATAACTACGAATCAAACTTCCGTAACCGCGTACACCATCTGCGGATACGCTGCGAGCAACTGTCTCCAACCAGCCTGTCTCATGCAATGCATCCTTAATGACCTAGTGGTTACACAAACGAGTTAGCGAGTGTAACCCACTGACGTCTGCATCGCATATTCTTTCGGTCCGTGCGGACTAGTTACGTTTGGGTGACCATCTTTAATGATCTTGTGAACGGTAATAAGGGCTTTGAATGTCTGTACTTCATCCGAAAGAATGGGTTGGACTTTGAGAATGTTCCATATAATGGCGGATGAGCGATGATCCCATGTATAGACAATGCATTCTTAAAGTTGTCAATTGTATAAAGACGTGGGTCGAAAAAGTGCTCAGCAACTTACTTCGAACGTGTTTCTGCTTGGGAGCCGTTTCTTCAGGACTTGTTGCCTTCTTGATACTTGTTGCAAGTTCACCTTCGGCTTTGTCGGCTGTAACGTATGACATGGTTTATGCAGAAAATTAAAGCGGGTTGAAGAAAAAGGATAAACGGGTTGAGTTGCAAAGTGCTTGGGTCGTTTCTGCATTAGTTTCCTAATTCGTCAACATTGGACTTGCTTTACGCGTCAAGGCGAGCGTGTTTATCGCAGGCGACGTGAGGATATCGCGGGTGAGGCCTACCCATTGGGCTGCTGCATGCCATGATCAATATGGTTAGTTACTCTGTGAACGAAGCGGCACATGGTAGAAATAAGCGTTTCCACTGAACAGGCCCAGACGTCTTTGATACAGTAAAAAAGCAAAGAAAGAAAGAAGCGCTGTCCGACTGGACTAGACGGTGCCACGTTGGGCTGTCAAGAAGCGCCACGTATAGAAAAGAGGAAGCCAGAAATAAATTTTTGCTTTTTATTTTTCTACTTCTGCACTACTGCAATCCGAACAAGATGAGCCGAGGGTTGATGAGCGATGTAACGACGATCGTAACCGCCTTACTGTCGACGTCCTGCTGCGTTGTTCAACTGCTGCTGAACGCCTTTTCATTCTCGTGCGCTGGCTTTGCAATATTCACTCCTTACCGAGGCTACCTCACGGCGGCAACGATGGTTCTCCTGGCACTCAAATTCGGACTGGGCGGGTGGAAAAGCCGACGCGCATGGACGACGGCGAGCCTGGTGCTGGCGATTATGATGACCCCTGAGCTCGTAGCGTGGGTGAATGTGCAAGAGGCAGGACCAAGCCAGCCGGCGATCACGTCGGTCATGATCCAGCTGGACGGGTTGGGGTGTCTGGCATGTGCTAATCGAATCCGAAATGCCTTATTGGGAGTGGACTGGGTGGAGAGCGCCAGCGTCTTCTTCGACAACAGCTCGGCGTTGATCCAGTACCGCAGCGGGCAGGCGGGGGCGGTGGCTCGGCTGGTGCAGGTGGTGAAGGACGTAGATGCTAAATACGATGCGTTTTTGATTGTTTAATAAGACGAGCGAGGTCCCTTTGTACGCGCGCGGTTATATTGGCTTGTGCAACGTCGCAAAAGCTTTTTTTCATAATTCGACAATCACACTATCCCCCTTCTTCTGTTCCCTTTTGCTCCCCTTTCATTTTGTCTTGTTCCCTTATCTGCGCAAGATTGCTCGCTCTTTTCCTCTTCTACACCCTTCCTTTCGTTATTTTTCCTCTCCAAACGTCCAGCACTGTGTCTCCGCCGACACTCTCTCGTCTGAACCCCCACTAAACTCAGTCCCTTCCTTCCAGCAAGATGACTCAGATCTCGCCCATGCTTGCGCTCATGCTCACCATTACCGCCATGGTGGACTCGTCGCACGCAACACCGCTGTGGGTCCCCGACAAGCGCGCCGAGCCGGAGGAAAGCAAGCCTGCAGGTATATTTAACAAAGTCGAATGTGCCTCACCAGGCCGTTGAAATTAAAAATCACCGTAACAGAATCAAAGGCGGAACCAAAGGCTTCGGAGACCCACAAGCAAGAACCTAAACCCACCGCCTCGTCCCACGAAAAGGCCTCTGCCTCCAAGGCTGAGCCCAAGCAGACCGAAAAGCCCAAAGCCTCCTCGACTCACAAAGAGGCACACGCGTCGGCCACAACAAAGAAAGCGTCCAGCACGCCCAACGAGAAAGAAAAGAAGGCTGATGCCTCGTCGTCGTCGTCCCATCCCTTCGTTAGTCCCATCGGCATCCCCCAGCACGAGACAGGCGCCTCGCCAACAGCCACAACCAGCTTTGTTGACCAGAGCAACAGCGACAATAAGGAAGCGTCCGGTCTGTCGGGCGGTGCTGTGGCCGGTATTGTCATTGCCGTTCTTGTGGGTGTTGCTGCCATCATTGGCTTTATTCTAGTGCGAAAGAAGAAGAAGGCTGCCGCATTGAACCGCTCTCGGATGAATCCAGATCCCTTCACCATGGGCTTTGGCAGCCATGACCCTCCACCATTCAACAACAACAGCAACAACTATCCCCCGCATACGGCGTACACAGCGAATCAGTCTCCCATGATTCAACTTCCTCCTATCGGCGCGTCCGCGCAGTCTCCCATGATGGCTCCAACAATGACCCACAGTCCTGCCATCAATCAGTACAACTCAGAGGTCAATCACTATAACAACGGCCCTAGCAACGCAATGCAGTCCATGCCCAGCCCTGAATACAACCACGCGCCATCGCCTGTGCCCGCTGCACCTGTTGTTGTGCCTGCTCCTCAAGAGTCGCCCCAACCAGTCGCAGCGCAGGCCAGCACGTCCCTGGGCATATTCACGGTTGTGTCGACGTACACACCCACCCTCAGCGACGAGCTCGATATTCAACCCGGCGATCGTGTCGATGTTATTGTCGAGTATGACGATGGATGGTGCCAGGGAATCAACCTGTCGAGAGGCAACTGCAAGGGTGTGTTCCCCAAGCACTGTGTTGACTTTTTCGGTGACACCAGTCAGCAGCAACCGCAAACTGACAGTAACAAGCTGTACGATGCGTCCAACATGAAACGAGTCAGCTCGATGCTCGGACAGCAGCAACAAAAGTCGTCGCCGTACTACCTGTAGTTTCTTCACTTTCTGCTGACTTCCTCTTTTTTTGAACCAAGAAGGTTTTATATAATTAATCCTAAGCGATCAAATTCACCTTCTCAAATTCCGCACTTGGTTTAGGTGTCCACCGTCGCCTACGTACTCCTTATTTTTTCATATTTTTTTCTGAAAGTGCACATTAGACGATGCACACCTATTGACGCGATTCGCCCTTCTCTCTTTTTTTGTATCATTTTTTATCTTTTTTTTCTCGTTCATTTTCTTTTCTTTTCTTTTAATACACTTATATATACCGTATTTGACCCCGTATATTAAAAAAAAAAAGTCATAGCTTATTGTTCATATTTCTATTTTCCGCGACTGAGTTGGTTCAAATTAAATTCTTCGGCATGTTGGTATACCATGTTGAATGGCTTTGTGTAACGTCCAAACATGTTTTCATGTGGCAAACCGCAAAAAAGAAGTATTGATCGCCCGTGGCACTTTGCCACTTGGTGATTCACCGTGCTAACCGCGGGATAGTGATCATCCGGCCCTTGCCCTGATAAGAGAGTCCTAAACATAAAGGCAACCGTAGCATCTTTCATATGGAAGGTGGTGTTCCTGATAGGCCGCTAAATGATAATAAATAGCATGCTAAATCTATAAAAAACATAGCGTCGTCTTTAAGGAGACAATCTAGACGCTGCGCGTTGCCTATGAAGGTAAAGGAAGGAAATCCACTGGTGCCAGATATGCCGATACGCTTGGGGAGCTTGCAGGAAGTACTGATAAAGTATCTGATTGGGACTCGTTCTATAATCGATCCAGGGTCAATGTGTCTAGATCGTTCACTAGATTGCTTATGTGCGTTCTTTTTTTTGCGCATTTAAAAAAAACAGATCACCTGGCGTTAACATCGCATCATGATAAGTAAACCGTTCGTTTTGTGACCGATATCTGTATCTCCCGATTGAATCCGCGCCACTTTCATATAAACAATGTGGCCTTCTTCGGAAAAATTATGCCATTGATGCATCACAGGAGAGACGACCATTATGCATCAACGCGAGGTGAGAAAAAATGACGCAAAGAAAGGCTACTAAAACTATTGCAAGTCCTTATAATTTTTCTATTTTTACTAAGGAATTGCACAAAAACGAGCTTGTTCCGAGGAACAGTAATTGGCTCGGAAAACGGTCTGTGCATTTCCTCTTGACCTTCGACGCGTCGGAGCTGATGCGATCGACAGATGTAAAAAAAAAATCGAGTCCGCCAAGAAGGACAACCATCAACTTAAAGTTCTCGACTCGTTCCGAGAGAGTAGCACATGCTCTACGATTCGCTCGTTTCTCAACCATACTTTTTTCCTTTTTAGACCACATCCCAACGTCCTTTGGGGATTTAGCCATGGTATAAAAACCAAGAAAAAAAAACTGCAATTTCTTTTTCTACATATTCTCCCAGAAATCCTTTTCTGCAATACACAACCATGCTGGCCTTGGAACCTATCAGCCGGAAGCTTACCGTCAATCTCGAGCAAGACACTCCCAATGTTCGACCCATTATCAAAGGTAAAAAAAAATGCCACAAAAAATTTTTTTTACCACGGTCTCTCTTACTTCATTCTTTCAATAGGTGCAATGAAAGAGGCTGCCTATACGTTAACAAGTGCCTACGCTTCCAACCAAGTGCTTGGCTGGTGCGCACGTGGGCTAGAACAACCCAAGCATGACGAATTCCTCTATCTACTATTCAAGAACATTATCAATGCTGCGACGCTTGCAAGCCGGGACTTTGCCATTCAAGTCGAGGGCTGCACAGGAGTACTTATCTGGTCTATCCAAGGCAACATCAATATTCGTGCGCCCTCTTGTCTCGCCGGTACATTCAAATTGGCGCGGCTTACCGGATGGAGTTCGGCTCTCAAGACATCCATGAAGTTCCAGCCTTCATGCGATAAGGTGCGCCGTAAACTAATGGCTTACGATAACTATTTGGCGATCAACTACCTTGGCGTTTTGCCCCACGAACAACGCAAGGGATTCGGTCGGGCTCTTTTATTACATGTACTAAGCAAGGCAGATGCATCCCATTACCCAGTCTATGTCGAAGTGACTGATCCAGGTGCCGTTGTCTTTTTTTCCAAGTTTCGTTTCACCATCCGAGGCAAAGTTGACATTAATAACATGCCCGTTATCCTGATGGTTCGCGACCCTATTATCCAGAGTGATCTCCCCCAATCGCTCCAAGTTGGTCCTGGACGCCGACGCTCATCCACCTAGACATAGCCATTTTGTTCTCATTCATCTTTCAGGTTGCATCATCATCTACTGTACATATTCAAAAAGTATTTGTCTCGTATACATATTTTGTTTTTGATACCCTCTAAAAAAAGTGATGTGCGCCACATTAAGGAGTGGGTGGATTGGCCTTATCCAACCAAGCTGCAACTTGTTCATAGACTGCAAATTGAACAGCACCACCTAAAAATCCGTATGTTATTCACTATAGTAGGGGCTTATCGACTCTTTTCGTATACATACCAGGAGCGATACGGATCACCCGAAGCCAAGATCCCCGGAAGAAGGACAGATAACCTTCGTTCTTGGCCATGGATTTAACGCACTCCCAAGTTGTCTTGTATGGCTTGTTATCGTCTTGCATTCTGCAACAATAAGCATCAATGCATTTCGTGATTGCAGGAGTAGTAGACATTTACCTCGTTTTAACCACATCGGGTGGTGAATTCAAAACACCAACCAAGACGTTTGCCAAACCACCGCTCATTGCTATATAGAAAGAACGTGATCAGGTCGATGGATAACCTTAATAAGCACGTGTAGACCAAGAAAAAAAAGTTTACATACCATGCTTCCATGGAGCCAATGGCTTGTCGGGTTCGCCGGATGCGCGTTCAAACATAGCCTTAATTTCTGTATATCCAGAAAACTTGACGACCAGACCCCATGACTGCCGCGCCACAGTTGCTAACAAGCCATTGTACAGGGCCAAAAACCTTTTTTGCATCCAGATCAGCTTCCACACACAAGCACGCGATCCATATTAGGTTTTACCCTTCTTCCCGAACAACCAATGACGCCGTTTGGATAAGTCCACGATACTTTCGTTGATGAGCGGCGTTCATCAAATCAGTTTGTTGACGAACTTTAATCATTTCCAGCGGCGTTACTGCAATTCCCTCCTTTATCGTCAGACGATTGCCGTTCCCTCTCTCTCTTTTTTTTCTACTTGCCCAAAGTAACTGCTTGCGTAATTCCAGTACATATCTATCGGTCCTTGTCAGCCATCATCCTCCGGTCTTGCTTTTACTTACACCAGCCAAACCCGCTGAACTATGAGCCGGGATTATCGTTCCTTCGAGTTTTTCAAATATTGGTTTATAGAGTGAGAGTCCCATATACTGCAAACTGACTCGGGGACCAACGATACAAAGCACCGGCATCGTTCCTCGGTACAGCGCTTTCCTTGTTCTGTCAATAACCCCCGTACCGACTCTTTTTTTTTTCTTAATTCTGCTCTTTACCTCTGTATCCTTCCTCCGAGACAATGCGTTTGAATGCATCGACGATGCCATCATTGTAATGCGACCCAACTCGAATGGACTATACAACACCTTGTTTCATAAGTTTCCTCACGTTTCGAGGCAGTCGCGCTGGTTACCTGGAAGCGCGTTTTGAGAACGTCGGTTGGCTGGAGACAATATCTTATAAGCAAAGGATGACAAGTGGTTCAATCGTGCCTACCAACCTGCATGACAAACAACTCGACAGTACCAGCTGCCGCTCCTGCCAATGTCGAATTCTAAATGGCCGTTAAGCGCGTTTTTTTTCTTTTGACTGGAGTTTGTCGACGGCTTACCAATACACCTCGTTTTTGCTTTGACATGCTTCTATGGACGCGCGATCGAGGGAAAGTGGTGTACCTGACATGCTTTTCGGAGTGGCATCCTTAAAGATTATCAGAGAATGATTCATGCAACATAAGCCAATTAAATAAGTCGTTGCCTGGCCACGCTGGATGTATAAACAGTTTGAAATTTGCATGCGTCTTGTAACGGTATTTGCATCGCGGCGCAGATCCCCCTCATTGAGAGTATACAGTCTTCTTACGTAATAGGGTAACATGGCCAAGTATGAGATTCTTTCTCGCAAAATATATTCTGCAGTGTTGTCATATGATACGCCGTTTGAGAGCATAGGAATGCATTAAGAAGCACTGCATATCCGCCACTGCATTGACGCTGCCTCACGACAACCGAGGGATCAAGGAATGTTTTACCCCGCATCGAAGGCTGCCAATTGGGTTTAGCTGGTATTAGAATTTTTGTTCAGGATGATATGGTGTCGTTCTTTAAAGTGACGTTTGCGGAAGGTTTCTTGGATATATTTGCGTGTGTCTAAAACTGCAACATACCTACGTAATTTCCTAAATGGCGTATAGCGGAATCTTTTAGAACCAATGCAAACTGTCCAACTCAAACACTTCAGTTCACGCGCGGTTCATGTCCCGAAAGTCCGGACGATCGTTTTTGCGAATCCCCCCCCCTAATTGCCCAGGATTGCAGTGGAACAAACCTGAACCCTATCGGGTATAAAGCTACATAAATTCTGTAAACAAGCACGAAGGATTTTGGATTCTACCTTTTTTTTTCTCTTTCTCACACACACAAAATGACGAATAATCTCACTCTCCAAGAAGTTTCTCAGCACAACACCAAAGGTAAGGGCAAATAGGATTGGCTCCATGACAACAGGTGCTGAATGCGACGATCAGATGATCTGTGGGTCATTATCCATGGCAAAGTGTATGACCTTACCCAGTTTCTGCCTGAGCATCCTGGTGGTCAACGTATTATTCTAAAGTACGCCGGTCAAGACGCCACCGATGCTTTTGACCCTATCCATCCACGCGATATTATCGACCGATATCTATCTCCGGATGTATGCAAAGGTGAAATCGATGCAAGTGCATTGGCCACCGTGGAGAAAGTGGAGACCGATGAAGAGAAACGGCTGCGGCTGGCTCGCGAAAACATGCCGAACCTTCGTGAGATGTACAATACCTTTGATTTCGAATGTAAGTACTTTTTTAATGCCCACATGATGGATGACTTATGCATTGAAAACAGCTGTTGCCAAGGCGGTACTAAAGCCTGAGGCTTGGGCATACTATTCGTCAGGCGCCGACGACGAGATCTCTATGCGAGAGAACCACAATGCATTCCATCGAATTTGGCTTCGACCCCGTGTTATGGTTGATGTCAAGGACATTGATTTGAGCACACACATGCTGGGCACCAAGGTATCCACACCACTTTATATCACTGGCACTGCCTTGGGTAAACTTGGCCATCCAGAAGGCGAGTTGGTATTGACACGCTCTGCCGCGGAAACCAATATCATCCAAATGATTCCCACCCTAGCTTCCTGTTCATTTGATGAAATTGTGGATGCT
The DNA here is from genome assembly GCA_025266875.1 of Fennellomyces sp. T-0311. Classification (NCBI taxonomy): domain Eukaryota; kingdom Fungi; phylum Mucoromycota; class Mucoromycetes; order Mucorales; family Lichtheimiaceae; genus Fennellomyces; species Fennellomyces sp. T-0311. The sequence goes on along the minus strand of JALLLT010000037.1, from coordinate 229,528 downwards.
GCGCTTGATTCCCAGACACAATGGTTGCAGCTGTACGTCAATTCGGATCGCGAAATCACCAAGGCGTTTGTGCAGCATGCCGAGAAGCGCGGTATCAAGGGTCTGTTCGTAACGGTGGATGCTCCTCAACTGGGTCGTCGCGAAAAGGATATGCGTGTCAAGTACGGTGATGAGGCTCCTGAAGAAATGGAACAAAAGGATGTGTCTCGCGATGAAGGCGCCGCGCGTTACATTAGTACTTTTATTGATCCATCGCTCAACTGGAAAGACCTGCCGTGGCTCAGAAGTATTACCAACATGCCCATTATACTCAAGGGCGTTCAAACTCCAGAAGATGCGGTAGAAAGTGCACGCCAAGGTGTTCAGGGAATCGTGTTATCGAACCATGGTGGACGACAACTCGACTTTGCACCATCCGGTATTGAGATCCTGCCAGAGGTCATGGAAGCTTTGCAACGTGAAGGTTTGGACCACGGCTTTGAAGTGTATGTGGATGGTGGCATTCGACGTGGATCGGATATTTTCAAGGCATTGGCATTGGGTGCAACGGGTGTTGGTATTGGTCGACCAGCATTGGTAAGTTACCTTTTTTTCAGTATACCGTTTTTTTTACTGAAATGACTAAATACATGGATAGTTTGCAATGTCGACATATGGGCAAGCTGGTGTCACACGCTTAATCCAATTGCTTCAAGATGAACTTGAGATGTGTATGCGTCTTATGGGTGCTCCAACCGTCAAGCATATTCAGCGTGGCATGGTGGATATTCGTAACCTCAAAGACCACTTTGTTGCAAACCCCGTTGACCACCTATCACACTCTGCGTACGAGCGCATGGTCCCTCGAGGATTGATATCAAAGTTATAAGCATCTCTTAGTTATACTTTACAACATTACTACCATTATCCAATCCAATAAACCGTACCCTTTTATTCATCATTTCATTTTAGGCATGTATCATATTCGAAATGATGCAAACGCTACAATTATATTTGATGGCAGTACCACATTTAACATTGATCGCCACAAAATTCTAACCTAATTCCTTTATTTGTTGGGAACACTACTCCACGCGAAATATACCAGTTGACGAATCCCGCGAAAGTACATTCTACAATTGGCAGCCCAAAGTGAAAGCAATTTAAAGGGGCCTTTAAAAAAGAGCTTAAGCATGGCCATGTGGTTATTAGCGCAGTGAAATATTTAAAGGCAGTAATAAGTTTCCAACCGATGCATATCCTGGGTTAATTGAAACGATGGTAAGAACTTACATGCTGCATGAAATCTTACTTCGCTTCCGTATGGCGATGGCCCGGAAGACGGAGTTAAACTTCCGTCAGATGCATTCGTTGCAACGCAAGCATACTGGCTTTATGTATCAAACAAATGTTCATTGGCTCCAGAGCAGCATAATCTTATCATTTTGATACATGCGTAGTATCCGAGATCTACGTATATCAAGGGAACTGTAATATTGCACATTCAGAAACGAATTTTAATGAGGTTGCAATATGGCTGGCGATGAAGTACACTTCGTACGCTGTCGCAGTTGAAACTCAAGGCTTGACATCCTTCTCCGAGGAGGAGCAGCTTTTCTCAATGACCATGCATCCTTAAAAAGCAATACACTACGTGACGTCAGATCCATCGACGTAGCCAATGGTATTTTAGGCCACAAGCATCCCAAGAATGCTGGTAATATGGAGCTGTTACTTTTTGTAACCTCAGATACTTATGGTTTTACGTCCCAACCAAGCAGAAATTTGATATTATAAAGTTTTCTTGTTATTATACTAGTCTGTCTTGAGTTTTGCCGAATACCCTAAGTGATGGAACATATCAAAAGCGATATTGTAGCTAAGTTAAAAGCTGTTGATGCCATAACAAAAGGGTATGTACGGCGCAGTTTCCATGATCAAGACTGTCACCGAACGTTACCGGTTTGCATCATTTGAAATATTCTCAAAGATAAAATTATACTTTTTATTCACACACAGTAAGCCTTCATCACGTACTATACAGCATGGTGATATATAAGTCAACATGACATTGTAGCAAAACGCATACTCCTATACAGCATCAGTCGCCCCAGCCTCGTGCTTATGTCATGATGAGTGAAAATAACTGTGTTGTTATAGTCGACATAAATGATGACTTGAAAATTCTACTTGACTACATTGGCATTAACTGTATGAAGGCATGGACCCGGGACGGAGAAACAGCTACCTGCCATTTAATTGCCATATGTTTACGTAGACATACTCACATTTAGGAACACTTAGACGAAACGCTCGAACTATTGCGGAAGCTGAGAGATTCCAACAAATCTACAATGAAAATAGCGCTTGATGACTAACCATAAGATCGAAGTTTGTCTCAACTCATGCGGCCATATATCATCAAAGTTACCTAACGTGTTCATGCTCTATACGGACATGATACCTAACCAAGACAGCATGATCAATCTGAGGGCAGATGGGATATAAGCTGAATTCTATGGGATGTAGTATCGTGCGCCTGAATATTTTGGGAAACAGGGTCCAACCTATGTAGCGGGATAAAATATACCCATGCACATGATGCTTTGGGGCACTTTCCCAATTAATTGCACAATAACTAGTATCTGATTCATGTCAAAAGTTAAAAAGATCGTGATCTTTGTGTTTCCCATGTCTTTGTCAGTGTCCGATAATAAGGTACGTAGCACGGTACGAGGAAAATTAAGGGGCACATGCTGCGAACAAGTAGTATTAGCCCACTATCTTTCACAAGCTTTTAATGATTGTTGCTTCACAGCATTAAAGCTTAGATCACTACTTTATCGGGAGCATACGTAACCCCATTGTCCCAACAAAAACAGAGCGCGCAGCGAGCCCCCTTCCTCAGAATCTAGCATATATCCCTCCTCCTTTTGGCATATGTAAAAATGACTAATGGTCATCGTTATAACGTTTTACCATATGATGAACTTATATGCCAGCAATTAATAATAGCTAAAAAAAATATGATCCAATTCGTAACTAATGCCAAAGTAACCCGATCTCTCTGTGACCTGATGTAAGGGAAGTTGATAGATGTCAGTTCATTGGATTTATCATGTGCAAGGCGCACCAGTGAGTTTCATCCCAAGCAAATATCACGAGTACTTGTCCGATTACGTAAAGATGAATCACTTGTAAAACAATGGGAAGCAGGGATCACAGACAACTTCTTCGGCATTTGTCTCAATCAAGCACTGACATGTGAAAAACGTAGCAACCTTGATACATTTCTACTTTCCCTCTTTCACTAACCTTGCAGAGCCGTTATCCTACCTATAAGACAAACACATGAATGTAATGGTGATGCGCATACATCCATTCCAAGCACTAAGAAATGCTTGGCGAGATAGTTGTGTGGTTTTTTTCTGAGGTCAGCGATCGGCGTTCACATGCTTAAGGAATCACATGCTGAAACAGGTTTAGCATGGTATAAAAGGATCAGGGTGCTAACGCGTTGTGTGTCTTTATTACTTGCAAAACCAAAATATATTACAATGCCCAACTGGACCACTATTACCGTACGTTGCTTGACTCGCTCGACTCGATAGCGCTTTTAAACTTACCCTTTGCCGTAGATTCCCGAAAGCCCCACTCCCACCCTCGTGATCGTCAAGAACATTTCGCTCCAGTCAAACGAAGAGACAGGTAATGACGCGGATATATAAAATCAGAAAGGTTCTCATGTTGCCTCTCAGTCAAGGAGTTCTTTTTGTTCTGTGGCAAGATTAGCGAATTTGAATTGACAAAGTAAAGGAGTATCCTGCTGTCGGTTGCCACGGTGATTCTGACATACTTGAATTAGGGATGACGATGGTGAGCACCAGGTCGCTCTTATCGACTTTGAGCGCGCATCTGCCGCAAAGACTGCCACTTTGTTGAGCAATGGTGAGTTTTAGGCGGGAATCTGATAGGATAACGTATAGCTTACGAGTATATGTGTAGCTTTGATTGACGATTGTCATATTGCTGCTGCACCTTACTTCTCGAACAATGCCAGTAGCGAGAATGCCTCCGAGGCTGCCACGAGCGAGAAGGAGGCCGAGGAGACTTCGCAGGAAAGCAAGCCCAAGTCGCGCATTGCTGCTGAGATTCTTGCCAATGGCTATATCTTGCAGGATCAAATTGTTGCAAAGGGTCTGGAGTATGACTCCAAGTACGGTTTGTCCAGCCGTATCACTGGCTACTTGGGCATGTTACAAACCAATGGTGAGTTTGAGGGGGAGTTTGGCTGATTATTTCCACGTTGGGACTGACATGATAAACATAGTCAGATCCATTGATGAGAAGTATCGTATCTGGGATAAGGCTGTAGAACTGGACCAAAAGTACAAGATCCACGAGAAGGCACAAACTGCTGTCCAGTCAGCACTCCAGTCGCAGCCCGGCCAAAAGGCACGCGGCATTGCCGAACAGACCTTTGCTCAGATCGCTGCTGTCCACTTTGAAGCAACCAAGATCAAGGGTGAGAAGAGCGTTAAGGCCGATGCTTAAATACAAACCCTCCTATAGCATATGTTCCCTCTTCCATCGTCGACTAAAGACTATGATACCACGCCATCGTTTCCTTTCCCCCATGTACCAATAAACATACTCTCACATTCTATAACCGAAAGCTGTTTTTAATATAAGGAGCGCATTTCATCGCCGCAGTCTTTTTGTTTCTTAAAACGAGCGTTCGCATGGTTTCCAAACAGAGTGAGTCCGAACTAAACAAAGAGGCCATCGCCATTCTAGATGCCGAAAGTAAGCGCAATGATCAGGCCCTTCCAACGTACGATTAACACAGATGTATTGTAGCTGAACGACGTATCCACGATATTCAACAGCGAGTCGAGTTCGTTTGCGCAGCCTTGCGGGCACAGGGCAACATGCAAATCAACCAGCTGAATCTCGCAATACGACAACTAACGATGCGCGAATTTTGCCATGAATATGGGGCTAATGCCTTGATTGTGTTTCAGAAGCAAGCAAAGGAGCGCATGCAGCAAGTCAAGAAAAGGTTATTGATCGATAGACGTCTGAATATGCTCCACGTGCTGATTTGGTGAACAGGACCCGCGATGAGATGGAGAAGGACGACGAGGAAACGGCACAAGTTTTGAAACCACAGCAAGAGCCTCGATCACCAATAATAAAGCGAACCAAACGCAAATTGCCAAAGCGGCCCGACGCAACAGCAAAGCGAGTACGTGTAGCAGACGCAAAGGGATCAAGCCAATCGCCACCACCAGTAGAACCGAATACAGGCAGCGAGACATCCAATCAGGCACATACAGGAACTAGGCCAGCAGAACGGCATGACGAAGAGGAGTTTGGACCTATGTTTGTACATCTCGAGCGGTCAGATCATCCACGGATCGCCTTCAAGTTGGATCCACAACACTCGATCGATGAACTGGGGCAATTCACAGTCAATATGCCAAATGAAGTGTTTGGACGCATGAATCAGGCACAACGGGAGCGACTGCATGGCCAGATAGAACACATCCAAAGCCAGTTAGAGAAAGTCAAGGTGCAATTAAAAGCAACATAGTTAATGGCAAGGAAAAACAAGGGTGTGTATATTATGATGATTATCGTATCAATGAAAGTGTAAAGTTTAGTTGAAGCTTCTACCGTTGTTGATGGTAGAATACATCACGTCAATCTCGGTGCTGTACACCTTACGTGCGACCTCACGCTTGAGCTTGAACGTGGGAGTCAATAAGTCGTTTTCGACAGTGAATTCGTCGTCTGTCAGGTGAATGGCTCGGATCTGCTCGAAACCCTTGAGGTCATTGGCCTTGCCGAATGCGTTCAATAGCTTGAGGATTTCCTTCTTGACATCTGCATTATTGTAGCTTTCGGCCTTGGGGACATTGGAGAACTTGCTGGCGAGCCATGGGCCGTAAGCGTCCTGATCGGGCACAATAACACCGACAAGGGATGACTGTTTGGAATCACCATATACGAAAGCCTGGCCAACCAACTCGTGCTTCTGGTATACTCCTTCAATCTTCTCAGGCGCGATGTATTCGCCCTGGGACAACTTGAAGATGTTCTTCAAACGGTCAATGATCATGACACGGTTGGCAGCATCGAACATGCCAATGTCACCAGTGTGTAACCAGCCATCGGCGTCAATGGCCTCAGCAGTCTTCTCGGGAACCTTGTAGAATTCTCGCATAATGGAAGTACCACGGATGCAGATCTCACCACGTGGATAAGGCTTGTCGGTCGATCGGTAATCCATATCTGGCACATCGACCAGCTTGATTTCAGAGCAGGGGAAGGGTGCACCGACGACACCGGATGTATTGTCATCTTCAATGGTCTAAAAAGGCAAGTTCAGCTCAACAGCATCCCCATATCCCCACGTTTCCCTGGCAACGTACCAAACAACCACCACAGAAGTTCTCGGTTTGACCGTAGCCCTCGAAGACTCGGGCCGAGAAGCAGATACGCATAAAGTCCATTACGTCAGGCGAAACGGGTGCGGAACCACTCAGAATGAAGCGGAGACGACCACCCAGCTTCTGTCGGATCTGTCCGAAAACAAGACGATCCCACAGCCAGTGGTGCACCGTATTGTTGAGGTTGGCCTTCTTTGCGTTAAATGCGCGGAAGAACAAAAAGCTGCTCAGACCGCCCTTTGCCTTGACACCAGCAAGCACTTTGTCGTAGATGCGGTTGAACAACCGTGGGACCGAGCAGAAGACCGTCGGCTTCAGCACAGTGATATCGTCCAGCAGTTTAGCAGTATCGCCCTGTTGTATGACAACATCACTAAGCAAATGCACGCACACTCACGGGCTTGCGCACAGATTTAAATTACTTACCTGGTAATAACCAATGGCTGCACCTCGGTAAACATGCAAGCCTTGAGCCACGCGCTCAAACACGTGTGCTAGAGGAAGGTATGAGATGTAGACATCGGTGTGGTCAACCGATGCAAACGAGCCGGCATCACCCACAGCGGCGGCACCGTAGATTGAGGCGACACAGTTGGCTTGTGTGATCACGGCGCCCTTGGGAACACCCGTCGTACCACTATCCCCAACATCAATATCCGGAATGGATTCGCTTTGGAATAGAAATATTTACCTAGTGTAGCAGATGGTGGCGATATCCTCAGGCTTGGGCAGCTCAGTTTCCTCTGTGATCGACTCGCCCTTCTTCTCCACTTCCCCAAAGGTGTACACTTCCAATCCAGCGTCTTGCGCAGCCTTCTTATCAGCTTCCTTGAGAGCATCGCCGTCCATGATGATCACGGTTTTGATGGTAGGAAGACGCTCCTTCAAACGAGTAATGTTGGCGAGTTTATCGGCGCTGGCAACAATGAATTCCATGTCGGTCTGGTTGACGATGTAGTCGATGGCCTCGGCACCTAGGGTATCGTACAGAGCGACAATAATGAAGCCTTGGCGATAACTGGCTTGTTCCGTAATAGTCTATCCGGGCCAATGGGTAAATAAGCTGGTATGAAACTAATACAAAGCAAAACATACCCATTCGGGACGGTTCACACTGTAGACACCGATTGCCTGCTGGCTCTTGAGCCCAAGACTCACCAGACCACGGCCATAGCTCTCGATGGTCTTGCGAACTTCGCGATGCGTCCGCCAGACATACTCACCCGCTACGCCGTTCTTTATTTGGCGGGTACCCAGAAATGGAGTGTCTGTAGCGAAAAATTGATCATATTACAGCGTCAATATTCTCGGGATTTATCATGCAAGTGTTGCTACAACACAGTTGCCAACGCAACGAAGGGCCTACCTGCGCCGATTTTATTGCCGTTCAAGTAGAGATCCCACATTGTGTAAATGTTGGGAGGGTGATCAAGCAGTTTGTCGGCAAACTTAAAGTGACGCATAGGCACAGTCTCGCCGTCCTTGGCGACAGCGTCAGGAGCCTTTACTGCATAAGGTGGTTTAAATCTGGGTGCCATGACTTAATTCTCACGAGTAGAATGGAATGAAATGAGAAAGAAAGGAGTTTTCCGACGCCAGGAACTTAAGACAGTCTTGACTATCCATTGACAGCGGACTTTATTGCTCTTTTTCCAGTTTTACCTCGCCGTCCACTAATTTGGCCCTGAGACCCATCTCTGTCAATTCCTCGGTCTGCACGACTTCCTTTGGCTCCATGCCAGCAATCAATGCCTGGTTTTCATGGTTATCTTTGAGGATGTTGCGTAACGCCAGGATAGCATACTCCCGTAAGTCTGTTCGAAAAAATGCGCGACTAAATTAGCTTCCAGCGAACCTTAAAAAATTTACCCCTTTCTCTTCGTCAAGCAAGCCTACATGGATTCGAGTCCTCAATTCTGCACTGTGCCAGGATGAGCGGAATACCGCCTATTTCGCGTATCTAATAAATGGTAAGCAAGCAGTAATACCTCTTACGTCATGCTTTTTGTACCTTGTCTTGCAGCTCGCGGTCGTCGTAACACAGCGCCCCCAGCAACCGCACGCTGTCGCGCTTCAAATAATTGAACCCAGGCTGCTTCTTTTGATCTATTGTCTCACACTGCCTTAAAAGATCTAGTCATAGGCACGGATCAGATCCACATTCATCTACTTCGGCGTCTGTATTACCTGTCACCGGAACTACTGTGTTATCCTCTACTAGCAATGCTTTGAATTCGGGATGCCCTTTGTCCGTTATCGTCAAAAGGGTCGCAGTGATTTGCAGGATAAGCACTAGTGCCGTATACACCTCGGACACGTCATCAATCTCCAGTGCTGAAGGTGGAGCTTGCCCGTCGATCACTTGTTGCATGACGAAAATAGCACGCAGACATAGTTGCCGGACCAGCGCAGCGATTTTCTTTAGTTCGGTATGACTTAAAAAGTCCGGGAATCCATTCTTAAATGCATGAATCTTGGAATCCAACACCTTGATAAGCATTGTCAATCGTCCGTTCATCTGCTCACTGGAGAAAATTCCTGCATGTGAGCATATAAGGAGTAAATATGGATGTATGCACCATTGCAGCTTACCTTGCATTTTCGATGCCACGATATAGTGTCACAAAATGTCCATAGTCGATCAGCTGGCTTATAATGGAATATCTGCACACACACAGAACGTAATGTTAAACAAGCTCTGATGCTTTTTCAGTGTCCTTGTTAACCTACCCGATTTCAAAATTCCTGCTTTGCTCGTCGTTATGGAGTCTTTCCAGGTCATTGAGGATAGCATTGATCATGGATCGGCCGGTTTTGGCTTTCACCATCACGCGACTATAATGTTGCTAGCGTCAGTCGGCATTGACACATCGTTTCGTAAGCTCCTTACCATCGATCTTGAGAGTTCCGGGTGCAGTTCAGGATCAATATCATGGCTGCCATGACTACCCCATCATCGTTGATGTTCAAGAGCTCACTGAAAGTGTGCATTTAGAAAAAGACCTCGTTTCAATCCACGTACTCTATACCTGTATACGCGCCCCCGATCGGCATCGCGCATCCATTCCTTCCATACAAACTCAAGGACAATATTGTTCCCTGTTATCATATTGCAGATGGCCTGCGTCCCAATCTGCATAATTGTAATAGCTGTGGCCTTTCAAGCTCTGTTCATCTCCACGGTTGATAAAAGGGTTAAAATAAACTAACCTTCTTGATTGTGACACTGTAAACGATCCCCTAAGATCTTTTCAATTTCATAAAGTGCCCCGAATTCACTGTAGTCCCTTTGAGTTTATGTCGTTACACCTAATAAAGGAGGCTTACATTGCTAGCTGTTGGTTGACAGGTTCATTGACAACAGCATTGCGGATCAACTTTAAAAGTGCCACTAAACACGCGTGTGCACTGGATTCTTTTGCGAGTGGAGACAGTGCAGGACATGCGACTTCCCAAAAGTCAGGAGAGCAACCCAGGTTTGATCTATAGCCGCGATTAGTTCATGAGCGAATAATCCAACAAAAAAACCAATCGCTTGCCTGAATTCGGCATCGGTCACCGTATGCTTCACCGCTTCAGAAAGTGCCGTCTCCAAATCCGTTTGAGCAACAGGATCGGTAAGATTGTTGACGCAGTTCGTTAGGTTTGATTTGATCGATTCAAGCATGGCAACCACAGCTGAAAACCGGTGTCACCGCGCGGATTTTTCATTACCCAAAATTTTGATCGCATAGCAATCATAGAGTTAGTTTCTATGATGGAATTTGTCACTAAGGATACAATTTTTGGATATGTAATATCGAGAATATGTTATCAATGTGATAAAATCACTAAAAGTTGTTTTTTACGGGTGTATGTGTTGCGCATAAAAGAAATATGTTATGACATTGGAACCTCCTAACGGATAAGGTGCAAATTATTCCAAACTGGGGCTGTTTCTCCCAATATAACATGGGCACTGCAATGAGAAGGTTCTTCAACTATATTGTACAGTTATCCCCGATCTGTGTGTATGGCTCTCGAGCCATTCAACTACGAGGGCGAAGCTGCATAAAGTTCAACTCCTTTGCCATTTTTTCGGGGCTGTTCATCCATCTTATTCCTCGTCATCCCGTAGGCTCCTTTTTCCCTCATCTTAGCCTCGCTTTGACCCTGTGCATACACATACATAGCCCACATTACATTCTCATACTCTTTCTTCTTTTTTTTCATACAACTTTCTTTTTTACATATTCCCCCTAATAACTTGTAATGCCTTCCACTACGATTGCCAATACTGATACTAATACGTGCGATGAGATGCGAGCACTTAAGGCGCAGCTAGCCGTGCAGACTGAAACAATCAAAAGACTACAGCAGGATATGCAGGCACTTAATACAAAATACGTTGCCGAGATCGAACGAGCGGCCGAAACACTTTATGAAAAGGATATGGTCGAACATGAGCTCGAGGAACTAAGCTGCCGTTTGTTTGAGCAGGCCAACAACATGGTTGCGCAGGAGAAGCGCGAGAAGTGTGCCTTGGAGGACCAGCTTAAGCAGACGCAGGAGCAACTTGCTGCCGAACACAGCCAATTGCAAGAATTACGATTACTACAACAGCAGCAACCGCTACAACAGGAACCAATACGACCAACACCGTCATCGTCATCATCCATGACAAGAGTGACAGCCTATTATCCTCCTTCGCTGATGGAAGCATTCAAAAATTTTGCAGCATATACCCCTCAGCGGATTCCCCTGATAAAGCTGCAGCAACAGTTTTCCTTTATCAAATCATGTCAAGAAGACGACGTCGAGCCATGCTTGCGATTCGGACCACACTCCCGTTGGTCAGTAAAAAAAATGATCGAGTACTTGCAAAAGCAACCGTGCTTTATCGAAAAAGTGGATCCGTATTCTTCGATTTCGGAAAGCATGCAACAACGCACAGCTCCTTCACCTGCATATAATCGTCCGCTATGGGAAAGATGGATCGATCACCCTCCATCCGATTCCACACCGTGCTGTTCAGCATGTGGAGAACCCAGTACAGAACTTGACTATCAATTTCGACTTGATGTGAACGATGACTGGTCACGTATCGATCGGTACTGCCGTGATCGGCTCGTCGCGGTGTGTGAATTCTATGTGTTCATCAGAAACATCCACATGGGGCTTTATGCAGATCGCGATATACATGTTTTGTACGAAGAGGGTGTTCGTCTTAGACTTCAAATGTTCGATGCTAGGTATGCATTTTGTATAGGTAGCGCTATGCGCGTGCGATGGTGACTTATATCATTTATAATAGGATGGGGACGTTGCGTGATATTGGACCACCACCTTTATTCGGTGTAGACAAGGATGATAGCGTATCATTGAATGGATCCGTATCTACAGTCTCAACGGCAAGCACCACAGGCCTCCCTCATACACCTATTCAAGAAGTGCATCAGACCGGATATACTGGTATTGAAACACCAGAGCAACATATTCCATCCTCTCGTTCATGGACAATCCAGCATCAAAAAAAGTAAAAAGTAAAAAAAAAAAAAAGAAAGCTACATAATCATAATGGCCATACATGAAAGATCACTACACACGCATAATAGTCATAAACACATAAAAGATTAGTACACTCGCATAATAATCATAGACCTCGTAGTTGAGAGACATTACATGATTGACACATTTTTGCGATGGATCTAGTAGAGACCATATGTTTTACACGTTTGATAAAAGTAATTGCGTTGATTTTTATAGAAGCAACTCATATACCATTTGAGAAGAGGGTATAGACATAGATGATGTGCAGGATCAAACCACAGTGGTGCCGGTTGTACGCTTGTACGCAAACAATAGTGCAGGGCATGCTTCATGAAATGTACGTCGATGGCTTGTTGCACTTCAACCACGTCAATACACATATTCACCGTATGTATCTGCATGTCTTGATACGTGACCTTTATTTTTTTTTATCTAGAGAAGAACTCTTGATGTGTCAACTTGAATGAAGCAGTGGCTGCGGCGTCAAATTAATACGAATCTGTTTTGGAATGTTACAGAATAATATTGATGAGCCTCCTTTTACGAAAAAAAAAAACTCCAATAGGATTTACTGCTGTGGATAAAGTGAGTGGTGACATTTGCTCGGGAATTGGTGCGCATTTGAACATGGCTACTAACTGAATAAGAGGCTTAACCCCTTTGATATATAGGTACGTTTTATAGAGAATTTATAGGCACATCAATCGATCGCAACAACTTAAAGCGTCAGCGGCGCAGGAAAAAAGTGTTTACTTGGAAGAGACACAGTGTTTGTCAGTAAGCGCAATTATAAAGAAAATATAAGGTGTACTAAATGCTGCAAAAATGCGCGCTTTATGAAACCGTAAAGTTTGTGCCTCTGGCGTTATTTAAGACCGAGTTACGACCGGAAACGCGCAAGGTCCTGCTAAACGGAAATCGGCCATAGAAACGCTTGAAATAGAAGCCAGAAGTGAAATGCGTATGATGTGAAATACTAGGGCAAGAAGAGCACATAAAGTAAAAAAGATACGAAATCGACAAGATTCGAAAATGTCAAAAAATCAAAGGCTGCTGTTACCTTGAGAAATCATTCTGAAAGCGTTTTCGTCGAATGGAAACTGATCCAATGACTGGATTTTCTGGATTTATTTAATGGTGGGTTCAGCGGCGCTACCAGCTAATCAATAGCAGCCGAAGAAACCCTTATTTAGAATAGTGTGAATTTCGTCTTCAGCTAAAATACAGAAAGGTTGACTTGAATGAAGATTTATTTCGCTTTATATAGCGGACAACACTAACTGGGAGTAATACGGGACAGTTTAGTTTGTGTTGCTGGCATAGTTTACGACCGAGATATGGCGAAAAGTAAGCCGACTTTGGAAGGAATTAAACGAAAAACAAGGGAAATTTGGAAAAAAGTGGGAAGCAAAGTAAATAGAAGGTACTGTATGAAAACAGCTAGTGAAATCATCTTTAATGCGTACATATTTCAACAGGAAGCATTATAGTCCTTAATTGTTACCTGGTGATCATGGCAACAAGTCTATTTACAATAAGAGTAACTATGTAATAGCAGTCGTAGTTATTTAGTTTTACAATACGTAGCATCTTTTTTTTTTTACATACTACTGCACAGGATTCTTGGATACGTCTATTTATAGGTAGAAGCCTTACCAGCTTTTACAAAGGAAGCGCTAATTACTGAAGTATCTTCGATTAATTTGAAGAGCCTGCTGTGGATATTTAGTACAGACGTATCAAATTGTGTAGCTTGTGATTGTTCTTGTACCGGGGATGCAAATTTTTGAATGTACACGAGGTTTTTGAAACGGGTGCATGCATTTTAACATATACGTATTACGTGCAAGAGGTTCCAGAGTGGGTCAAAGTGCACGATGAAAAGCCTAGATACGTATCTTCTGTACTGCAATTATCGAAAAGGTCATTTTCAATGAATTTGATTGCGTAAACATTCTGAATCACGTTTTTTGTACTTGTCTGGTTTCATCCTTGTCATGACTGCAATGACCACCTGTGTCTCTTTTTATACATGATCTACGTATGCAATATATAAACTGTACGTTCATATTTGCGTCGCACTTTTATGTATCCATGGTGCCTACTAATGTTCGTCATTTGCATACCAAGGTACATCGGTCGTGTGCGTAGTATTCGCTTGGCCTTCTGGCAAAAATGAAGCCGTTCGTTGGACTTATCCCACAGAATGTCTATCAGTAGAGCATGGATGCATTTAAATAGGGCAGATCTGAACTAATATAAAGCAAGCTATCTGCTGACACTTGCGCGATGTGATGCATGGCTATTACTGCATCGGTATACATGACACAATGCCCACTGGACCAATCTACATGTGATGTAACTCATGAATACGCATGGTTGTGCTAGGCCGATTGTTTGTCAAGGTGAACAAGTGAATGGTTACTTTTATACAAGCACTTTGATGTGCCTTGTGCTCCAGATATCGTTGGTCGCCATTTACAGAAAATACGTATGCCGCTTTGCTGTACTTTTACGCGCTGTTTTCCAAGCGGGTGTGTTGCTACCCAAGAAGCTGCACCTGTGGCCCGAAAAGTACACTGTGAATTTGCGTATCTGTATGAACAAGACATACGCGACTACCATATTAAGTGATCACACGTGTCATTTTAGAGTAACGGAGTTGCATCAGCGCTTGCGGTTTGTTCGACTCTTTTACAGTCATTCCAGCCAGGGTGACATTCGAAAAGATCATCTCTTAGCCAGTGCGTCATTATGCCCGACTCACTTACACTGGGAGTGCCGGAGGCTGCCGCGTCCACTGACGTTATACAATTCAAGCTTGTACTGGGAGGCAGTGAAGAGGTTAGTTGTTTGATCGCGCCCAGGCTCCAGAAAACGAGCGTCGAGAGATTCAAGATCTGAAAGAGAACTCACACTGCATACGCCAACCAAAGGCCCTTTCGGATTATCTTTTGCGACACGAGCTTGTGCAGCCCACGATATTTCGGTCGTTCCAACAAATTAGCTGGTTGCATGAAAAATTGACGCGGGCGTTCCCGGAGCTCGTCGTGCCACCGCTCCCTGAACCCCCTTCTGCCCAGCGCATGGACGATCAGGATTACGTGGAGAGGAAGCGGATGCAGGTGCTGCGGTTCTTTGAGAAGCTGATAGCGCGGCCGGTGTTTGCTGATCATGACGACTTTGTCCACTTTTTATCCAATGACATGGTAACCTACACGAAGATGAAACAGATGGCGGTTTGTATGTCTCACTATCCATAGACGCCCACTGAAGTTGGACAAACCAATAGAGGCGTGCTGTCATTTCTGCGATTCAACCGGGTGATCCGGTCCAATACGGATCGCGGGTTCAAGTCGTATAAAGCCACAGAGCCTGTCGAGGGCGTGAGTCGTATATATACACTTTTGATGCCATTGTTTGTCTGACAAACCCGCCTTCCATCTCCAGAATGATCAAGACACATTCCACCGTCACCAGATCTACATTCTCATGCTCGAATCGTATTTCGGGACTATAGCCGAATCGCTGGGCCAGCTGATCCAGACCCGTGAAGGTATACTGAGTGCATCTGTTTGTTTCTGCAATGTAACATGCATACTTTAGGCCTTGCCGATGTGCTGGCACACATGGGCGACGTTGTTATCGAGACGACTCAGAGCAAATACCGCCTAGGAAACGGTGACTCGGAGCCGCATCGAAAGGAGCAGCGTGCGCTTGATCATAAGATGCAATTGTTTGGGCTGTTGATGGACGAGTTGGGTTTCATATTCACACGACAGGTAAACAGCCCGCCGGCAAAACAGGGACCGGGTCACTGACACCGACGTGTACAGGGCATTGAAGAGAACATGAAATTCGGTGATGTGATGATTGAGTACAAGAATTCCATGGATGGTCTCAAGGTAACACAATCTATGCAGACATAAAGTCAGTTCCATTCATATCTTGTCAGACTGCTTTCAATGCCCGAACACAGAAGCTGATGGAGTACGTCGACAGCGTGAAGCACCGTAACAAGAAGCGGGACAAGGCTGACAAGTTGAAGTTGCGGATGGGCCTTCACGCGCCGGAAGTACAGGCAACGATTGCGGAAGAGGAAGAAGCGACTCAAGAGCTGCATTCGTCAAGGCAAGAGTTCGATGAGTGTCAGGCCAAAGTAAAACAAGAAATCCAGCTATTCGAAACACAAAAGCAACATGACATTAAGCGTGCTATCCATGACTATGTTAATCTCAGTTTACGTTATGAACGATCCAAATTGGCAAGTCTCGAGAAGGCTGTCCAAGAGATCCGTCAGTTCCATCCAAAGCCTATTTCGCTTGCACATCAATTGCTCTCCGACGACGATGAGAGCTCGACAGCATCATCGTCAACTACACATGATAATAAACAACAGCAGCGAAAACGAAGGAGACGGAGAGGAAGTAGGAAGCATGGTCCGCAGGCTATATTGTCGTCAGCATCCCTTCCCACATCCACGCCCCGCAAAAAGACTCAGAAGCAAACTAAATCCGGTGATTGCGAGAGCGACGACGATGCGGAAGACGCTACAAAACCCTCTGCAGCTCCCTCATCATCTCGTGTGTCTCCTTTCATACGATATGAAGGTCAATCGCGTGTCCACATGTCTGCGTCTTACGATGAGCGATTAGGCGGCTCCAACTGGCAATATTCTAGTAGCAACTAATTCTATCCTTTCTAAAGTTCGTATATTTACAGTCACTTCTAATAAATGATTACATATATAAAGGTTCTTGAACTTTTAATACTACCTTACATCGCTGTTTCCATACTTGATGCGCAACAAAGGTGTCAATATCAAATATAGAAATGCCGTTGCTTGTTTTCCAAAAGCAACTGGCTCTTCGGACTGATGGAACGCTGGATCCAATGAAATTGCAAATCGGTAGGCTTGCTCAGGTGCCACCTACAAATATTACGCTGCAGAAAAGCCATACGTGTTATTTCTCACACGCCTCCACAGGTATTCGTGTGCCATCACGTTTGCCCCAATCCATTGGCGGTGCTGAGCTCTCTTTTGCGTTGTTTTTTTGTGACAATGTATCAATATGAGCAATTTTTTTAAAAGAAGAAATCTACACACCTGTTGTAATACCATCTTCTTTTGACCTGTAGATCCATTATGCCTACATGTTGCCCTTGTGATGAACTTGCGTGCCGGACAAGTACTTACACAAAGCATTGAGCAACAAAAAAGAAAATGTGCAGGTATACATCCCCAACGAGCTTATAGACTAGCGTGTGACCTGGCTCGTCATTGTAGTAGCAGACAGTAATAGCTCATTGTTCCTTCTGTTTCATACCTTCATGGCATGCGAATCACTTGTTGGATAATTTACCATTTTGTTAGGACAGCTGAACTGTATCAGATTCATGGATCTTGATGTCATTCGTCAAATCTTTCAAAATTCCCACGGCAAAAAACAGGTTTTCTGCTTAGCTTTATTATTGTTCTACATAATGGCACATGTCAAGCGAATCACGATGGTTGCAACAACCTAATCTAATATTGTGGCACTCGTCACTGATTTCAGGTAAAGAAGTCAATGGAGAATGACAATTATCGCTACGATATTATGAATATGTCGGTGGGAACGTCGATAAATGCGATACAGGCAATTCACTCGTAACCCAAGAGGTTGCGGCGCTCATTGATTTCTTCTGGTGGCCAACAGGCGCGATTTGAATTTACGCTGATTTTCTTGTCACGGCTCAGCTTTTCTTTCTTCAGTGCTGTTTAATGTTTCGCACATTGCAGTACCCTTTTTAAAAACCCATTACGCAAGAGAGATGCAGTTGGAATGGCGATCGGTGTGGATTCAGGCGGGTGCAACAATCAGGCATCTCTCTAACCCTAAACCAACACTCCAAATTTTCCATTCGGAAAGCTTTCTTGGATGGACAGTGTCTGACCAAGAAGTTCCTGACAGTTTTCGTTGGCGGCCGTCGGATTTTTCACTGGAACAGTGCAATCTCAAAGACAAAATCGAAAGGCCGTACCTGTGAGTATCTTTGTCTTGTTTCCTTTTGGGTCCCGAAATGGCTCCTCCGATTGCCTGAAACTCTGCTTCGTTCTCTCTTTGCACCCCTTCTCCGTCAGGTGAAAGTGCTCGGTTGTCCTGAAGGAATTCATACCAAGGGAACCACGTGCTGTTCGCTACACGCGTTTGGTTGGCGACAGCTTGAGATGTTTTTTCGTGCGTACCCATGCTCACGAAAACGCGTCTCACGCTGTTCGATCATTGGCTTTCTCGAGAGCCAGCTTCTTTTGGTCTGGAAGGCACTGGGTTCACGGAAGCCTTGATTTGGAAAGGACCTTTTTTCCTCCTCGATGCCAAGGCAGGTTTTCGTCCTGAGGGGGATGGATCCATGTTGCACATGCATGGTGAACGAAGACCTTGGCACTGACTGAAATAAATATAAACAAATAAAGATATCATGCATTAGCTTATCTCCATGTCCTTTTGTGCGCCATCACCAGGGGAAGCTTTCATTGGTGTAGCCTGCTTTTGCTATTTATCATGCAGGTGATGTGTCTCGGCTTCCACGGCTATAAAAAGCGTATTTCTACACGCGACCTCACGTTTCTCTATCGTTGTTTTATTTCCTTTCCCGATATATTAAATGGCAAAAGCTAGTGGCCCATTGCAGCGAATGGTAAGCACCCCGCAGCCCATTCCAAAGACTCGTAATTCGACCACAGAGCGCAATGGCGTCACGGTAGATGTTCCTACTTGCTCCATTCAAATCGACCTCACGCAAGTATTCAATTACCCCATGGGTAAAAAACAGACATCAACCCTGACAATTAACTTTTTTTTTATTTGTTGTCATTGCAGAATTCTCCAAGGCGACGCCCTCGAGCGCGCGGTTGCCAAGTTACTGCACGTCCTGTTTCCCGGGTTCGCGAAGCCCCATCAACGGGTTTCTCTGGAACGAGTGAGCGGTGCCTTGACAAAGTAAGATCAATCGGTTTTCTATACATATCTGGGCTCGGCATTAAGAACTTTCACATGGGTTAGTGCGATATACTTTGTGTCAGTCGGTAGAAGTAAATTATTGTTGCGAGTGTACGGAATCGGATGCGAGCAACTCATTGATAGAGAAAGCGAGCTTCGATGGCTGTCTCGCCTGTCAAAGCTCAACCTTTGTCCGAAATTATTGGCAATTTTCGGAAACGGGCGATTCGAGGAATACTTGCCATCCACAACACTCACAAACGACGATATCCGAGATGCTTATCTCTCTCCAAAATTGGCAGCACGGTTCCGCCAATTGCATTCTATTGTCCATCTTTATCCCTTTACTGGGTCATACAATAAGCTATGCGTTTGGCAAAACGTGGATCGGTGGTACAGCTCCTTGCGATCACTGGCCCTGTCATACCCATTTGATCTTGAATCCCTAGGCCAAGAAATCGAAATTGCCAAATCTATATTGCGGACCGTCGCTAGCCCTGTCGTATTTGGTCATAACGACGTAAGTATGCATACGCACGTGCCAATTCGGGCGTTATTCTAACTAAATTTCTACCTAAAGGCGCAGTATGGCAACGTCCTTCGATTGAATGGAACGGATGATCTCGTACTGGTTGACTTTGAATACGCTGGATACAACCCCGAGGGTTTGACGTTGCCAATCACTTCTCCGAATGGATGTATAACTATCATAGCGATACCCCTGAAGATCAACTACGCCACCAATTTCCTACAATCGACGAGCAACGCAGATTCTTGGCTGCCTATGCAGCCGAGCACACTGAAGATGTAGATACGCTTTTGCAAGAAACTTCGGCTTGGATCATGGCCGTTCATCTTCATTGGGCACTCTGGGGCTTCATGCAAGCTAGTCAAAGTGAGATCGATTTTGATTATCACAGATATGCCTTACAGCATCTCGGTGCATTCCACCGCAAGCTGAAAGAATACACATCCTGAATCACGTTTTCTGGATTTAGTATATATATATAGCTATAATCTTATTTAAATAATCATATCTCTTTGTATATTCACTCAAATATAGCAGTGATATAAGTGATCCAGTCGTTATGGAATGAGCTAAATTCCCTCGAAGGGTCTTTAATGAAATGCATGCGCAGTCCTGCATTTTGGGATTATTTACCGTGGAAGTGGGCGTTTCTGCTGTCCACAGATACGCGGTTACCCATAATCACGGGGACTATTGAATGCCATGTCGTCATAATTATTGCTGCTGGCGCGACGACAAATGCATCCAAGCCTTCCTTTCGGTGCGCAAAGCTGAGGTCGCGTAAGTAGCTGTGAATGGGAATACCGAGCGCAGATGTATCCGGTACGTGGGGTTTGGAACAGTCCCATCAGCCCGAGTGTTATTGATCAGACGCGTCGGCGTTTGAGCGGATTTGTTGATACATTGACATTCGCGGCCACGCGGTGATACCCAGTTAGTTGAACACGTGGAAGAGAGGTTACTGTGCCGGTTCAGGACAGGGACTCACGTTTGTATCCAGGCAGTTGTTGCGTACGGTATATTACTAGGGTATTTGGCATGTGTAATGTAGTAGTCGCAGTTTCAATAGCAGCGAACGAGCAGCGAACCCTGTCATGAGGATGTAGAGCTGTTTCTTTCGAATTTAATTTTTCTTTTGCATTACCAACTTCGCGCCACACCACTTTCTTATTGGCTCAAGCCATGGCCGACAATAACGACAACTCGCAGCCACTGCTTCAGCATCATTCCCACGAGGTCTATGGTGCAAACCCAACCTTAGCAGCCGCAGCTGCTGCCGCCGCTTCATTCGATCACTCACAAGTCGAATCGTATGAACAAAGACAACCATCACAACACATGAATTACCAACAACCAGGCTATCCTATGGTGCGTTTGGTATTTTTCTACTCTTTTTGTGCTTGCACTATATCGCGTGACCTTAAACCTCTTTTTTTTTTTCAATTGTAGCAGACCTCCATGATGTCATCGCCACCACAAAGACAATCCCATCCGCATCGGCCGACTGATCAACCACCTGGAATTGCAGGCTTTCAACGGACGCCGCCACCACCTGAAGCTGTCGAAGAACCACTGTATGTCAACGCCAAACAGTACCACCGTATTTTGAAAAGACGCGCAGCAAGAGCACGACTCGAGGAGCTAAACAAGGTGGCTAAAGCACGGAAACCGTACCTGCATGAAAGTCGACATCGACACGCTATGCGTCGTCCACGAGGACCTGGAGGCCGTTTCTTAAGTAAGTTTCTGTTGCTTCCTTTTGACCATTTTCTTTTTGTAACACGATCAATGCAGCTGCTCAAGAAGTCGCTGAACTGGAGAAAGAGGGCAAATTGCCGCAACAACAAGACCAGCCAGACCCCAGCAGTACAAGAGAAGCAAAGCGAGAAGCAAAGCCTCCTCCTCCAAATATTCAAGCACAACCGCAACCGCCATCATCCGCAGCTCCTTCGTGGAGCGATCATATGTCCTATGGTCAAATCAATCAACAACAACAGTAGTATATAAAAAAAAAGTATACCGCGAGTCTTAGCCTTTAACTTTACAAATGACTTGCTGTAAAAGAGAATGGAAATACAGTATCTATATACATTTATTAAAAGTTATCAAAGTTGCCATAGCTACCGGAAACAGGCTTTTTCGCCTTTCTAGGCACTTCTTCCACAGGATCATCCAGAACATTGTTACCGCTGGATCCGCCTTGAAGGTACTTGCCAACACCGCCACCCACAGCTTTCGGCTTGGCGGATGGCACGCCTTTCCTTGTTCTGCCCGTGTTCAACCCAAACCAGCCCATACTGTCTTCCTTTTCTCGTTTTCGCCGTCGCTCAGCTTCCTCCTCGTCCGCATTTGCCTCATGCGCAAGCTTACGCTTCAGCCGTGTCTGGTATACCTCGAACGGATCGACAAAAACGGATACTTCCTTGATACGAATGTCACGTTCAGGTCGATCACTATCGTCTGCGGGAATGGCTTCCATCTTGTTCAAAACGTCGAGCCCTCCAACAACACGCCCAAAGATGGTATGTTTGCCGTCCAGATGTTGGCACGGACGATAGGTGATAAAGCTAATAGAGATAAGTCACCTGTTTCGTCCTCGTTTTGCCCGACTTACAACTGCGATCCGTTCGTGTTTTCTCCTTTGTTTGCCATGCTAAGAATACCTCGGTCATCGTGCGAAAGGTTTGCTCGGATTTCGTCGTTGAAAGGCTTCTTCCAGTACGATTCGCCACCTTTACCTGTGCCTGTCGGATCACCACCTTGAATCTGTGCATCGCCATGATCAGAAACGCCCTCCAACTCGCTTCTCTGATGACTTACCATAAAGTTCCTTATGCTGCGGTGGAATCGAGTGTCATTGTAGTAACCTGATTTGGCTAGCAAGATAAAGTTATGGCAGGTTTGCGGAGCCTGCATGGAGAAAGACCATTAAATATGCTGTAGTTGTGGACAGAGCACCCACATACCTTGTCGCAATAGAGTTCCAAGTTCAAGTTTCCGAGGTTGGTTGTCAAACGTGCGTAGGCTTTGGCCTTAATACGCTTGTACATGAAGATGTCCTCGTCATACAGCGCCTTTTCGTTCTGAGTGACAGGTGTCATGGCCGACGACGTGAAAGAAGCAGCAGCACGACCCGTCGAAAAGTGAGCGGCATTGTACGGCGTATTCGATTTCTTTTGCTCGAAATGCGGCTTGCTTGTATCCTCTGGCGCCTTTTTGGCGACTGTACCTTCTGGCGTGGTTGATCTTCCATCACTCTCCCCACTTTCTTCCTGGCTCTTCTTCCTCATTTCTGCCAAGACCCGTCCCGTCGCCCCCAGCCCTTTCACGTTGATGTTGTTCATTGGATCTTTTCGTGCGCGTTCCTCGGCTGGCAACATATTAGCACTTCATCCAGCATGATCGATGACTTGACGCTCACCTGCATCAACGACCTTCATGTCGTTCTTCAAGTAATGGAAGTTGGACATGTTGCGTTTGTCTAAATTATGCGGATCCTACCCAATGCATTGAGTAACCCGTCTTTGCCAGACCTCCAGCTTTGTTCGTCTTACCTGCAGCATAATGATGTCTTTTTTGGTAAACGGTTCATCCGTCATTAGATCCTTCATGTGCTTCGCTTTGACGTTCAGTCGTTCAATGGTATCGTATGCAAACACATTGCCTGTGGTTTTGATTGCTGCGATCGCCGTGTGATCGGAAAACACCTTGTAGGTGACAGGACAGTAAAATTCATCCTTGTCATTCTTGTAAAAGTTGAGCTTGATGAGGTTCTTGGTGTCGAGTTTTTCGCCAGTGACAGGATTGGTGCCGTACTTTTTAATGTAAGGAATAATGTGGATCAAGTCGAAAATGATCCCGTCTGGTGTGCATACGGGGTGATCGAACGGTTGAAGTGATAATGAACAACAGTAGAACGGTAATCGTCGAAATCCAGCTCCTTTTCGTTGACCCGTTGTACCGGACGAAGCAGAATGTTGACCGACTTCGCCACTCCATTCTGAATGCGTAATGTATAATTTATCAGTCCACTTGCCCATGGTTTAGTGAAAAAAAGAGAGACGGATATGCCTGATGTTGAATTTGATTTGTGATTTCATTTGCTAAGCATTTGAGCCGTCAGTTTACACTATTGCCCATTCAGAGAACGTAAGTGAGATATGCAAGGCAGATTGCACTGTCATTATCGACTGGCTACAGAATTTCTCCTTGGATATATGTGTCATATTTGAAGCTTACTCTTACTTCACTACAACGACGCATTAATTGACAAGTGCTTAGTTTGAGAGTACGGAAGAGTAATACGACGATTGGATGTTATGTAGAGAGCAATATTACGGTTAAAAGATCCTTTTATATAATTGTACATCAACGATGACAATCATCCAAGGGTATCAAAGTGTGACATACGTTAGTCGCGATAGAAAGTGTAAAACAGCATTGGAGAGCACCCGTTGTTTTTGTGGACGGCCTTGCTGAGATCCAGTGTCTTCTAATGACGTATGAACATCTTCGGTCACCCTAAAAACATCATTAACATTCCCTGGCTCAGTGGAGCTGCTCATTGCGGTGCCGTCGGACAAGCTATCCGCCATGGCTCGGAGTGACTCAGAAGAGCAGGTGCCTGCAGTAGATGTAAAGCTAATAGCCTTTTTTTATATACATTTTCATTTTCAAGATACAGTCATCTATTAGTAATGTTATCGGTAAGGAAATATGCACATTGGACTCACCTTATCAGATTTCTGCTGCTTTACAATACCACGGATGGCTTCATGGAGAATTCTAGTCTTTTGAAGCCTTGGGTAACTGTGTTTTTGTACTTTACATACCTTCTTTGACCGTAAAGCGCGGCGTTGTCGTTTGCTTTTCGTGGTCATTTTTGTTTGAAGAGAACAGAAGGATGTATAACTCAACGCAAAATCCATTCTTAAATTTGTCAAAGTGGTTATGGTATTCACCTCGAGGAAGTCGTGCTGTCAAAGTACTGCGCTCCTTTGTTGAAAGCTTACGGACCTGGTCTACCAAAGCTATTCATGCGATTGTCATTCCAGATAGCGAAGCAGCTCGGTTGATTAACCGGAAAGGAAAGCTTATCCGGTATTAGCTTCAGAATACGTAATGCATTGCCGGAGCAACGACGAATCACTAAGCGCGTTGCGCAGCGGGGAATGTCAGCCATCGGTTCGCAGCATGTGCAGTTAAAAGCTGCGGGAGCTTGCTGAATATGTGGTACTTTGCCACTTGTCCTTGCAGCGCTCCCTTCCAACAACAGCAATAATCTGACGCTTTTAAATCAGATGCTCTCCATTTTCAAGGCAGTGAGAGATAACAATGTAGAAACAGTTCGAGATCTCGTTCAACTGGCGTCAGCCGGAACTACCACTACAAGCGCTAATTATACGTTTGATTCGCAACAACAACAAAATCGACAACTACTTCAACGCTACTGGAAAGCGACAGGACAAAAACAATTCAATATCAACAAACGATCCATACGTGGAAGAACAGCATTACATTGTGCAGCAACATGGAATCGAGTAGAGATAGCAAAGATACTGATAGACTGTCCGCTGGTTAACATTAACCTTCAAGATCGCGAAAACGGTTGGACAGCACTTCACAGGCAAGCGCTCGATAGTTACGTGTTTGGCTCTCGTACTTTCTTACTGACTTGCGAAGCAGAGCACTTTACCTAGGCAACCTTGAAATTGCCCTTTTGCTTATTCGCCATGGCGACGCTGATCTCAGTATAAAAGACTGGGAAGGTATACGACCACTAGAACTGGTGACTTTGACACTGCACAACTTTCCAATTCCAAAAAACGTCAATATGGAGCAATCCAGCGACGATGACCTCGAACAATGGAAGAATGTGGTCAATTTCAAGCAAACAAGCAGATCTGGTGGCACAGATTTGTACTCCTGGGGTAGCAATACCAATTATCTACTTGGGTTTCGTGATTCCGAGAACAGGGCCAATCCAGAGCACGTTCATCTCGATCTAGAGTCTCAACAAATCGGTCAAATCATGCAGCGCGTCCAGGTTGTTCTGGAATCCGTGAAAATGTCAAAGAACCATATGGCCGTATTGACAAGTGAACCCAAACACAACTTGCTCGTATGTGGATTCGGTCGTGGTGGAAGACTCGGTATTGGTAGTGATCTGAACGCACAATTGGTGCCTGTCCCGGTTCAATGGCATGAGCGGATTGTCGCCGTGGCACTAGGCCGAGATCACACCGTGGCTGTGTCTGAACGAGGCAATGTGGTGACTTTCGGAAGTAACGAGTTTGGTCAACTTGGTGAGTGAGCGAGAGGCGAAAGTGACTGGAATCGTACCACTGATGGATCCGTTAAGGGTACGAGACCGAGGATATGCAGCAACTTGTACCACGCAAAATCCAGGCACCGAGTTTGAAACGACAGGAAATTGTTGGTGCTGCAGCATCAACTGTGCACTCGGTTGTGTACACGGAAACGGATCTATTTACCTTTGGTTATAACAAAGGCCAGTTGGGTGAGTTGTTTGCTTGCACTTGTGGGAATTATCACTGATTGCAACTGTCAAAAGGCTACCATGCTGCTGGCGATGACATACGACAAGCTACCCCGAGGAAGGTTGCTTTGAATAGCAAGATCAAACAAGTTGTTGCGATAGTATGTAGCTGCTATAGTTTCTCATGGGAATTGGGCTTGCTAACCGGATTGCAGGAATACGCGACGGCTGTTTTGCTGGAATCGAAAGATGTCATTTTACTGTGCAACCATACTCAGCAGAAAGTCATGTAAGCGGGTATCTTCTTTTAATGTAAACATATTAGCTGACAGGGCACCAGATTTGCCACGAGTCGATTCCCAGCCACCATGCAATTGTACACCAGTGCCGCTACATACATGGTCAAGCTCTTGCAAAGCGGCGACGAATACCTGGGAGCTATATCCAACATGGGCGAAGTGTATCTTTGGACTTGCAGGCCGAACACAAAGCAAGGCGAAAAGGGTCGAGCTGCGCAAAAGCAAGCGACCGTCATTAGTGCGCCAAAACGAGTCTATGACTTGAAAAAGCCGCATTTGGCAGCGATCGATGCAAGCATCGGACACCACGGTGAGTTGATCGTCTGCACAGTCGCGGGACAAGTCTTTGTTGGACATCCAACCAAAGATGGTTACAAATATCGCATCATACCAAAACTGCAACGATGTATCCAAGTATGTGCAAGTCCCAGTGGTGCCTTTGCAGCCGTCCGCGCAGAAGTCAAGACCAAAGATGTGCTGCCAATGCCATCGTCCTTTTCGCACGACGTATCCTGCTCTCTGCCGCATATGACGGCTGCCGATCAACTTGATAAACAAATCTATGATCTCAAAAGGCAAAAGGAATATGAGCTTGAACAAGTAGCTCAACGAAACGAAGAGATGGACGTTGAACCTGAGGAAACGACTGTGCAGGAGAATATTATTATGGAGACGTTTGATAGTCGCGTGGACGACGCTGTCGATGCGGCATGGAACAAATCACAGACGATCGCATCCAACGACAGTACGCTCGACGTTGTGTTTATTCTTGGAAAAAGACGGATTTATTGTCACAGCTGCATACTGATTGCGCGTAGCCGGTTCTTCAAACGGTTGTTCAAACAAAAACGGGTTGAGCACTCTGGCTTGGACATTACTTGGGTCGACAAGCGTGTGGAGATTCGGATCATGCAAACTATCTGCACCTCGGCCCTTTTGTTATTCTTCGACTATCTTTACACGGATATCTTTACCCATCCCATGAGCGCCTACTACAAACAACCCAATCTCAGTCGTGACAATGGTATTCCCACAGCAAAGACTGTTCAGAACGATCTAGCCGCATTGGCGGCAATCTTTGAAATGGATACGCTGCACGATTCGGCATTGCTTAGCTACGCCAACACACCGCAACCAACATTAAAAACCGATATCCTTCGACTATTCAACGAACAAACCGGGTGCAACGTAGCTCTAGAATTAAAAGATGGACAGATGCTGTGCCATGAGTTCGTGTTGCGACAACGCTGCCCCTTTTTTGAAGCCCTTTTCGAACCTGGATCGATTTGGACGCAGGCGCGACGAGAACAGGTGTCCCCGGCAGATCCCTATTTGCATATCCAAATGACCCATATATCGATGGAAGTGATGAAGCCACTTTTGCAGTACCTGTACGGTGACTTGGACGAGAACAAACTGTTTGGTGATACGATCAAGGAGACGTCAGAGGAAATGATGGATCTTTTGATCGAGGTTCTGTGCGTATCGGATGAACTTTTGCTTTGCCAATTGAAACGCTCTTGTGAACGTGCTCTTGTGCGTTTCTTAAAGTTGCGCACGGCCAGCCAATTGCTGCAATACTCGGACCTGTATTTGGCAGAGTTCCTAAAGGCATCGTGTCTTGATTTTATTGCGGCGAACCTGGATATATTCATCACAAGCGGGTACGTTGCACCGTGTGCAAATGGTAGTTATCGATTGTTAAACTTTTTGCGATATTTTAGCATGCTGGACACGATCGATTCTTCGATATTGCAGGAGCTCGAATTGCACGTGCGGTACAACCAGGCGCTCCAATCGCCATCCGTACGAAGCATTATGTTATCGTCACCAGCGCCGATCACTGGAGAGGAGGATCAAGACGAGGAATTTGAGTCGTCGCTGCATACTTTATCACGCGAAGATGCACCTATTGTCAGCAATTACTATGAAACACTCGTCACCGTACTTCCGGAAACACCTGCATCTCCTCTGACACCCAAAAGTGAGGAAGATGAAGGTGTATTTGCCATGGATGAAGACCAACAAAGGTCGAAAAAGAAACCAAGCTCAAAGTATTTACCGGCAGATGGCAAGAACCAGCAGCAGGCATCTGCTAGTTCAAGCACTGGCAGTACGACCGGGGGCTCAACTTGGCATGGATGGGCGCCTACCCCAGCCATGTCTGTAGGCTCATATGAGTATGCTTCTTATTGTATGTGTATCGATGTGTCATTATTAAATATTTTTTTTTCAATTGTAGGTCAAAGATGCCGTTGAGAGAAGTTTTGGAACAGCATCCCAAACCCAATGAACTCTCATCGACACCACCTTCTTCTTGGGGAAAGGTAATGTCGAGTAAGTGACTTCAATAACAAAGTTCTAATGATTTGCAAATTGCAGGCATCACCGCCACATATTCTCAAAAAGTTATCGCAAAAGGAGAGACGAAAGATCCAGCAACAAGAGATGGCTGCGGCCGCGGCAGTAGCAGCAACGCCCAGACCAGTTTGGGGAAAAGTGAATGTCCAAGCAGCACCCATCCCTACCGAGCCAACTCCTGTTCCTTTGACAAAGGACACCATTGCCACAAGAAAGCAAAGTCTCAAGAATGGCGCAGCAAGCAATGACGTAACAGAAGATGGGTCTTCCAAAGGAAAGAAAATGTAAGCGTTCAACTGAGATAATTCTACAAGAGATACTAAACGATATTTTAGTTACATATCAAAGGAAGAGTTTCACGATACTCTAGACGAAAGCAGACGACAAAGGTCCAAGTCTGATGAACAAGATAGCAGTTTCAATCCACAGCGCAGTTTGGGTGCTGGATTTTCGTTCACGCCGATCCGACGTAAACATGCGCCAATTGGGCGACAGAATTCCCAAGAAGAACAGCAACTGGCGGGCTCATTCCAAGCGATTCAGAAACAGCAAGAGCAAGAAGATCTGTGGATCAAGGGAAAGCAGGCTCGAAAGAATTTGATTCGCATCCAAGCTGAAGAGCGTGCTGTCGAAAGCTTGCGACAGTTTTATGTCCAGACATTGGATGCAAAGCGCGGTGAATGGTTTGAAGTAAAGATAGAGACGCTTTGATCTGTACTTTTTCTGATTGTACATAGTCTAATATAACATTTTTTTGGTATTTAAATCTTGTCTTTTTTTTTTCTTTTACCCATCTCCAATGCTATTGCTACTTATTCTACTTTTTGTGTTTGTTGTCAAGGCTACCCCGGACCGTGACGAGCATTGGCATCACCATCACAACAACCATCATCATTATCCACCTCATAGCCAACCTGTTACTCGAGTAGACCCCTATGACCCGCCACCACCACCCGGAGTCACTTTTGATTGATATGTCTGTGAACGAAACAAGCTACCGTTGCTTTATTTTCTTAACTACTTGCTCGAATCAGGACGTCTGAATTCATTGCGGTTCTCAATAAAGAACTGGGCAAGATCCAATGGCTCGCGTCCAGTCAAATCACGTAAATCATCTGTCACCTTGTCGAACGTGAAATGCTTCGCAAGTTTGAATCCATCCATAAGGAAGTCGATAAGAGCGTCACTGAGGTTTGGATGTAATGGAGGGCGTTCAGCACCAGGTCGATGCGAGGGAATACTTTGGAGATATTCTCGCATTTCGTCTTCGCTGATCTCCTGGTAGGTGATTTCACCTTCTTCACCCTCCAAGGCATGGTTAAGTTGCTCGGCAACGTCCTCGTTCGTGTACACACATGGACCAGTCAACTCGTAGATACGCTTGACTGCAGTTGGAGGTGGAACGGACAGCACATCTTCTTCGTCAATGTCTTGCTTCTTTGGACTGAGGATGTAGGTGGCGACGGCGTCACAAAGGTCTTGAAGATCAATGCTGGTGGATTTAGCGTCCGGCGGCAAAGGCATACCAATGATGCCACGTTGCTGGATCATTGCATTCCACAGGAAATTGGCCTGGTGTAAGAATGTGGGGCGGAAAATGCACCAGCGTCCGTACGCAAAAGTATTGCGAAGGTGCTCTTCGAGTTGATGGTATTGACCGATGGGTGAGTTCCGATCCTCAGCATACTCGGCTCCCATGAGGGAAACCATTTGGATTCGCTTCACATCCTCAAGACTGGCGGAATTTATCACGTTCATGGTGTGCGGCACACGGTTTTCGCTCATGATGGGCAGTATGACGACTGAACGGACATGGCGCATTTGCTGACGGAGCGTGGCTTGTTCTTCATAGTTGACTTGCTAGACAATGAAAATGCGTTCAGAACAAAGAAGAAAAGATGTTGATAGTAAGACGTAGGCATACCTGCACATCAACACCCGCCTCGATCAAATCCTCCATTCCTTGAAGACGCTGGCACAAGACGCGGACACGCCAGTGCTTCTTCATCTTCCCGGGATGCTGGGCGATTTCTCGGGCCATGTAGCGTGCCAGAGCGTGGCCAATATAGGATTCACCGCTGCTGATGAGAACAAACCTTTGATGATGGGCTTCAGCGGACATCATGTATAGTCTGGGTGAGAGGTGAACGGCACGAACAGCCAAGTCGGCAACCTTCCCTTTTATTACCAACGTCTCGTATGGGAATATTGTGAGCTGTTCCAGACCCGAACGAGACCATGACAGCTCAACAACGACTCCAAACTGCTGCTATTCTTGGCCTCTATCGATTTCATGCAGCTTGAAACGCGGCGGGAACCATAACGGGCATAATGGTGCTTTCGGAGGGTGGGCACTCTGCAGCACGATTTACCTTTTCCTTCTTACCCTTTGCTTTTTTTTCTCACCCCATTTGAAAATCTTGTTTCATTGCAGTCTATAAGCAGCATCACTATATTCTTCAGTTACCATGAACTCGGGCACTGAAGTCATCCGAAATGCAGGCGGTT
Organism: Fennellomyces sp. T-0311; assembly: GCA_025266875.1. NCBI lineage: Eukaryota > Fungi > Mucoromycota > Mucoromycetes > Mucorales > Lichtheimiaceae > Fennellomyces > Fennellomyces sp. T-0311. The sequence goes on along the minus strand of JALLLT010000037.1, from coordinate 198,386 downwards.
TCATTGATCCCGCTGTCGGCACCGAAGGCGCCCGAGACGATCTGCAAATGTATTATTGTTTTACCGATGACACGGTGCAAGTATTCAGCAAGATTGAGGATCACCTAGGCCAAGCAACGTTGGCAGTTCAAGTCAATCTGACCGATCTAGGCCGTTTGGCACCTGTGCAACGGGTAAAAAGTAGCAACCAACAAGTGTCTGTACGTGACAGCCTAACAATAGCGAAACAGGTTGAACGAGTCATGAGTTGTGAATACGAACAGAAACCGGTCCTAGTGATTGTGGCAGCAAGCTCGGAACAACTTCATGTCGTATTCTGGTTTGATATTCGTTCCGAGTCGCTAAATCTCGTCGCGCTGGAGGAGCCACTGGCAGGTCAGATATGCGCTTTCCATGTCATGCACTCTCCGATGATTGTGGTAAAGAAACAGGGGGGGGTGGACCAGGTAAGGGGATTGTTAACCGTGCACTTTTACATCAGTTTGCCGGCGAGCTTAAAAAAGACCAGGCTCTACGCCATATTTTGGCGTTTGGTATGCATGATGGCTCGATCCGCATCGTTATGATAGAGTACCCCATAGGAGACCGCATACAAACAGTAAGTAGTACCGTACGATGAGCCCTTTGTGTGTGCGTTATTGATGCGTGATCAGACTTCCACACTGGTTTCCGCTTCAGAGTTGGACGGATCACCTGTTACTGCTCTTACATTGATACCGCCTGCAAAAAATAAGCCATGGAGAGCGCATTCCAGCTATGACCCTCGTTTGGTGGTGGGTACCATCAAAGGCTTGTTGGTCCATTTGACAGTACATCGCTCCGGTTCCATTACTGTCAACACGCCACATCGTCTGAGGGCAAATATCGCGTACAATAGTCGTGAGTCTACTGAGAGTCGCTCCGCTTTTGGTCACTGATGCATACATAACGACAGATCCTATCACGCATATAACGGGACTTCGTGATCCCAAGCGGCAAAGCAAGTGCGTGATCGCCGTTGGCCAGGACTCCTCCCTTGGAAGCACAGCGTAAGTTTTCATGATCACCCCGTTATTACTCGTCTAATCTGTTGGCATAGTAATGACAGCGTTAAAAATCAAGCATGTGTCAATGTCATAGAATATTATGGCAACAACCAAAGAAAATGTATCTTTGTTCTTCGTCCCATTGCCCTTCAAGATATTTGCGAAATCATGTCACTGCGTCTGATGCCCAGTAAGAGCTGGATCTCCGATATCATAGCTGTTGCTTACACTGATTTAATCCAGACTCTACTGGATATTCCATCACGATTGGTTTTCGATCCATCAATGCGGACTCGCTCAATATGGTGTCGTACAACATCTTCAAGGAAGAGCATACAGTCATAGCACGGCTTAATCTGGATACAAAAGAAGAGGAACTTGGTTGGCTTTGGGTATGGATTCAAAGCATCCAGTTTCCGGTAGGTTACTCACTCTATTTTTCAATAGGATGTTTACCCTCTCGAGAACAAGTATTTGGCACTTGCAGAAAACTCTCTCTTCCGAGTAAGTTTGAACAATTATCCGATTTAATATACTTACACGGTATTAGCTGTCAAACTCTGGTACAGAAGCGTACGAAAATCGTATAATACAGTTTCGACCAGACGGGACTAGCAGCCAAGAAGACATGATGTATCATTCAGATGAAGAACAGGGGTTCTCGAGAGGAACATCTGTAGAGTCGACCATGGATCTAGATGAGGACGCATCGGTAAAACAAGAGACATATCTATATCGTTAATTTCTTAACAAAAGTGTACGTTACAGAACACTGAACCGGAAATGGTTGAAGAGGTTCCTGCTTACGAATCAACGAAGCCAGCTGTAAGTGTTTTTTTCTCATAATAACGTAAGTGCGATTAACACTCTGCAAAGGCAGAAGATGAGGAGGAGGCAATCCTTGCCAAATTTGAAGAGTCTTACACGGTAAGGATCATTATTAGGGAATCCAACTAATAGCTAACCCTTTGTGCCAGGTCGAAGCAGTTAATCCAGATACGATTGAGGCAGAAGAAACCATAAAGACCCGCAGTGTGTCATTAACTCGTACGGTCAGTGTTGCAGGAGTTAGTAATGCAGATGATGAGCTTGAGAAGGTGAGATTTCTTTTTTTTTGCAGTTACAGACATAATCGTAACTTGAGTAATGAATAGTTTGAAGAAATCGCCGATGAGATTCATGATGTTTTAATGGATGAAGCGACTGATATGGAAGTTCATGATACATCTGCTTCAGAGTTGTTCATGGTACGTAAACGTTTCAATGCGAATCTGATTACAGCTAACGATCGTAATAGCTCGAAGCCGTCGAAACACACGTTGATGATTTTCCAGAGCATCATCATACTCCAGGGCATGAGGAAACGCTGCGGTATGATGGTGCTCCCGAATATAACGAACCTTCAGAACATACTCCAGAATTCCATGAAGCTCCGCAGTACAATGATATTTCAGACTACGATGATATTTCAGACTACGATGATACTTCAGACTACAGTAATGCTTCAGACTACGATGATGCTTCAGACTATGACGATACTCCAGATTATACTGACTTTCAAGACGATACGAAGGCACCTCAGAATGATAGCCACGATAATTATCAGGAGGCTGCACCACCTGCAGGACCATCTGACACACCATATTCCACTGGAGATGGAGTATATCCAGCCGCACCTGGAACAGATATGAAAGATACTTCTCCAGATACTGCTGAAACGGATGAATCGGTGTGGTTTCTATGATGTATCTAGGATCTACTTTTCTCATCTCTTTTTTTTCAATTTAGATTATTCACAGAGAAGCTCCTGCTAAGGTACAGCATGATTCAGATACCGAACAAGATAAAGGGGCGGATATGGTACAATCGGATAACCAGGAAGGCAAAGGATCAGACGATGAACACGTGAAAAAGCCGTCTGATGTTCAGGATGACAAGAAGTTGATTATCCAGCGAACTGAAGAATCGGTAGTGCTGGACGATCAAGTAGTACCAATCGAGGAGGCTTCATACGTCGAACATGATCAAGTCTCACACGCTGAGCATGAAGATCAAGTATCTGGTGTTTCAGAAGATAACGAAGCTTATGCCAAGCAAGGTCAATCTCCACATTTCCAGGAAGAATTAGAAACATCCGCTCAGCAAATTAAAGAGCCACTGGCTGAGCAAGAGGAGGCAACACATGTTCAACAGGATCAAGTACTACCAGTTGAGCAAGATGAAGTGTCACAAGCTGAAGGGGACCAACCACTTTGCGTTCAGCAAGACCCAGAGGCATATGTTGAAGATGAAAAACCACGCGAGGAGCAAGATAATATGGTAGAGGTCGAGAGTGACTCTGAGGAGCCCACTGGACCCTTCACTCATTCCGAAGAAACTCCTCAAGATGATGGTTTACGGTCGTTCTCCACAGTAGACCAAGACGAACATTTGAAAACGGCTCCGCACTCATTGTCTACTGATGAATCCCAGATGTGGTCGTCGTTTGTTACAAGCACAACGATCGTATCAACACCATCACCGAAAATGACGCCATCTGACTCTAATCCTCCTTCATCATCACCCCTCCACCTCGACGAAGACATCCATACTCCATTCACTTTCCAAGGCTTACAACAACAATCCACCGGCCCACCTCACACGCTTGCAGACGAAAGCGAACCTCTTGTGAACCATCCCATTTTTACTAGCGGCCCGCCACTTGCTGCCCATGAATACTTTGAGAATGATCAATCACTGTCAGGCCATCACTTTTTTGCATCACAGTCTTTTGCAGAAGGGCAACCTCTCGCGGAAGAACAGCCCTCGATGGAAGAGCAGCCGCTTATGGTGGACGAACATGTAACAACACCGTCACCCAGCTTCACCGAAGCGCTTCTACAGTATCCGCAACCCCAAGCATGTCGTGAAGAAGCCGTTGGTGGCGAACTATTCATTGACTTGTTGATGAAAGAGATTGATTCTGAATGTAGGTATCAGCACTCGTTAGGAGCGACTCAAAGGTCTAACCCACAATTTCAGACGCAAACACCTATCCTTTGCTAAGCAATAAGCTGGATCTCCTTCTGAATGAAACCCCACTTCGTAGTGTGCACGGCATGATTATTTGCTATCTAAACACTTACGATACCGGCGACGACGTGATCACAAAGCCATATGTCACTGTCCCGGAACAAGAAGTAAGCCTGGCCATTGCTTATTGGCTGCTCGATCGGCGTCTGTATGAGGTACAGTGACTTAAGCATCAGGGATACACCAAAGCTGACACTGTGTACATGCAGCGTGCGGCCGGCTACTTGCAGAAAGCGCGTGCACCGAGGACGCTTGACTACAAAATTATGAAGACACTAGAGAGAGGCCTTGGTTGTCAGAAGGCACAACAGATTCTGGAGGAGGTTGAATCATCACGGCAGGAATCTGATTTAATGTTCCGTCCCGAAAGCTGGGTGCGCTTCTTGCAAGAAGCTTCTCTTCCCGCTGCGCTCAACTACATAGTAAGTTGTCCATTCGTCTGGTTTCTGCAATACTAAATGGCCACCGTAGAAAACACGCATCATGAGCACCGACACTCGCAAGCAACACATCAACAACATTCTAGACAAATTATTACATGGTAAACCCCTCTGATCTACGCTTACAAACCAGTTATGCTAAAGGTCACCACACAGGCCCCGTACTCCCAAGCATGCTCGAACTCAAGCAGCTGGCAATGTTTGAACACGGCGAGGATCAGTATCGACAACTTGTTTCCTTTGCGCACGAATCTGATACGCTCCCTGCAAAGGCGTTCATGGTGTGCCATTACATCCAGACGCGCCAGAACGGTGACGCCGTACTACTCAATCGTAAAATCCAAGCAGCCAAACCTGCCGCTTCCGTCTCCAAGCAGGAAGAGGAGATTTACAGAGAGTGTCAAGCGTTGGAGGAAAAGGTATTCGCTACACTGCCTCCCATTGCGCGCGAGCTGCCTGCTGAAATCTTCCTGTTCCGCCCAGGCCAAGGTCAGTGTAGTTGATGAAAGTGGTGTGTGCGTTTTATTGTGCTAAACTAGTTCACAGCAAGACCACCCTATCAGAACTATTTCCGGGAGAAAGGCACCCATGCTGGCTCTCTGTTCCTTGGAGACGTGATTGCCCGCCGGCTAACCAAACTGAAAACCAACAAGCGGGGACGCGAGCAAGGATATGAGGAAGGGCGTGGATGTACAAAGGCACGAAAACTGTAAAAAAAAAAAGAGCTACCACATATATCCACTGTAATTATTGCATAATATATCATCTGAAAGTATCAAATCTCTTTTCTTCCAAATTAATCCCTCTTTTGGTCCACACACTTTATGTCATTTCCAAGACACTTTGCAAAGTTCTTTGTAGAGATCTTGCCCATTAATGACTACCTCGTCAAAACATTCGCCATTGATTTGACCTTGACCGAGTCGGGCATTGATCAGCACGGCATCGAGAAACTGTTCATTGGATTACCCCACGGCCAGGTTGATTATGAGGAACACTTGACGACTCATTCAGGACCAACGACAATTTCTGAGGTTTGTAACACGACACCAAGCTACAGGGGGGGAAATGACAGGAGATTGTTGCAGGTGATCGAAAATGTGCGTCGCGATATTTTGACAGCGGGCAAAGGCAACGATCACATGCTTACGGCAGGTCTTTACCTGGTAAGTGCCTTGCGTCGCAACACTTGTGATATGCTCATGGCTCGCGGCTTGCATAGAGTATCCAGAAAAACGAGTTGAATGAACGAAAAGTCGAGGTGAAGCACCAGAATACAGTAGCCCAAGGAATGCTATCACCGCTGTGGGATGCGATCCTGCGATGGTACGTACTCCTTGATTATGGCTTGTGGCTCGTTCTCATATACTGCAAGCAGCACCGGCGAGAAAGTGATTAGACATCTTTTAAAGCGCACAGTTATTCTTGTAAAACTGTCGCATGATAGCTATTACCAGTTGTCAGGTACGGCAACGCTTATGATGACAACTTCGGTTGCTAAGCAAACGCTGCAGGACCACGCATTACGGTTGTCATGGACCCAAAGGAGCAAGAATGGACTCACAGCGCGACAAAAAGTGATGAATGCAGAATTATCCCAGCCAGCATGATGTATAACAGGCGTTTCATTCGTCGCCCCCAAATTTTGATGAAAAGCAACGCGCTCGAACAATTAATTGTCATGTTTCCAAAGGAATTCTTAAAGGTAGCTTCTTCTATCGATTGTCGCTCGTAAGTGCATGTAATAATATCTACTGGATAGAAACGCAAAAAGTTTCCGAGACGTTTGGACACCATCAAGAGCATCGTTGAATGCATGATTGATCGGAATGCCCACTCCAAGCCCTTATCTGCCCTGGCAGCTACCTGTGCCAACCCAAAGGTATCCTATCGCCTTGGCAATGGTCCCATTTTTCTGACGCAACTATACTAGGGAGATACACTAGACAAGATGGCAACATCGCCCAAAGCGGTTCGTGAACCTTAATGTCAAATATTGTACTTGATCTAACACACGCGTAACTACAGGTATATCAGTTCGCTGTGAGGCAAGCAAAAAAAGTATTCCCAATTTCGTTTTGGGGATCGGAACACAACTTCGTGGTGGTGACGAAAGGTACGTTGCACTTAATCGCTACCACTCCCTAACATGTGAATGAGCGTAGTTATCAAGCGATTGGTGAGCCTTAGGAAACGAGAATACTTGGACCTCGCTGACGTATTGAGCAATTTCAATGTACCGTTAGAGCTATTATATCTTGAGATACACCACTCATACGTAATGATAGATTACCGACTGCACTTGGCTTGAACCACCGTGGAATCCGACTGCACCCCTTCATCCAGACGAACTCAGCAAGAGAAGAGACTTGCTATATCAAGCCATGAAATGGTTCTTCCATGACTATGTTTTTCAACTGATTCGGGTATAAATACGCGTCTATCCTTGAAAATGAACAAAGCTAATACCAGTTTGGTAGTCACATTTCTATGTGACAGAAAGTAGTACAGTAAGCAATGGCATGGCCTTCTATCACGCCGATATATGGAAGGAAAAATCAAAGTTATTCCTCGATGAACTTGCTACAAATCGATACGAAAAAATTCAATCTGTAAGTAACCGCAATACAGTAATGACAACTCTCATACTAAACATTTACCAAACCAGCCACCAGAAAATGTCCAGGCAGCAATCTTAAGACTAGTTCCAAAAGGAAACAACATGCGCCCAATCACAAATATGGTAATTGAGGGCTTTTTTAAGTACCAATTTTATGATAACCATTACCGCAGTCGATCATAAATAAGGGCTCAAGCACTAGACTCGAAAAAGCGCTGAAGATCCTGGCATATGAAAAGGTATCAAATCGAACATCATTTCGCAATTACGCGACTGACAGTGAGTGGCAGGAACGTCAACAAACAAAAGATGTGGGGAAATCTGTGATAAGTGTATCTGAAATATATTCAAAATTATCGCCGTATAAAAAAAACGTTTTCAAGCGAATCAAGAGGTACAAACGTGCTGCGTTTGCAAAGGGATTTACTAATATCAATGTAACTAGCACGTTCCACTTTGTTAAGACTGATATCAAAAATTGCTTCGATTCGATTGACCAGCAGCTACTATTAGAGATACTCAGGATTAAATTGCAGGAGGTGCGTTTTTGTCGTGCATGAGCTGTATGTAGTGTAGTTTAACGAGATTTATTAAACGCATAGAGTTATACCATAAAGTCGTACAATACGTCATACAGTCGTTCAGGTCGATTACATTGGCGACAAGAGATATTTGCTGACAGTGAAAGTAAGTATGAAAGGTGAAGCCCTTCTAGTTACTGAATCGACGGAATTTCAGGAGATCCGTCATCGACATCAGAAGCCGAGCTTTTGAGTCTGGCTGAGCGATGCAGTGAGGTGGTCTGGATGGAAAACGTAAAGCGCTAAATCGCTCCCTTGTGTGCTTTATATATTTATTAATGTGTCCCTTTCTATTAGGCACACTATGACATTCAATCTGTCCAGTCGCTCCTGGATCTCATTGAAGAGCACATTAAGGGCAACATAGTTAAGGTATGGTTTTCGAGCTTATGATGCCCTAGTTAAACTCACCGTAGCTATAGATAGGAGATGGCATTTATCGGCAGAAAATTGGTATCCCACAAGGCTCAATTTTATCCACAATGCTATCTCATTTCTTCTATTCAAACATGGAGAACGAATGCTTAGGATTTATAAAGCAAGATCCGGATGCAGTAGGTTTCCGCAAATAATTGCGAATTGATACAAAGGTTAACGCTTGGATAGTTGCTGCTTCGATACGTTGACGACTTCTTATTAATCAGTCCAAACATTGCCACAATTGAAACGTTCTGCGCTTTTATACATGCAGGTAAAAGACTCGAATGCATCAGACATACAAAAAATGATTGATTGAACATATCAAAGGTTCTGACAAGTACGGAACGACGTTCAGCGCAGCAAAGTCAATGACAACGGCGGAAGATAAAAACGTACCGCTGTGTACTGAGCGTGGTATGCTATCTGACGCATACATTCCTTTTCTAGGTCTAACATGTTTTCCTAAAGAATTACCTTGGTGCGGTCTTAAGATCGACACTAAAACATTGGATGTCTACTCGGATTTCTCATGGTATATCAAAAACAGTATGTATAGCCATATGGACATATTTTTAATGTCAAATCTGACTATTTGTTTCAGAGATACGAGACTTGGTGACAATGCGTTTTGAAGCATCTGTTGGAGACATCCAACGCAAAGTGATTCAGTAGGTTGATTTTTGCCACAAAAGATCATGTGTAAGTAATCGAGTCTGGTTTATATAGGACGGTTAAAGCTAGACAACATCGGCTTCTCGTTGATCTCGAGTTCAACAAAGAAACTACTGTATATAGAAACATTTATGAATCATACTTGATTGGCGCGTTGAAGTTCACGACATATTGCCGTGAAATAGAACGGTATGACAAACGAAAAAAGATATCATGGATTGCTCTCTTCAGTAAGTAGATATGCCTCTTTTTCCATAGAAAAAATGGCTAATCAATTTCTAGACATAATCATCAATGTCCACTCTCAAACGACAGCCACACTCCCTCCAAGTTTGCACAGAACGATATTACGTGCCTTGATCTTCAACGCATTTGTAAAAGTTTTGTCTCGAAAACATGCATCTTTCCGTGACCTGCTACAACATTTGAAGAAAAAACTAAGAAAACTGGGAGGGGCACGGAAAGTTGCACAAAAGATGATTCGCTCGTGGCCAGAAAGCGAGTTACTTCGGATAACATAAATAAAGACGAATTTCTACCATCTCTATTATTTGAACTTTTTTCCATGGTGATCGCCGCAAGTAAACTGTTGAGCGAGTGATCGATCAGGGATACGTAAGAGTTCAGGTACTAAGCTCAAAAAAGTACTGAAGGTCATGGAATAATTTTAATGGAAGCATGTCAAATACATTATTGTCAGAGACCATAGCGCTTAATATAATGCGCATTATACAAAGTGGGTTACAACAATAGTAGATGCAGAAAATATCGTAATTAGAATGTTAAAGAAGCTTCAAAGTCATTACCGTACAAGCATAAAATAACGTTTTCAACAAACCACCCAACATACTATGCATTATATCCTGAACATGCTGCGTCGGTAAGGGATCACTGATGTCGATGTAGTTCACACGTTTTTATTTGTCAAAATCGATATCGAAATTACTGCTACGTGATCTATTAGCATCTAATATTGGAGATCATCATGTTCAGCCTGCAGGAGTGCGTTATTATCATGCATAAACGCCTGGCAATAATTAACGTGATTCATCAAAGATACGAAATTTTACAGTGAAACCATATAATGCGATACATCTTTGTTCAGGTTGTGTGCCACAATAACAAATACGATTCCCCCGTGACAAATTTGAGTAGAAAAAGTAATGAAAGGGTGACTTTTTAGTTTCTAAATCGACGAAATTTCAGGAGATCTTTCATTCACTGCATCCCATCGTGCTGAGCTTTTTCTGGCAAAACAACTTGGACAATCTGAATGGATGGCGTAACGAACTATCGTTTGATCCGATTATTTTATTGCTGCTTTATAGAATTATCGGCCTCTTCCTTAGTTTAGGCAAGTTGCACGTATATACGCAAACTGCCTGGTCTCTCCTAAAGCTTATCGAGGAGCACACTACTCGAGATAGCGTAGTCAAAAGTGGGACATTGGGTTCCTTGCTTGTTCGGGTTCCTAGTTTAACTTGCCTGGACTGTAGATAGGAGATAACAATTATGTGTAAGAATTGGGATTCTGCCAAGGTACATGTCTATCGAGAATATAAATTGATTCTGATATTCGAATATGGTAAAAGAAGTTTCGGACCAAAATGAGTGCATGAGCTAACATATTAGTCACTTACTGCTTGGATACTCTGGCAGATTTCTGTTTCCGTATAATTACTAAAAAGTTCTGCAAAGGTAAATGTACAGACCAAAAATTCAAATAGCTTGTCATACAGTTGCATAACCCTTGACCGATCTTTTATATCAAAGAAGCTGACAAGTTTAGGCCAGAATTAATCATGCAAAGACTATGACAACACTTATAGGCAAAAGTACTAACGTGCCAGGTTGTACCGACCGGGGTATGGTACCTGAATATTATGCAAGCGCACATCATTTTCCTAGTACTACTGAGTCCCTGAAGAGCGATCCTTAAGGTGGCCTAAGACTGTCACCAAATCCTTGGATGTACACTCAAGGTATCCATGACAAGAAAGCCGAATGTACACGTTTACAGCTTGAAGCGGCCGAATCCTAAATGTGATTATAATCACGTCTGCTTGTCAAATGTACGTGATCTGATGGTAGAATGTCTACCCTTGACGCATCATAGAGAGAGAAATTTAACGCTACGTAGTTACGAATATTTATTTTATAAAAAAAATTTATGTAAGGATAGCGAACATGATTTATGTACGGTAATAGTAACAAGTAAAAGAGATCTTTAAATTAGTTGATCCTAAATTCTTCAACGCAAGTACTGTGTACAGGCGCTTTACTAACAGCTCATGTTAGACGTGTAGAATTGCCGTTATTGCTAAAAAATGGAATGGTATGTCAAGCGGAAAAAAAGTTTCAGGAGTTACATTGCCCAGTAAAGTTAATACCATTCGCAAATAGAAGGTTCCAGGCTCAAAGTTCTTCAGCAACTTAGAAATGCACATTCTCAAGTAGCCGCCACATTGTCTCCATGTTTGGATAGATCGATTCTACGTGCACTGATCTTTACGGTAATCATAATGATCTTATCTCGAAGGCATGCATCTTTCCAAGATATAACGATCAAAACTTGAAACAATAGGGTTTGCACAAAAAGCGAGGTGCAGAGAGGATGAACTAATTCATGTTCCGATCTCGTAGATGTACGTGTTTATAAATATCTGCGACAATATCTACAAGGTTTCCTGATTGTTAATGATAGTTATTATCCCAATAAAACCATTGGGTATTGATTTCAGGCTAATGTAGCTGGGATTGCCTTTGCCGCACAAGTCTGTAACAGTACATGCGTTTGTTCTGACTTTACTGCTCTGCACACTCCTTTTTTCGTGGTCTTACGAAAACACCCTTGCACCTCCAGCGCTAGGGTCGTCACTTTTTTTTGAAGAACCACTGCACATGGTGTGACTCCCCGTGATTGTGCCCTTAACGAAGAAAACGCTAACACTGGTGCACATGTCAATGCACAAAGGTATGTAAAAAGATCAAATAGCTATACTGCTCAAGAGGTTTTAGAAAGTAAAAGATTTTTAATATTCAAGGGATGGGATACTGGGAATGTTTCAGTACTTTAATAGCAGTAATCGGAATGCAATCATTATGGACGTCCTTTTAGCGATATGAGCCGTACTTCAGGTTCTCCGCCAGGGGCTCACCACAAGGAAAAAGGAGCGCAGCATCCAAGTCGCTGTCAAAGTAATCTGCCCAGGGGACCTTTCTCTATACATGCTTCTGTGGTGCACATTGCAAAGTTAGCTTCGCTCGGTTCGTTTCAAAATTAAAAAGGGCCGTAACCGATGAAGCTGACCGAAGGAGACGCTACTACAGGAGAAGCAGTATAAAGCTTCGTCGGTTCGGATAATCAAAGGTGGCTAGACGCACTAGAAAGAGCCTTTGTCATCATTGCTAAATTTCATGTACATTGTAATTAGTTTCTAATTATATAAATAGATAAAGAGAGGCAAATAGGATATAGTAGAATTGTCCGAGCGGAAAGCATATTCGGTGATAGAGTTCCTAAGGCTGATATCTTTTTTTTTTCAATCCTTAAACTAGGATCAACTTGCAGCATATGATGCCATAGAAGCGTGTTTCACAGCAGGATCTTGGTTTATATTCTAATGTACTCGGTCAGGAAAAACTAGCGTGCTAGTGAGCTGCAGCATTGATGAGATGTCCGAGGAAAAAAGTGCTTTGCCACAGTACTTGTGGTTGGGCACTTGCACGATTAAGGAGGCGCGGTATGTCGTGCACATCATCTTTTTTTTTGCCTCCCTACTTACTATCACTGCCAATTTTCTGGCAGAGAGCTTATATATCTTTTCGAACTCGAGAACATTTTGGTTTCTTCTCATTTTCTTACACTTTTTCTTATATTCTATACCACCCCCTTCCAGTCCTTCATATTAAAAAAAAAGAACTCTAATAGTATGGTCATTGATCAACGAAACTTCCTCGAGGCCATCGAAAACCTTTCAGCTTCGTCGAAAAAGCAGCCTCCTCCAATCGATAGCATCGAGATAACCGATGAACAAACTATGTGTGAACTGTACAATAGCTCCGTCCATTTCCTTACCCATGATACCACGCAGTTTGGCGACGAATATTTGCCTTATCCCCCATTTTTCTCGTCTGGATACAGCAGTTCGATCTCGAGTTTCACAAACTCGTCGTCGTCTTCTGTCACTTCAGAAACCTCCTCCTCCCGTTCCTTCTTTACCGCCTCAGATCGATTCAACTCTCCTTTACTCAAACCCAAGAAGCACCGAGTAGCTAAACATGACTCAGTGTATCATGACCAAGACAACGAAAGCATGGCTTCATTGTTGGATTCAAACAAGCGGTAAGGAACTATTTTTATACCATTTGGCCTGCTTCTGACTGACACAACCATTTTTTTTAGCGACTATTACGGTTTCAAACGACCAACGCAATGGGTGAATGTCGAAACACTTTACCGATTCGATCGTGACTACCGAAAAATTCTCAACCATCAATCTTGTAAATGGAACCAACTTCTGACAGAATATGGTGGCGAGTTGCCTCCCTTTAGCTCTAAACGTACGCATTTCTCTCATCTTACTTATTCTTTGTACTAATTAATGGTCTCTAGTGAAGCGCTATGCACGTAAAGGCGTCCCTCGGCACTTGCGAGGCAAAGTAAGAAGGAAAAAGCATGCATTGTGTAACATTAATTGACGATCATGTTCAGGCCTGGATGCATTACAGCGGCGCCAAAGCTAAAATGGATGCGCATCCCAATGAATACAAGATACTTTTGGAAAAAGCGACAGAAATGGGCAAATCTAACCCACACGCAGAAGTTATTTATCGAGGTAAGAAGATAAAATCCATTCAGGGGCATCCCTAAACTCATCGCTGCATGCAATAACAGATCTGCATCGTACATTTCCGGACAACACCTACTTCTCATGCGCCGTTCCACAGCCTGACGGGACAGTTGCCATGATACCGGAGTCTAACCCAAGACTATGCGCCCTTCAGCGTGTGTTGCTTGCCTTCAGCGTCCATTCACCGAACATCGGATACTGCCAATCACTCAACTTTTTGGCAGGGTTCTTCTTGCTGTCCGTCGAAGATGAAGAAGAAGCATTTTGGATTCTGGAAACAACCGTGAACGATATCTATCCCGAGAATATGTTTGATGATTCCATGGACGGATCCGCCATCGATCAAACGGTGCTCATGCAGCTCGTCTATGAAAAGATGCCCGCTGTCTGGAACAAGCTCAGCAACAAACGCTGCTTTTGGGAGTGCGTGCAAGACTTACCACCAGTAACACTTGTCACCAACCACTGGTTCCTGACGCTGTTTTTAAACATATTACCCATTGAAACTGTCGCTCGTGTATGGGATTGTGTCTTTGTGTAAGTGTGCTATCTTAAAAAAAGGGTCTCGTCTCATAAAGCAGGTTATATAGTGAAGGATACAAGGTCCTCTTTCGGGTGGCACTGGCAATCATCAAGTTGAGCGAGGAATCAATATGTGCAGCTGAAGATCCTACAGATGCACTCCAACTCCTTCAGAATATACCCAAGCGTCTATTAGATTGTCACGAATTTATGCAGGTAACATATACATTATCATTGCTCTCTCCAAAAACTCTAAACGCTCTCCTTTTACAGTACGTCTTTTCGAAATCTGGTATTTCGAATGATTTGACATACAGAGATATCGAAAGTCGACGGTCCATGTTTCGTAATCGTCGCCTTCAGCGCATCCCCGTGAAGCCAACGTTTTCAAGTCCATCATCAGCGGGACTGAGTGATACATGGAGTGATGATGATATTGTAGAGCAGATTTACCTGTAGTTATTTCCCTTACATATTCTTGCCAAACGATTAAAGGATCATGGCTTATTTGATGCAGCGCTTAAAGCTGCATTCAAGAGCAAACATTCAATGACAACGAATTCTTGTGCATGATGCGTTGTGTCAAAAGATTAGATGGATTCCGTGCAAAAGGTGGCGTTGCCAAGCTATGCGGCTGTTGGTGTCGTACACAAAATAAACACAGCTCCAAATTTGTAACTGCAACAACACGATCTGGTTTTCTCTGCCTGTCAAATACTACTTCAGAGCTAGGTGGGTCAATGTACGTATAAAAAATAAAGCGAGGCTAAAAAGGAGTCTCGTTGAATAACTCTTATCTTTCGGTATATTGAATTAGCGATGGCAGTTTAGAAACGATAGCGTTTTTCGTCTTCAGAATTGCCTGAATGGTGAAGGACGTATAGGATCCCTTCCTTTGCATTGATCATGTGGATCCGAGTGTGTCTTTAACATCCGCTCTGCAGCGTAATGACCGTATTGCAATATTGAAGTCAACCAGGTGTCCTGTTAAGCTCACCCCGTTTGTTCATACGGTGAATGTAATAATTTCAGTCCCTTTTTTAAAGACACCGCCCATCATATCGACTTTCGAAGCTCGATTTGCATCTCCAGTACGTAACGAAAAAAGGCGTGAGTAAGTACTGGGATATAGTCACTCAGTAACGAAGGTAGATCTGGGTGGCAGAGAACCCGTAAGTCAACAGGGTCATGAAAACTTCATGCCTACGTATGGACGAGCAACAAAAGTGTTTGGTATCAAAATAATCCTGAGCTACTTTACTCATTAGGAAATAGCCAACAAATAGTTACATCTGCACCATCTGCCCTTCTTTTTGTCCACTTCAGCCACAATTGATTTAGTTATGTAGTACTGCATGTCTTACCGTTTATATACTGCCTGGTTTGTAGACAGTTATGAAGATCATTGACCGTTCAAGCGCCTTTCGTCCATACTCGGTACGTCATTGGCAAAAATAGAAATGGAAAGCTATAGAACTGTTCCCCTATTACTTGGAGCAGCATATTCTTTTTTTCTATTGTGCGGTAAAAGAGAAAACGGATGCCTTACATAAAATTCTTTGCAACACCCATGTCCTGTCAGCAAAATTAGGTTTATTTAGGAAGCAGGTACGTACGCAACAAAGTTTATCTTTTTTTTTTCCTAGTACCCCCTTGCTTGACCTGTCAGAACCGCCTTCAGGAGTTGATGGCTCTGTTCGTTAATTACTTTATCGAATTCTAAGTAATTATGTACCTCTGCTGTTGTAAACTAAGTTGAAAAAATGGTGTATTGGTGTATGAGGTACTTGTCTACTCCCTTGTGTCGTTCACACCGAAGCCATGGCGATCTTCGAATCGTATACCATTAACGGTGATGCATCTAATTATAGGTCAGAAAGATGGCGAATAAGTAACCGGTTGAATCTTCTGCCATGTTTTGTATTCTGCCGTTGACAGATATTTACCATTGATGACAAAAAGGTCTACTGTGTATCACTCATTATTGTTTTAGTCAGTAATTCAGAACATGTTAGCTAGTGCGAAAAGTTTTTGCCAGCCTTCGTGTCACTATGTGCTACCATCCTGTGTAACCAACTCTAAAATTCCTTGCATATCGGAAGAGCAACAGAATGATTCGACTTTCGGAAATTCGGTTTATTGAAACCCAGGAGAAGGACATCAATTGTTCAAGAACAATTACTTCAACAAAGCAGAAAAGTTGGGGGTGCTGATTAGTCACAGAGTACGATTCGCAATAAAGAAGAAACATTCTAACCTTCTTGGTTGCACCGATATGTTGAACAATCTTCAGAACAATCCCTTCCTTCCTCACGAAGATGACAGGATGATCCCGTTATATCGGGTCTATGTGTGAAAAAAGGAGCAAAACGAAAAATAACCACAAGGATTCTTCAGTTTTTTCATGGCTGCTCCGACGATCCAATAATTGTGTGTTCAAAACAGAGCGTTGATCGGCATACGAGTTCACAAGTCTAGGTGGAAAACTTGCACCGTATAAGGAAACAACAGTTCCTCTGAGCTGTCGTGTTACGTTTCAGTAACCATCAACAATACATTTGAAATCAATCGAGAGGGTTAACGATATACTTTAGCAAATGGCGAAATGGTGGCAAACGGACTCGTATCATCTGAGTTTAGTATAGGGAGACACAAGATAATCCGCGTTGTCGATTCTTTTATAAAAAATGTGAGCGAGGCTGGATCGTTTACAGCCCTACCGGCTACGCAACCAAAAACGGTTGCTGATCATTGACGTTTTGGGTCGGTGTGTGAGCGGCATCCGACCAACGGGGGGTCGGGAAAGTGCTAGGTTCAACAAGGATGATGGTTGGTACTTTGTGTAATGATAAAAAAGCCCAACATGCAATTTAATTGTGAACACAAAAAACAGACTATCGGTTTTTTTCAGTCTGCCATCTATTTTTCGTTTTACCTTTCCTTTCTTTTCCTTTTCCTCTTCGAACTTTTTCAAAAAAAAAAAAAAGATCAACGCTACATTTTATACACACGCGAAACGGTATACACGATAAAGATTAGGTGGACACCGTGTACCCATCATGGAACATCAATATTTCGAGCCATCGACACAACCTGATGGTGGTGAACTTGCGTCGAAAGTTGTTTCGTGTATATCCGTCACAGCAATGGCGATGTTATTCGGCATCAAAACATTCAACGTTCAGTTCAGATATCTGACTTATTCTCGGTGGCTCGTCTTGTTGCTTTATATCGTTTCTTGGGGATTCACCACCGCCGGTATGCTGTTTGTCACAACAAATAACGGTAAACTGCTGAAAAAGGAAGCGAGCAAAGCGTTTCAACTTGTTCTGACATGAATCAATTTAGGCAACTACATATCTTGCTTCCTCTCCGAAATGGCTTGTGATATTTTTTATGCTGGTACAAAAATCATCATTTATATGTGGTATGTATTGCATGTAGTCCTTATAGTACAATGACACTAAACTATCCTCAGGCTTATTGAGAAAGTGTGGGTCGTATCGTCCGTCCGACAATCACGATGGAAAACAAAGTCGTACAGAGTTCACATGATTCTTCTTTGCCCGTATATCGGCATCACAGCGCTCTTGATCATTTTCCATATTGCTGAAATCGAGGACACTGGAGTTTGCATCATTGGCCTTCAACCGCCAGCCAGTATCCCACTCTTGGTACGCATATCTTGTGTATATTTGTGCTATTCTTAGTCGGTTGTACTAACGTCAGAAATATTTATAGGTGTATGACTTTGTATGTGGAGATTTATTTCGAGAAAATGCACGGGCCAATAACTGATTTTCATGCTGCATCTAGGTGTTCAATCTGTACTTTACGATTCTCTTTGTACGGCCATTGATGAAAATCGGACGCAGTGTACAGATGGATTGGAAGAGTTCACGATTACACGAAGTCGCTTTACGAACCTTGGCAGCATCCACCGTGTGTCTACTTGTCTCATTCGCCAACATTTTGACACTTGTGATTCTAAATGGTCGAGAACGTGGTGTTCTCTGTTTAACGTGCTGCACAGTCGATGTAACAATCAACGTGATTACGATTCATTGGGTGACAACGAACCCAACCGGCAGAACGAGCAAAGACAACAACATTAGCAATTCGAATCCGAATGACTCGTTAGATCCCGACGATCATACTTCAAGACGAGGGGCAGCGGATGCGGATATCAAAGGCACAACATATCGGCGACAGACGGATTTGTACAACGTCGGAATTGACGACTACATTGGCGACCCGAATGGAGCACATTTCGCAGTAGCATCGGGCGGCGGAACGGTTGGTTATGCAGGAGGCAACCTAAATTCGTCCGGAAACAACAGCCTCATGGGTACCACCACTGGCGCGGTTCCTATCGGAATTCACGATCATTATCGTTACATGAACGGGCGCTTTGTCATGATTACGGAAAAGGAAGATGACGATATTGGTGTGGAGAGCAGGCCCTCTTCTATCCAAGAATCACAAAGCAGTCGTAAATCGCTGACTAAATTTGGATCATCGCCATCTTCATAACACAGTTGCACTCCCTTTGAGAAAAAAAGAAACGGTATACACTGCTTTTTTTTATATATATATCAAGCTATACATCAGTGTTGCTGCATACCCTCTTTTGAACCTTGTGCTCTACCGTCATTGGAGATCGCAGTAAGTAGTATGCTTATGCTTTATTTTTTTCGTGCACTCTTGTCGACTCGCTCCATATATTCCTTTACTACTTTCCTCCCTTACAAATATTATGTGTTGTATATGAATGTTTTAAAAGATGTTTTTTGTTTTCCTTCTAACTTGTACATTTATTTTTCCGTCACAATATCGGTCATTTGGATTGGAACACTGGGGTGATTATTTGTAGTGTTTCGATGAATAATCGTAGTACAGTAATGGTATCCAGTGTTGAAGTTCGTCACAGCCGTATTACGTACGATGTGCTAAAGGGGATTAAAGTTATGATATGCCAACCTCAAGCTTATACGACGTATCTGAACAAGTGTTATATTTATATAGATTGGAGAGGAAAACTAACTGTATACAAGATAGTACGAAGGATGCCCTTCAAATATCACCGAAAGACTGGTTCCAGATGACTTGTTCGGATGGTGCCTTGATAAGTTTTTGACCATCTGATGAGATTGCCCACTCGTTGCATTCAAGAATACATCGTGCGAGTTCGCAAAATCGGTGGCACGTTTTTCCAAGTTCATCACTACAACCATTTTGCTCTGCCAAGTATCCGCGCTGCAACCCAATTACCACAAAGTCAAGGGCTTGCCAAATATGTTCATTGCTGCCGCGTTTAACGCAAACAAGCATGAGGCCATTGAGTACCCGTAATTCAGTCAGTTCATCAAGTTGCGGAGGGTCGAACTGGGTCAATAGGCTGTGGGTATAGCTCAATGCTTTGTATGGCTGAGGAGCGTAGTTGACCATGGCCACAGGAGCCTTTTGAACGACGGCTATTCCTTCATCCGTGCACGCACTTAAGTACATAAATTTTAGATTTGCTACCTGTGCTCTTTCCAATCGGAAGTGTCCCCAACAGCTTCTTATACAACGATTCGCATGTTTTATAATTACCGCCTTCAGCAGTGTCGAGAAGACAATTGATGAACCTCCCCAAAGTCGCTTTCTTCCAAAAGAAAAAAATGTGTATTTACTTTGACACGATTGTCATCAAGATGGAACTCTGTGACGCGAAATGTGAGCTGATCGGTCCAGAGTATACATGTATTTTTTTGGTACTGTCGTTATTATGTAACATCATTTCCGTGCTTCTTGCTTTGCTATGGGATTGAGCCGTTTGGCACCACCGTAAAGGTGGGCATATCTGCACATATGCTTGATGATTATGGCACATTCTGAATGCGGTTATCAATGAAGATGTCCGTGTACACTTTTTCGACGTCATTGGCCACATTCTAGACTTGGGAGAAGTATCAAATTTCATCATTTTACTACAATTGCATATATTGGCAATCAAGTAAAGGGGTAGGTACTCTTGCCATTTTTGCTCGTTGTTGACGGAGCAGTAAGGGCATATCTCCAACATTAATGCTAAACTTCATACATTTATACTTTTTCTAAAGTCTAATCGAAGATCTATCATTCCTGAGAATCTGGTAGCGTAACTCATGTGACACTAACCACATGGCTACCTTTGCAATAATATTTTAGGCAAAAGCCGCCAATACATTCGCGTGCAGCAAATAAACATTAGATATGTATATATGTAAACAAATGAGCCTGAGACCTGCTTTGAGCAAACATTATTTTTGGCGATAAATGGATATATTGGCTTTATTAAACAATCCAATCAAGGTGTGCTGACATGGCAGTATTGGGACACGCAAAGAAAACACGTAAACGAGGTTGGGGGCAACCGACCACCGCATTTGCTTACTGCTTGTTTTCAGATCTCGTAGCCTGCGAGAATAAAGACGGGATCGTGGTTGTAAACACACGGATCAACAAGTTGAAAACCGGTGTAGAGCAATGCACGTAATATGGTATCTGATGGACAAAATGCAAGATTAGCGATGTGGATGAAAAGCGGAAACAGAGCGGGTGTCACTTACTTGAGTTTCTGCTATTCTTGCCTACGGCAATAACCAGGGATTCACAATCGGTTCCTTCAGCGATTTCAATCAGCTGACTGATGCTGCATATCCAACAAAAACAAATACAGGTGTTAGTAGATAATGTGGCCCAATCCAAACATCATTTTTGGGTAACACAAAGCAACAAAAGCAGTTTCCTCCTCATCTTTGCATGCATGTGTGTTTGGCTTGCAAACCATTTAAAGCATACCTAGGCTTTGACGATGTACTTTATAAAGAGAGGAGGAAACCCCCTCTGGACCTTGAGGAACTCACCAAGAATAAAACTCGTTATGGTTCACGTTCTTAGCCTGGGCGATTGTTGGCAGGGTCATAAACACGGTATCCTGGTAAATGAAACCATGGCACTGTACGGTACCGTTGTTACCGATCGACATAAGCTCGTGCACCTGCTGGTCTGCATCAGGCACCAACGACGAAACCATATCATCGTTTCCAACTATGCGGGAGATTAGTATCGGGCCATACTGGTTAGCGCTCTCGCTCTTCCCCCTTTTTTTCCCTCTTTAAAAATAACTTGCCCCGTTTATCCACGGCGAGCACTTCCAGCGGGGCCTTTATGGCAACGCTGGAAAGGGCAGAGTCACTGCCACCACCACCAGAACCGGAAATTGGCTCCGTGGTTACATGATGTAAAGTTTCAAGTGGGATGGCGTGATCATTGAAAAGTGAATTATTTGAGATAATCATAATGCGTCGATGTTTTTAAGGCCAGGTAGAATTACTACTACTACTGCTGTAATTCCGGTCTTTAGTGGCCTTGGAGAAGATGGTGTTGGATGCGTAAAGGAAAAGCACCGTAGATTTGTCCAGCTCTGTTTCTTGAAGATGGGGGCGACTCTACTGTGTGGTTGCAATGTGGGTGAGCGGGCTAGACTGGGCGGGGAGGAGGTGCAATATTAAATGAATATATACCGTGTGGAGCGCCCTGCACAGTTGGGTAAAGAAAAGCGTGGTGTACGTTTCGGGAAGGAGAGCGAGAGAAAGAGAAAGAAGAAGTGCTTGTCAAGGAAGGGGACGGGCGGAGCGCATGGATTGGTCCTCGTCGGCATTTTTTTGCTGGTTGGTGTAACGTGTAAGGCTGTCGTCACCTCAGGAGGCAGCAAGCTGTGTGTGTGTGTGTATCACTTCAAGGGCTCCTATAATTTACTGTGTGTGCATGTTGACAATGTGTTTTGGTTGCACGGCATGGTGTGTTTCGCCCAGGTGTGTAAGGGGCTATATGGCGGATTCCATTTTGAACCACCCATTTTTCTTTCTCTTTCTCTCTCTCTTCACCTCTTCCGTCGCGCGATTTCGCCGATTCCTTTTGATTCCGTCTTGACATGCCTTGAATATACCCCATGGACAACATACAGGCTCTGTTTTATCACGCAACCGATTGTCTCGGCAGTGGGAATCTTAAGGCACGGCTGATCACATAAAGAAGCAGCGGCTTTATTAATTTGGGTCAATATGATAGAGCTCCTATGAGTTGTACCTGCAGGCCCTCGATGCCACACTCGACGAGCTTCACCAAATCAAGTTCGTGGACCAATGTAAGAGCCGCGACCGCACTTTCTTTGTTGGCTTGCTTTTTCTTATTTCTTGCTGCTGCAGACGCATTGCTTTCGGACAACAAGGACGGACTATTTGCCATGGCCAAGACGTGCCTGGAGAACACACAAAGCATACTGAACAAGCGACGGCAGGCCCCGCCCGTTCCTCCCAAGCCAGCGTCCATCCGGCAGCAAGGGCCGCAGACGCCTGCACGCTCAGCCGTGTGGAAGAAAATGGCCCAGAAGCCGGCAGCGGTTATTGTGCCGAAGAAAAAAGGCATCGATCACCGCGACGATGGTGAGGGCCCTTTCCCGTCCACGCACAAAGGGGCTAATTATATATACATATACATATGCTGATCCCTATTATATTGGCAGATAAGAGAGACGAAGAGCTCAAGCCCCGGCCTCAGCTCTTGCGCCGGCCCTCCAACACCTCCATCGCCCAGCCAGCCTCGCCCCTCGTCAACCCCATCAGCGCTGTGAAGACCTTCCTGTCGTCCTCGCTGCCCGAGAGGCAGAGCAGAGAGGACGACGTCGTGTTCATGGCCAGCGGGGCCGTCGATCCGGCCTGTCTGGTGCGTGCGCAGTGCGACCACACCAGCAGCAACGTGCCCTCGATTCCCCAGGCCCCGCTGCACATCATCTACAAATCCCTCCAGCAGAAGCTGGAGAACCTAGAACGACACAACCTGCACTCTGCCGACGTCAAGCAGGCCCTCACGCGGGTCAGGCAAATCCACATGTCTGCAACCACCGTGACAACCATGCTCCACTTTCCGCCCATGCTTGTTGCCTACCAACTCACTCTCATCGACTCTGCCATCTTTCGCAACATCCAGCCCTCCGATCTGCTGCAGCACAACTCCCCAAAGTCACCTCAACCCGCCATTGTCGCCTCCACCGACTTCTTCAACTACCTGACACGAATGATTGAGCATGCAATTCTCACGCCGTCGGAGGCCTCGGGCCGAGCAGCACAGATCAATTTCTGGATCAAGGTCGCCATCAAATGCCACGATCTCAAGAACTTCCAGACGCTCAAGGCCATTATCTCTGCCCTGGGAACACCGCCCGTCCAGCGACTCAAGCGATCGTGGGCATTTGTCCCCAAAAAGTCCATGGCGCGTTTGGATGTCGTCACTGAGATCATGACAGAGCACGACAATTACGGACGGTATCGCGAGCGAATGAACCGCATCATCCAGCAGA
This sequence comes from Fennellomyces sp. T-0311, assembly GCA_025266875.1. Taxonomy (NCBI): domain Eukaryota; kingdom Fungi; phylum Mucoromycota; class Mucoromycetes; order Mucorales; family Lichtheimiaceae; genus Fennellomyces; species Fennellomyces sp. T-0311. The sequence goes on along the minus strand of JALLLT010000037.1, from coordinate 174,796 downwards.
CCTTCCGCGAGCCGGTCGTACCCTTCTTGGGAGTGTTCATGCACGACGTGACCTATCTCAGTGCAGCATGCAATGCCGATAAGTTGGACGACCTGCTGACGTTGTTTACGAATCTGCATAAACATCCGCCGTACTCGTCTGCGTTGCCGCCGTTCTGTGTCAAGGACTTGAACAAGAAGCCTCGCAAGTCATCGTTCGCGAACGAGAGTCTGGAGGTTCAGCAGTGTCTTGTAACCCAGTATCTGGTTAGATTACTATTTATGCACGTTAAACAGATCATGTTTCTAATCCTAACGAGAAATCTAGTTGACCAGAACGTGGGTTAGCGAAAAGACAGTCGATGAATTAAGCTTGCTCCGCGAGCCACCCAAGGTCATGCGCAGCTGTTCCGCTACAGACCACACAATATCATATGAAAGCGGACTGTGGAGCAGCTCGGCAAGCTTGCTATCATTTGTGGGAAGCAACATCTCATCAAGTCGACCGGTTAGTCTCGAGGATGACGAAGATGATGACAACGACTCGGACGGAGGTCAGCCACCGAACAAGTTCTGGGTATTCGGTCGTAAGAGTGTAGATCACCAGCAAAAGAAGCCCATCATGGAGACGACGGTGCCTATCCCAGCGATCAAGCATCGACGCCATCGCATATCACGCCATTTTTCGTTTGAGGATCTGGAGGCCCGTAAACAACAACAGCAGCAACAACAACAGCCCAGCCTGTCTATATTTCGCAAAGATTTCACCTTTTGGCGTGCCAAGGATCAAGACGCTGCAGAGCCACCACAGCACCCGCTGGATTACGATCCGATGTATAAACGCAACAGCATCACATTGCTCGAACGGCCTATCGCAGGCTAACGGATTGTATAATCATCGCAGTATTTTTTATATGTACATACTCTATATCTTTTTTGCTCTCCTTTACATATATACATATATTTCCTTACACTCGTTCAATCACTTCACCCAAATCCAAAAGATCATCGTCTCCCCCGCCTGTCGTCATCATTGTCGCGGGATCTGGACCTACTGGAGCTTTAATTTTTGTTTTTGCTTCTGGCACCACCGTTTGCATAATGCCGGGTATCCTACGTCCTTATTAAAATCTCTCATTCTCACGCACATGTCATTAAAAACTGCGGACTTACTGGGAATGCCCACTCCAACTCTCCATTGACTCTTGTCGTGCAGTTAGAAACGTCGATGCGAGACACGCTTGGTTGATATTCGGCTTCGGTTCTTTTGCCTTGTATCCCGATGCAAACGCAAGGTGCCAGGGTTGTATCAGGTCATAACACTGTTGTAATTCATTCACCCACGTATGCGACAAGCGATACAGTCGACTAGCCACTCCCATATATACCAGCATCAATGCACCCCAGTGACCCATTTGCAGCGTCTTTGTTTGTTCACTACTCATCTCTAAGTACTTTTCTTGAACCTGCTTCGCACGCACTTACTTGAAAGACTTCATCAGCATTGCCTGCAACTTTTAATCGTGTTAGTGCCCGATGCATACGAGAGTGCGAGATATCCGTTACCTTGTCCAGTATCAGAGCAGCTGCAATAACTCGCTGCATCGTGTATTCTGCAAATTCCTTGGTGGGTATATAGTTCGCTGGTCCTTGACACTTTTCGACGCTTTTCTCCTCCTTTTTTAGTTGTCATGACAATCTTCCGATTAAATAACTTACGTTTTCGCATTCCAGAACGTCTGATAGAATCGTGTCAAAACTTGATCGATCTTGAGCAATTTGAATCGTTTGATCAGTTGACGTGCCTGTAATCAGGTTAAATATTCCATTCGCCCTGTAAGCTCTTCTCCTTTACTTGGGCTGCGATGCGAAATCGAGGAAACAAGCGTTGCGCGTTGATGTATTTGTAATGGAGACGATCTAATACGCTGGCTTCCACCCAAAACTTTTTCTTTTCCATGAGTTTTACGAGATCGCCAAGTCGCTTGAGGTTCTTGCTGTGATTCATGGACTTTTTCTTGTCAAGGCGGTTGTCTGGCAGGACTGTATTGGTAGGAATAGGAGGGTTACGCATTGTGTAGGCTGGTGGAGGGTTTGACATCGTGGTAAGGTTCTTTATGCCTAGCGCGATTGTGTTCCGCTGTAAATCAGCGTCACTGCGGCAGACTTCGAGTGTACTCGCACCAAATTGCCTATTGGCTGTGCATACAAGACAATACGAGATGTAAGTAATTACTAATGTAATATATCTTCTAGTAAGATCATGTATTCACTTATTTCAAAGCACGGACATGTAAATAGGCTCATCTAAGTGAATATGCTTCCGGTTTATTTAGCTTTTAATGCCCCTATGCTTTACTACAGATTTGGTCTTTCTCCCTTTCTTTTTCCTTGGGTAGTGCATGCACCGCTTTTGGTGGTAGATTTGGTGCTTTATGTGTAATATAAGTGGGCTGTGATATCGTTGGGAAGTATTGCGACGAAAGTGTTCAAGCTCACGATGAGCTGGTGGATCTGTAGGAGATGATTTGGGTAGTTTCAAGATAGGTTTTGCATAGTAAGTGTGATATACACTACAACAAGAAAGAATGAACAACGCATCAAATATTAAACAAGTGGCGTACCAAGAACAAGGTAATCCAGGTGGGCCATTGAGTCTATCAAAAATATATTAAAGGTGTAGATATTAGAGACAAGGCATCTGTAGACATTTGCACGTAGTAAAAAGTGTGCAAATCATTATATCAGAACGCATATGCTTGTACATTGTTCCATTCCTGGTATCATGTGTGTAACTCTTTATTTGATGCGTCACTTGTGACTCTCAGTATTAAAATGTGCCCAAATTGCTTTCACTTCAGTATTACTTTAGTATCACTCCATCTTATTTACTTTATTTACGTAAGTTCTCATGTTGTTTCAATTACATAAAAAATATAATACCTAAACCAAAATAGACAACACGTCTTTCCAATCAACCATGCACAGGCAGGGGTAGAGATACTTCATAGCTCTTGGTCGCGAGGACCCAGGAGCACTCATTGGCAGGTCTATTTGCAAATTAATGAATGACCAAGTCAAAAGATACTTATATAATATTTCTTACACGTCTAGTTGTAGGCGACCGCACGGAGTGAGCGAATGGTCAATTCCTTATCGTTACATTTTTTGCCATCAAGTTTAGCGTATCCTTCAGTGCTTTGGGGCAATGTAACTACGTTTCGATCAACTCCTTTTTGCCCACTCCAGTCACATCCTCCTTTCTTATTCGATCAGCGCCGTATTCAAAACCATTGCGAAAGAAAATCAAGTCTGGTCGGACTGACCGTTGCTTGGTATCCGATGAAGCGCTTCCTGTCACGCCGCGATCCTTATTTTGGCGTACACTGATTGCCAAACAAGTGTGGTCTCTGAATAACAAAATAGTATAAAGGTATATAAATCTTGTAAAGTTATCAAAACTAAAAGCGAAAAAGAAAACCGCCGTGTTTGTACTCTGATGTCATTACAGGACGTGTCCAAAATGGACTATACTCGTACAATGAAGTCCATTTCGGACGGGTCCTCGGATAGCAACTGAAAAGTATCGTATCGATACCAGTTCAGTACCTCTAGAAGCGTTTGTTGAAGCCAATCTTCTTCGAACCGCTCGTCAGGATCAAAGAATCCATAGCTAGTCAGTTGCTTCCACAGTGATTTGATGGTTCGGTCTTCTTGGTCTTGTGTAACGGGGGCATCTTCACCATCCCCTTCAGCGATACATTTGATGGTTGCACTGCAATCATCAAAAATGCCTTTGAAGTTGTCGTTTAATTGAAGAAGAGCATCTACCCCCGCATTCTTAATGTACATCAATTGTTCTTTGGTGGATATATCACCTATCCTTGGGCCATCGATATTGACGACAAAGGAGTGAGCAAGTCTACAGTAAATAAATCAACATAACATCAGCTACATATAGTAATTAAAAGCCATTTATACTTATTGCTCATGATGATGACGAACCGGTACCGGAAGAAGCTCTCCAAGGCAGATCATCCACATCTACAAGTACCACCACTTAGTGGGATATCTCTATCTTTAACATGTCTACATCTCTGGCACTTGCCTACACTGTTTCTTTCTTTTCTCTCTATTATATACAGGCTCGCAACTTTTCGATACAGGCCTGTCTTTTTCCCAACAAGGAGTTTTTCAGACATGACATCTGATTTCTGTTATTATGTCTATACATTTGTACTGCAAGGAAGCCACCATATCCCTTTAGGATTCAATCTATTTTAAAGTCCTCTCTGGTCAGATCGTCCAAAAAGGTGCACCGAACAGAGAGATTTTCCTTTTCTGTACATCAACCAAATTGATGAATGAATATGCGTTTTTTTCTCTTTCCTTATGCATTGACGTGCCCGATTGCATATAAAAGGTGTAGAGCTATGATAATGTCAAATAAAGTTATTTTAATCCATCTCTTTGAACTTTTTTGTGATCTTTAACATGCGTAACAACAACACCAATCCCACCTTCCACTATTGTTAAAAATATCTCCAAGATCATCTATGCTGTCCGTCAGCGAATAAGTGCTTTCCATCCTTACCGCTGCTACCCACTTCTGTCATCGGAACGTTGAGCTTCATGCTTAACAAATACTCAGCCAATCAGATTACTGATATACACGACCTTTCGGTCAACGTGTCTCTTCATGGATATGCTCTGTCGGCATTCATCCTATCGATCATCACGATCCGTAACTGCTCAATGATAATAAGGTTGACATTGCACATCACTCACGGAAATACCGGCTTAAGGAAATCCCATAAGCATTTATTATAAATAGAGAGAGCAAAACATATGAAATAAATCAGTTACCTTTTTGAGTCTCGTTGACATATTTGTCTTTCACACTTATTCTATCCCTGATTTAACAATGGGGTGAGCTTGCAAAAGCTATGACAATATTCGTATCGATAAAGCGGATAGCCTGTATTGAAGGCCCAATAAGTTCTTTTAGCCGTTGCATAAATGCTGCTCGAGGGGGGCCAAACCCCCAACCCAAGTTGGTAGAGCGTCTGTCTCGTACAAGAGAAGGTCTGCAGTTCGAATCCTACCTTAGCAAAATCAAGAGTTTTTAATGCCGCACGATCCTTGAAACCTATAATATCTGTTGACTGTCCTGTTTTCCGCTGGGTCCACTAGATCCCCTATCTAGTTTCTCTCTACTCTCCGTTACTCCTCACCAGGGCCACAAGGGCGTTCACTCGAAAAATCCTACCAGCAAAATTCTAGCTTAGTCTTCATTTCCCTTATAATTCATTGTATTCTGTATGCTTTCCTCTTGATATCTCAAACTACGTACCGCAACTAGTCAGCAACCATGCCCTACAGGGATATATGCTAATTACGGCTAGAAATAAAAAAAATGTTTGAACTAAATGCTGCTCGACAGCGTCTTCTTTCTGCAGCATTATTAAGTCTGGAACGTTGGATGAGAATTGGCGGTGGAATGCTGTTATTGTTCATTGTAAAGAAGTGTTGGAAATAAAAAAAAAGTAGAAGAAGATAGAGAATGAAAAACAAGAGGCATATATTTTGTAATACTCTGATCGCGTTTTAAAGCACAGAGGGTCTTCGCGGTCGTATTTCCACCGAGAAGCAGTTACCAAAGTAGGAGACATCTGCAAACCCGAATCTTAAAAGCTGGGATGGAAAAAGTATTTCCCATTGCACTCTGGGTCGGTGACAATATATTCAATGCAAATTTAGAGTTCACAGTTCACAAGGATAATCGCGTCGGTTTTCTGCTGGCTCAGAATCTCGCTCACGACGATCCTTCGCCTCCTCGAAACGTCGAAAAGTCTCGGTAATGCTTGCAATTAGGCGGTCCATCTACTTGTTAGCAATCTCGTGGATCTGCTCTTGACTGCGCAGGGCACTCGTTAGCTCCATCCTCGTCATTGCATTATCTGTTCCGAATAAGGCCATTGATGGAATCCATGGCGGTCATTGGTACAATTGCTGGATTGCTGCCAACAATCCTGTTCATAGCGTCATAATGCTTCCAACGCTCTTGACCGGGAGGGCCGTTCGCGCCAGTCTGGCCTTGCGCCGCGGTCCGGACACCACGGTAGATGCCTACCAAGTCACCCTACTTCCTTTGCAAGGCTTCCTTTGAGCGGCTCACAGGACCAGTCTGTGTATACATCTGCTCGAACTGGTCCCTGATGGCTCCCTTGTCACGCGTTTCAATCGTGTCATATCTAGCACCGAAAGTATCTATCAATGCTTTAACATGACCATCTTCCCATCTGCTCTCGCAGTGGGAGCAGGAGAGCTTGACAACAACGACGCTCCTTCAGACTGTTGTTGCGATTGAGGTTGTGATTGCTGTTGCTGCTCTTGCTACTCTGCTCTTCCTGACGTGGATTCCACATCACAACGTTGAAGGTAGGATTGGTGTTGTTAAAGATCACAAAAAAGTTTAAGAAGATGGATGAATAACTTTTATTCGACATTATCATAACTCCACAGCTTTTATACACAATCGAGCGCCTCAATGCTTGAGGAAAAAGGTAAAAAAACGCGTATTCATCCATCCATTTGGTTGATGTACAAAAACGGGGTATCTCTTACTGTCAGGCCGGAGAGGACTTAAGTCTCTCTCACCATCAGTCCAAAGGGAATTGGGCTACCTATTATGGTTAATGCAGAATGATGATGATGACGTTTCATTCCAACGGTACCTTGGGGCAAAGCTGCATTGAGAACACGCTTCCATAGCAACAGATCTTCCTCACCATGGACATACCTTCAAGTAACTAAGATATATAGCTAAATAGCAATTGTTTAATCATTATTTTCTCTTCAAGCTATTGAACAGTATATCGACAGTGCTATGAATGCAGGCGACAAGCCTAGCTTGAAAGAATTTGTTGCAGCAAAGTGCGAATTCATCGCCTCAAACACGTCATTAGCCGAAAACCTGGAACAAAAGTGGAAGACATTGTTTATTAATGCAGTAACGGCAAAGAATGTTGAGCTGGTAAGAAGAATTATGCTTTGAATGAATTTCGTACTTAGTGAGATATCTTGTAGAAAAAAACACGCACGAAGCCTGACTGGGTGTCCGTCCGCTACAAAATGTCGCTTAATTCGCGTATGTTTTTATCACAACGGTTACTTACCTTATATTAATCAAATAAAAATATATAGAAAACCAACCGTCGTCGTCATCTCATTCCCCTTCGATACCTGTACCTTCGTCATCTGTCTCTTCCCCGTCTCCCGACTCCAAAGGTACCAAAAGAACTCGCTCATCGGTAACTTTTTATTCTGAGCTCTCTACATTAAACACATACTAATATATATCATAGGGATCGAAAACAGATTCTATTCTGATGACAGAGACGATGCTGGTAGAGTTCCGACAAACGTACGCAGCACTTGAGGACGACAAAAAGTGGAAACTTCCTGATGGCAAATATGTTGATCTTCTCTTCCAATTTGCTGACGAACATCCATATGAGCAGTAAGTATAAATAGTGGTGGCTTCTAACTTACTGTAGTGAGATGTTGAGCTGATCTATTTACCGTAGTCTTGCTCACTCTTTTGTCGTCAACATCGATGATCCGAGGATAGGTGATATTTTCACCAACGAGCAATTGACGTACATTAAGAATGTGGGAGTAGATGCTCTTCCTCAATTGAACAGCACCATCAAAGGCATTTTTGACGATTGCAGTGCAATCATCAAATGCATCGTTGAAGAGGGTGGTGATGATGCCCCCGTTACGCAGGACCAAGAAGAGCGAATCGTCAAATCCCTGTGGAAGCAACTGACGAGCTATGGATTCTTTGATCCTGACGAGCGGTTCGAAGAAGATTGGCTTCAGCGAACGCTTTTGGAGATACTGAACTGGTATCGATACGATACATTACAGTTGCTATCCAAGGACCCGTCCGAAATGGACTTTATTGTACGAGTTTGGTCCGTTCTGGACAAGTGCTTTGATGACATCAGAGTACAAACCTGGCGGTAAGTTTCTTTCTTTTTGCTTTTAGTTTTGATAACTTATAAGATTTATATACCTTTATACTATTTTATTATCCAGAGATCACAGCTGCTTGGCTACCACCGTACGCCAAAATATGAATCGTGGCGTAACAGGAAGCGGATCATTGGATGCCGAACAGCTATCAGTCGGGCCGGACTTGATCTTTTTTCGTAATGACGTTGAGTACGGTGTTGGTGAAGTTGGAAAGGAGGAAGTGGTCGGAGTGAGCCAAAAGGAGTTGATCGGAACGCAGTTACATTGTCCTAAAGTGCTGAAGGATATGCTGAACATGATGGCAAAAAAATGTAACAATAAGGAATCGATCATTCGCTCGCTCCGTGCGGTCGCCTACAACCAGACGTGTAAGAAATATTGCATAAGTATCTTTTAACTTGGCCATTCACTAATTTGTAAATAGGTCTGAGGATGAGCGTGTTGGTGCTAGATTGCCCAGGAGGGTATGTTTGCCGTGTCCGCACCACGAAGGAGTACGAAGTTTCCCCATGTGCATCGTTGATGCGAAATGGTGTGTTCCCGATATTAAAGCTAGCACTGAAAAGCAAGGTGAGTACCGAAAATATTCCACCACAATCCGCTTGATGTCAGCACCTTCAAGTTGTTTGATTTGATCACGGATAGTACGGGCATGATTATATGCTTTTTTCATATTTGCTGAATTGCTTTAATTTCAATCAAAGGATATTGTACGAAAAACTACAGCATTAGTTGAACGACGACAGGCTGAGGAAGGTGATGAAGACCCAGATTTCGAATGCAATCAAGTTGAAAACGACGCCGATAGGATCATCAAACTACCTCCTGCTGTACGAACATCGGAAAAGCGCCAAAAGTCGTGACTAAACTGTGTTTTACTCCTTTATACCTGTACTAATAGTCCTTAGTGGATATCTATATGTTTGACGATGTAAGTTTGTAGCGTATTATTCATAACCACAGTATAAATATTGCCTTTTGGACAAAATATTAGTGCATACAAAGTTTATGTTAAACGAAAAACAAATGCTATAAATGGGGTTGGTTAGGTGAGGAAGCTTACTAGGCCATTCCGAAAAATAGGTTTGCTGTAGTTGATATCCAAAAGAATAAATACAGATACGTGTACTTTGATACTCCAATAGCATGTTGATCGTATTTAGTCACAAAATAGCAGCCCACAGTACTAGTGTCAGGATCTGGGACTTACTGAATCTTATAAAGCACGCTAGTTCAAAAGCTATTATTTATTTTATGGGAGGTAATAGACCTGCTCCTAAGGTATTAGACCTCTCCCTTGCGGTTCGAATGTTTCGTTACATTATTACAAAAGTATGATGATTACATGCTTGAAAAAAAGCCTTAAAGGCGAAAAAAAAGCAGGTCGGTGTGGTTAGAGGGGGAAGATACGTAGCGGGAATGGCTACTGCCATGGTTCCATTTAGAGCCTTGCAGAATCACAAATTTTAGATATGATTTCCTTGGGGGGAGCGGTCCATTCTGGGAAGAGTCGGGCGTTGCTTGATGCACTGCTTTGCTCGTTGGCATCTTACGGGTTATAGAACACTTTACATTGATGAAAAAGTATGAACTTCATTTGTGAAAGTCTCGTGGATCTGTCCCTGCACGTAGAAATATGGTCGCTTCCTTGTACTACGAATACATATGTATATGCACTATGTAAAATAGTTCTGATACCATGTCTGAAAAACCATACTAGAGAAAAGGCAGGCAGATGTTTAGTAATGGAAGCTATAGAAGAAGCAGGGAATACCGCTTTTTGCAATCTCGCCTTGTCCGCACCCTGGGTATTGCACACCCTCAAGTGTTGGATGGGATCTCCTTAAGATCTGCATGTGCAAAAAACGGGGTCCAACTATAAATATAATACCCTTTTTATCTCCAACAAGTATGTATATTATTACGGATTAGTTTCCGTTCATCCGACTTCTACTTTGTATTCCCATTTTACTTTATAATTTTGAGCTATCTATTGTTTTCTGGCATTGTCTCCTTTCTCATGACTACTTCCTTTCCCATACTGCCGCTGGGGTTTTCATTTCCTTGTCCAACCGGATCAGACGAGAGAGCAAAGCTGTGATCAACGCGTGTTCATTTACGTTGTCAATAAAGACTTTTATTTTATCCTCTACGTATAATAAAAAAATTAGGAAACTGTGTGGGCATAAAACCGAAGATTTAAATTTGTATGTGTAAGGTATGTTTGGTCCTTGTAGTTACGGACGCGTCGCCTTGTAAAGCCACTTCTGGCACCGGTTCGTCACAAGCATTTTATATTATTTCCCGTCCGTACGTATGATCCTTTCCATGTGCCAATAATTTGACATGTATGTACGTATCGAATGTCTGTACATCCTGCAAGTAAAAATTTTGACCTCGTTATACGGAGTGAATGAAAAAAGTGAACTACAAAAAATTCCAGAGCAAGGAGCCGATAAAAAGGTACCTAGACCGAGTGGGTGAATTGACGGATGGATTCATATAAGCTTATGTAGCAACACTCAAACCGTTATGGCACGGAATAGATGGTAACCAAACGAAAAATCTTTTCCATCAACGAAGACGGACGATTTGGGCAGATACGCCAGCTGATGCGATTTAATTCATTGTATTTGCATAAGTACCTTCATAAACCGACCGAACCATACGTATATAACAGGGGTGAATGTCTACGTATAAGATTATACACATAAGAAAATCTTTTTCAATATGAGCGTAGTTTCATGGTAATTGCATTTTTCTTTGATATAAAAAACTTATGTTACAATTGTTAGCTACTTTTTGGAAGGCATAAGTGGTTTCCGAGCAAAAAATAACTGAATAGCCAACTCAACTTTTTTATACTTATGATCTTTCGGTGCTTCGCTGAACTCCCCTAATATTCCTATGGATCAGATTATTCTGCTCGCTGGAGGCTCTTTGATGATTTTATCGCCCTTGCTTTCTACTTGATTCAATTCAAAATATGGATGTTCATCACCTTCGTCGGTCTGTTATCCTTCAGCTAATGCTGTAATTTTTCGCACGACGTCCTTTGAGAGATTATTTGCGTCAGACGCGGCTGCATTTGTGGTATCGCTTAATGAGAAAAGGCTTTCGAATGACGAGACCAAAATAAGCCTATATTTTATTAAAGAAAGTTGCTTTCTATTTATGTTGATTATGAGTCAAAGCATTAGAGATTCCTTTGGTTTATTGACCAATCATACATCGGCACTTGTACCATACAAGAAAGGACACAGCCTTACAGAAAGTGCGAGCGCAAACCAGAATGAAAGATTTATGACAAATGAAGTGTGCTATACTTACCTAATTTGTATGGTCTCTATTGCTCCAAAAACAGGTATAGTGACTCTTATTAGCATCTGTGGTCTCCCTGTTGCCTTATTAAACAGCATCTTCCTTCTCATGCCCGAAAGATCTGCCATACGTATTAGCCATACTGCCGGGGATGATGAATCGTAGCCGGAGCCTACGTACAAACAATTATCTTTAATTGCGAAGTCAATAGAAGCGGAATACACAGTATAATACAGTAAGCATGGTGTAATAGTATAAGCTTCAGTTCTGTCTAGTTGTATCTTGCGCTCTTGTCGTTGCATTGTAAGTATTTGTACGTTCGACGCAGAATGTCGATGGAAAGGGCAGATTCACGTGAAAAGCTAGAACACTGGTCGCAAACTGGCTTGTTTTTGCTGCCCCGCAGCTCTTTAGGCAAACCATTATCTTTTCACAATTATAGCGTGTAATAATAAATCGTCCATAGAACAGTGTTCGCTACTAAAAGAAAGCATCCGACGTCGTGCTGTTATTGCCAATGAACGCAAAGGAAAGGTAGTATGGATGCTATTTATCAATATAAACATAATTGAATTGATGCGGTTGCTTGAAAGTCAGGGCACTGTCCTTAAATCAACTTAATATTGGTATACATCTAACCAATGCCACTAAGCAGCATAACGTCGGAAATGGACGATGAGGCTGTTCGGAAATCCCTGTCTTCGTACTCAGGCAGCTCACCAGTCACTCTTCTGAAAATTCGAGGCATCAGTGCCAAAACAAGCCACAGAACGTTTAGTCCTCTTTATAGTACAAAATGTCATTGGAGAACTTGCCCGAACGCGAAGAAGACATTGACTTCAGCGATATTTACGAGAAGCATCAAGTCCAGTTCGACGATAACTTGGACACGATCGTTGTTGCCGATGGCGCACCTATTGTCGATGAAGCCAAGGAGGAAAAGCTGCTGAACGTCATCAAAAAGGCGTTCACCAAGGGTGCCGGTGAAATCAAAGATGGTGGCATGTGGATGCCAATGGCTCCCAATGCCAAGGGAAAGAAGGAGAGCAAAGGGTAAATTGCATAAACAACGCGATCGAGTTCAATAGCTGACAGTTGCGTAGTTACTTGTTCATTGAATTCGAGACACCGGAAGCTGCCCATGCTGCGGTCAAGAATATGGATGGTTACAAAATGAGCAAGTCTCACACGCTTTCTGTCAACAAATTCACCGATGTCGAAAAGTACAACAAAATCAACGATGAATACGTCGAGCCTGAAGTTGAGGATTTCACTCCCAAGGAGCATTTGAAGAGCTGGCTTATGGATCCTCAGGCACGCGATCAGTTCGTCATGTACCGTGGCGACGATGTCAGCATTTACTGGAACCGCAAGAGCGAAAAACCCGAGCACGTGTATTCGCGAACTGTGAGTGAGCCTAGAAGGAAGCAGTAGAAGGATGATTTTAATCGTTTGGGTTACAGAACTGGACCGAGACGTACGTTCAATGGTCGCCTCTTGGTAGCTATCTTGCGACATTCCACGCGCAGGGTATTGCGCTGTGGGGTGGTCCGTCATGGAACAAGATTGTGCGCTTCGTGCATCCAGGCGTCAAGCTGATCGATTTCTCGCCCAACGAGCGTTATCTCGTTACCTGGTCCAATGAACCCATCAACCTCAGCCGTTTGCCCGAGGGCGGTCATCCTTTCACCGACTACGATGAAGGCAACCACATTCTGATCTGGGATATCAAGACCGGCTCCTTGTTGCGCTCCTTCCCAGCCGTGCAGGCTGAGGGTCAGCAGAAGACCGTGAGATGGCCAATGTTCAAGTGGTGTGCTTCAGACAAATACTTTGCCCGTGTCGTTCCCGGCCAGCAGCTGTCAGTGTACGAGGCCCCATCTATGGGTCTAGTTGGAAAGAAGAGTATCAAGATCGACGGCATTGTCGACTTTGAATGGTCCCCTGCTCGGGCAGACAAGAGCGACCCCAAGCTGCCCCACAAGGAGGATATCCTGGCATACTGGACCCCCGAAGTCGGTAACCAGCCCGCACGTGTCACTATGATGAGTGTTCCCAGCAAGGAGATCATTCGCACAAAGAACTTGTTCAACGTAACAGACGTAAGTTGTCGCGTGCGTAGGGAAGCAGCAGCAGGTCTGACATCTGGATAGTGTAAATTGTTCTGGCAATCGAAGGGCCACTTTTTGGCTGTCAAGGTCGATCGTCACACCAAGACCAAGAAGTCGACCTTCGCTAACCTCGAGATCTTCCGTGTCTCTGAAAAAGCCATTCCCGTTGAAACCTTGGAAATCAAGGATCCCGTCCTGGCCTTTGCTTGGGAACCCCAAGGCGAACGATTTGCCATCATCACCACAAACGACCCAGCATACGGCGCAATGCCCGGCCAAGGCGGCGCTGCTCCCACCATCAAAACCGCCATCACCTTCTACTACCTCGACCAAAGCAAAGCCGTGGCTGGCTTCCGGCCGCTCAAGAAGATCGACAAGAAGACCGCCAACTATCTATTCTGGTCGCCCAAGGGTCGCCACATCGTCCTTGCCACACTGCGCAGCGCCAGCGTAAGCGACATTGAATTCTGGGATCTTGACTTTGAACCATTGAACACCGGCGAAGGCAAGAAGGAAGCCAAGGCTGAGCTTGGTTCTTCAGTACAGCAGTTGTCTGTTCAGGAACATTACGGCGTGACGGATATTGAATGGGACCCCACTGGTCGCTACGTTGTCAGTGGCTCGAGCATGTGGCGTCAGACCGTCGACCACGGCTTCTGCATATGGGATTTCAAGGGTCAACAACTTTTGCACGAGACTATTGACAAGTTCAAGCAATTGCTCTGGCGCCCACGCCCCAAGAGCATGTTGTCTCCAGAACAAAAGAAGAAGATTCGCAAGAACTTGAGACAGTACAGCAAGGTGTTCGACGAAGAGGATCTGGCAGCTGGCGATGCGAACGCTGCTCGTGTCATTGCTGCTCGTCGGAAGGCCATCGAAGAATGGTACGGCTGGAGAAAGAAGGCTGAGAAGAAAATGCAAGAAGAGCGCAAGGCTGCCGGCAAGGAACTGCGGGCTGCCGATGAAGGCAAATCAGAAACCATCGAAGAATGGGTTGAAGAGGTTATTGATGAGACTGAGGAAATCGTATCATAATTACTTTACAAAAACCATCGTGGACCGTAGAGCTTTCTGCCAGGCACTGTTTGTAGTGCAGTTTGTATTTGCCATTTCTCATTAGCAGCATGGATCGCTAGCAAAGTACCTAAAAATATAATCATCGATTTAAAGCAAAAGATTATGCATGGGAAGTCATCACTGTCGACCATACAGAACACTGGTGACCGAGTCTTCTGATCGCTTCCGGTTTTAATCGCAACAGTACCAGCAACGTAAGCAGCTTATTTCATCGTTTGTGTCAAGCCTGAAATAATCTTGGTTGTTGTCAGTGCCGCTGCCCCATATTATTGCCATCGCAACATCCTGGAGATGCGATAGTTTCAATGCAATGTGCCCCTCCTTTCTGATTGGTCCATTACCATATCAGAATTTGTCTGGAGGCAAGTGTCAAGGACAAGTTCCGAGCTATATTAGGTTCCATACCACTGGCGATGGCTGGTTTCTCAGTTCTAACTTGGGATGGGCTATGGATGGATGTCAGACCGTCTATGCTTTCGAGAGTTATTGTGTCTTCTTTTGCACGGTTATTGTACTTTGTCCATCTATATCCAGGGTAACCCACAGAGTGGTGCACCTTTTGCATCACCCTTCGTCCTAGTGTCTCCATCGTCAGCCACACGGTGACCACTTTTATCGCGGCTCCATCTTTTATATGGCACATTCTTTAAACATTAATTGGTGGCAGATACCTCTGATGGTTGGGTTGGGGAGACACCTATTATTTAAATGTAGAGACGCCACGTAAGCTCATATGCTAGTTATTCTCTTATATGATCAACGATTCTTCTCGGCGGCCTATTCTGATCGATGCTTGTCCGACATATGGGTACAAATTGAAGGGAAAAGAAGGTTGCCGAAGCGGCGAAATAGTTGTGAATCGGTAAGAACGAGCTTTATCTACAGTCACTTATATGTTATGTATCCTTTTGTTGGCATTTACAAAAGTTTTTTGTAGCTGCTGGAAACCTTTGCAAGTCTAACTTGCTACGTGCTCTCAACTCGCAACAATGAAGTTTATTGGCTAAAATGACACGTACCCCACGGCTTTGGACAATGTTGTACTGATATCACTCTCTTGTTTCTCGCTACCAGTTCTTTTTGGAGAGTATTATGAATTTGAATACAGCTTCGCCTCTTTTAATCTTTTTGTAGTTGAAGAGTGCACGTGCACTTTCCTACCCATTGTTGCACATGCGGAGCAGCACGGTAGTACAAAACGCCTCCTATTCAGGGCTTAACGCATGAAGAGCTCTCTTTTTTCCTTTTCCAAAAAAAAAGCCTTTTCCGGCCTCCCACTATGCAGTCCTACGGCGACGTTCCAGTGCAGCAATTCAACAGCCTAAATCTCAATCCAGAGCGCGTTGTATGTGGCCCATTGCTACGCTACATTGGCATTGACTACGGTACACGAACTTATCGCGGTTCGTGCCTGCTTGTGTCCAGCGACCACATAGCTCCGCAACTGCATGTACAGTTACGCAATGAACAGAACGAGACGCGAGCCTTTAGCATTCCAGGCGAGAAGCTGGATTCATTCCGTGGCCAGTACCATTTCTGGCGATACGAATTGCGCCTTCCGCTTGAGCCTACCAGACAAGTGGTGACATACCAGAGCGAGGCATTCGGACCGCAGGAATTCCACTTACCGGCATACAACGAGTCTATGAAATTCATGTTCTACTCGTGCAGCGGTTTCTCTGACATTCCGCAGGAGACGAAGGACAAGTTTGGTGAGAAGGAAGCGCCACTGTGGCAAGACGTGCTTGACCGGCACAAAGTTGCGCCTTTCCATGTCCTACTGGGTGGCGGAGACCAACTGTACCAGGATAAGCTGATCAAGGAGGATTTTATGAAGCCGTGGACGGATGAGAAGGATCCAAAGAAGCGGTTGGCGATGACGCTGAGCACCGAGATGCGTGAAGGTCTGGAGCACTTTTTCTTCTGGAATTATGTCCAGTGTTTCGGGTATGTACGATGATATCTTGATTTTGCCAAGCTGACGGTGGGACGAAATAGGCCTAAAGGAAGTCCGGTGGTCGCAAAAGCATATGCCACTATACCATCCGTGAATATGTGGGACGATCATGTGGGTTGCTCGACTTATCGCGTCTCAGTCTGCTGTAACAAAGGTTGCTTTGACGTAGGATATCATTGACGGATATGGGTCATACCCAGCTGAGATGCAAGAAAGCAACTGTTTCCAAGGTAACGCCGTGGAATTCCGAGCAAAGAGCAGCGCTGATGTCGCTTTGTGCTAGTACTCTTTGCCAATGCCTGTCGATTCTACTATCTGTTCCAGCATCATACAACCATTGAGCTGGCGCCGTATCATGGGATGATCCGAGGTTCACTTCCGACGTGTAACCACATTATTACGTCGCTTGGCCCTGATATTGGTTTACTCGCGCTCGATTGTCGTGGGGAACGTACAAAGTATGATGTTTGCCGCCCCAAGTCATACGAGATCGTATCTGCTGAACTTCGTCGGGCTATACCAACATCTGCAAAGCACTTGTTGATAGTTACAGGCGTACCGCTTATATACCCGAGACTATCACTTTTCGAAAGTGCTATGGAGGGTGCTGCAACCTTCAACCTGGCAACGATAGCTGGCAAGACCGGTGCACTTGGGTCCGTGATTAGCGGATCACTCAACAAATGGAACGGTGATCCTGAGCTATTGGATGATATGAACGATCGTATGCCACTGGCTTTTACCATGATCACGCAAAAAGTTTAACTCTGCTGTATAGATTGGACTGCAGGAAGCCACGAACTGGAACGCAAAAAGTTCATTGAGCAGCTGCAGCAGTTTGCGCGCGAGCGATCTGTGCGAGTGTCTTTCTTGGGAGGCGATGTAAGAGATGGCCAGACTCACGTGGTTTAGGTCTGACATTTCACTTGTGAACAAGGTTCACTGCTGTGGCGCAGGCCGTTTGTACTCCAAAGACATGAAGGATAAGGAAGAAGGTGACCCGTTCCTGATGGTGCAGATAATCTCGAGCGCCATCATCAACGTTCCGCCGCCACAGGCGCTGCTGACGATCCTCAACCAGAACTCAAGCTACATCACATTCAACGGCAACGTCGAGGAAAAGATGTACAACATTTTCAAAAAGTCGCCCAACGGAAACACAGTAAGACTGGAGGGACGTGCGCAAGAAAGCGAACTAAACCAATTGTATGCACTTTAGCGGCAGAACAAAAAACTAATGGGCATGCGGAATTACTGCGCAGGCTACTATGACGACAAGAATGGCAAGATGAACTTTTGGATACAGGCTGAGAAAGTTGTGGGGCAAAAGGGAACCATGGGTTACCTCATTGACGTGCCCAAGCTGATCTTTGGCGAGTCGGGGCACAAGCTGGCAACAGCGAGCACTGAGCAATTGCTGCAGGAATTTGTTGAGATGCAGCGGCGCTACGGGCAACAGCAGCAGCACCATCATCATCGACCACACCATGGGATTCCCGATCCGCAGGGACAGCAGCACCATCCTCATCTGCAGCACCTGCAGCACCACGTCGGAGGATTCTTCAAGCAATGAATAAAAATGGAACACACCTCTTGCAAGAGGCACCAATCGGATGCGAGCGAGGTCTAAATTTATTTTTCTGTTCTTCGTTTTTTGAAAGACGTTGCCTCTTCATTCCCGATGTGCGACGAAGCGCTACTCCCTGAGCAAATCCTTGAACGCCTTGAGACGTCTGTGCACCTGGCACAAGCTCGTGGGAAACAGAATGGTCCAGACATTGATGCTGCGCTGGGCCTGCTCGACCAATTGATTCAGTGGTCCTATGACCGCTACACAAACATTGAGCTCGAAGACGGCTGCGAAGAGGAAGGAGAAGAGCAGACATACAGAGTCCATCCCCGTGACATTTCCCGTGCGAATCAGATCTGTGGATCGTTCCTCATCAAGATTGTATCCGGCGATCTTGGTGAATGGGACGACGACCGAGTCGACACGGCTGCGCGATTGCTTGCTCACTTGTCTGGGCGGGGTGGTGAGTTGCCAAGCAGCAAGCCTGTGTTTGCCATGGCTAATTTATCTTGCATAGCTGCTGGAGCCATAACGCGGACGTGGCATTTCCCGTACCTGGATCCTAACGGCAACCGGCAAGAGCACAAGTTTAAGCTTCACGAGCCAAGCTATATCGGTAATGACATTGGCTTCAAAACCTGGGGTGCTGCACCTTTATTGGCAAAGTAAGAGCTTCCTAAGGTCTCCTGTAACCGTGCAAACAGCAATTTACTTTTCATTCGCTAGAAAACTGATCCAACAAAACCTCATTCCCGACTTGCCGAACCGCACGATCCTCGAGCTGGGCACGGGAACTGGCCTCGTTGGTCTGTGCTGTGGAAAATTGGGCGCTACCAACATCTTCCTGACCGATTATCACGAGTCCGTCCTTACCAATGTTGCTATCAATGTGCAGCTCAATAACTCGTGTGCCACGGTGTCGAAGCTCGACTTTATCCAAGTGGCACAAAACCAGGAACCATCGTGGCAAGATCGCAAGTTTGATATAGTGATCGCAAGCGACCTCCTGTATGAAATGGAACACGCTGAATACCTGCCTGTTGCCGTCGATATGCTGATGGAAAATGAGTTCTACTTTATGATACCCCTGCGTCCCACTCACACTGCCGAAGTAGAACTGTTCGAACGCCGCATGCAGGAAGTGGGTCTCGTTAAGCGACAGGTGACCGAGACCGAGCAAGAGGAGGAGGAGGGCATTGTTCGATACCGGTATTATGAGTACACAAGATAATAACCGACTCATTTTTTGTAGCATTTTATGTAGCATATTTAGAGTATTAATATAGATCATCGAAGTTGTGCATCTTGCAGCCGTTGATAAAGTAACATCATTCCTCCATCCTTGCTAGCCTGATTGCCAGTATTCCCAAGCACAATATAAACTTAAACCGGCTTATATGAACAGGGCTAGATAGATCAGGATCCAGCCATGGAGCCTCTTTTTGAGCATTGGGTATATACGGTACCATTACACTATGGATCTATTTCCCGTGTGTATCTGAAGAATTCGTCCTTAAAGCTACATCGAGCACCCATTGGCGCCTGACGATGTTACGTAAACAACTATGTATAAGCGTGAAGGTTTGTATTATTCGCGAAAAATAGCCATGGACCTCAAAAGCAGCTATCGCAAGATGTCTCGAAAGAGTGTCGATACGACAGTTATACGTAGATAAAAGGAAGCCGTTTTCATTCAAGGAGAGCCTGAAGTGTATACTTATTGATCTGGACGGGAAATCTGTCTACAGTATCATGCTGCGAAAATGATGAAGTGTGAAATCATACAGATGGAGTTGTGGGAGCTGAGCAACCGCTATCATCGAAACATATATACGCTTTGATTAAAGTAAACAAATATCAACATGCTAAAAGATTGATCAAAGTATGCTACATATTGAAACAAGATGTACATACTCCTAAAAAGTCAATAATAACATGACTTGGGTAAGACGATGAGCTGATGAATTATGTCGTCCATAATGAAGGCAAAGTGAACATCGATCAAGATGTACACTCTGCTCACCTAAAGCGTCCATATTGAAAGGGGGCCATACATATGTGCCAAGAAGTAGATAAAACTGTAGCAGACGTGCTGAATGTAGATTATAGATTAGATTAAATGCCTTCGCTCCTATTCGCGCCCGATACTTATTCACGAGCTATCGTCAAGGATAAGGCAATTTGTTATCATCGCATGCAAAGTATATGCAAGAGACAGACCTATTGATAACGCGCGTATGGTCAGCGGGTCTTGGAGCGTGTATGTATGATGGTCAAGGACCTTGCGACCCCTGTTCGATCAGTCTTATGATGAATGCAAGCATTATTATTATTAAAGATTGCATATATTTGTTGTCCATATGTAATAGGTGAAGAAGCAACTACTTTCTGCGCTTACCAGGCCAGCTTGGTTTACGATAAACCGAAACTAATGGGGCTACACGATATCCACACCCAAGAACTTTCACCTTTGCCTAGATACCATTTTATGGAGCCTGTCCTGCATCTACCCATGTATACATTACACCGGCTTTTACCGCTGTTTATCTGTGCTTTTCCATATGCTGTCCTTCTTGCAATTGCCATATATCCATATGCTGGGAAGCTACAAATTATAGGATAATTATGAAGCCGTCGATTCACCACTCTCTCGCCACGAAGGCTAGTGTCAAGTTGCAGGCATCCATCCAATAGTCCTAATACCTCTCATTTACATTTTACTTTACCCTCCACTTTTACGAGTGTCCCACGTAACGATGAACATCAACACATGTCAAGAAAAATAAAGAAAACATGAACTTTTTTGTACTAATAGTAGAAAGAAACATATACAATAGAAAATAAGCTACTTTTTGTCTTTAGACTCTATACAGCAACAAGAACAAGATACCAGCTCTTTGAACACTTAAGTGCGTCTGGCAGCGCGTCTGGCACGAACACCTTCCTTGAGAATGTCCAGAGTCATCACGGTATCCTCCCAGTTGATGCATGCATCGGTGATGGATTGACCGTACTTCAAACGATGGGCGCCTTCGCTTGGAATATCCTGTCGACCTTCCTCCAAGTGGGACTCAATCATCACACCCATGATATTGTCGCCAGTGTTCTTTGGATCAGCCAATTGTGCAGCCTAAATTATAAACGAATTAGCACTAATCGAACTATCCCTTTTCCACACCCAACTTACAATATCTTTTGCGACAATTGGTTGACGCTTGTGATCCTTGCTGCTGTTACCGTGACTGCAGTCAACCATGATAAGAGTAGGTGCCTTGGCCTTGGCCAAAGCATCGACACACTTCTTGACAGATTCGGCATCATAGTTGGGACCGGCCTTACCACCACGCAGGATAACGTGGCAAGCATCGTTACCACCAGTTTGGACAATGGCAGAAAGACCTTGCTTGGTGACGGACAAGAAATGATGGCCATTGCTGGCAGCCTTGATGGCATCCATGGCAACAGTGATACCGCCATCGGTACCATTCTTGAAACCAACGGGGCAGGATAAGCCGGAAGCAAGTTCACGATGGATCTGGGACTCGGTGGTACGAGCACCAATGGCACCCCAGGAAACAAGATCACCTGTGTATTGCGGAGAGATCTGTTTGAAAAAAAAATGTTTTTAGTAAAAAAGAAAAGTGCGCTCAAGCCATGTTTATCCCGCTCAGGAACTTACGGTATCCAAGAATTCGCAACCAGTAGGAATACCAGCTTCGTTCTATTTGTTTGTTATGTCAGTTTATATGCTCATGTGGTACATTGCCATCACGTTACCAAGTCCAATAACAGCTGGCGTGCAATTCGGAGACCCTTGTTGATCTCGTAGCTTAATAAAAACGACATTCTGTCAATAAAAATCGCCATATATGGAAATCTTTTTTTACCTGTTGTTCAACGAAGGATCGTTAATTAAGCCCTTCCAGCCAACGGTTGTACGAGGCTTCTCAAAGTAGACGCGCATGACAATCAAGAGATCATCCTTTGCGGTCTTGTTATATTCAATCAAACGAGAAGCTATTACGAACCAGCGATTAGCCTAACCACTTCTGTATCCAACTTTCCCCGAAACTTACCATATTCCTTTGCAGCCTTGACATCGTGAATAGAGCAAGGGCCAACGACGACCAAAAGACGGTCATCGAGACCCTTAATGACATTCTCAGCTTCACGTCTGCCTTCAACAATAGTTTGGGCAGCTTTGAGGGTGAGCGGGATGTCCTCCATCAAGATCTGTGGAGGAATCAAAGGCTTGATGACCTTGATTCGCTTGTCATCGAGTTCGTTAAGTGCTGTGATAGAGCCCATGGTTGGAATATGAGAGGAGGGGTGTTTGGAAAAGGAAAAGAAGAATAGTCAAAAGGCTTCGTGAGCACGACCTTCTTAAAAAATTGTAACAGGCGGAGATCGCCCTTTCCGTGAGTCAACTTTTGCAGTTGCCGGACACTGCGCTGCCGGACCTAAATGCCGTCATATCAAAACGCTATCTCTTCCAAAACAAGATCGTTGCAGAATTCTTTTTTTTACAGAATCGATAAAGTCGATCGTTCATCGTCAAAGTGGACATATTTACTGCAATGCAAGATTTGGGTGTGCGACCTGGTTGTCATAGCAATCTTTCATATCTATTTTGTAACCGTGGCAACGGGCCGATGACAATTGAAAGTCACGCTGAGCTACGAGCAAAGCCTGGTTCTGCTGGATAAAAATAAAACTTGTCTTTCTTCAACAACAATGGTGAAACTCGAGGAAGTCTCTGTTGATCAATTCGACGACGTCGACCAGCAAGCCTTGAGCGACGATGGTGATGACAACTACTCTGACTTTTCAGACGATGACTTTGACGATGATGAAGACGAATCTATCTTGGATCGTATTGCCGCGCTCAAGGAGATTATCCCGTTGAAGCACCGCAACAAAATCGCGTCGAGCGCGTCGACCTTGACTTCGTGGGGTAAGACTGGTGCCACTTTTGTTGGCAAGAGTGCCTGGGTGATCACCACTTCCATGCTGCTCTTGGTGTTGCCGCTTGCCTTGGAAATTGAAAAGGAACAGGCCTTGGTGGCTTATGAGAAGGAAGCTATGCAACAACAGGGTGCTCAACAGGTAAGCAAAGATAATGTTGTCTATAAAAGTGAGAATACCATGGTAACCATGTTGTATTGTAGATGTTGGCCGGTGGTGATATCTATGGTCAACCCAAGCCTGGTCAGCAGCCTGGTCAGCCCCAGCAACTTGCTCCTCCCAGCTTTTAGATGAAAACAACATAACCCTTCACGTCAATTTCATTCACTTGGTCTCCGTCTCCCCTTTCACTTGTTGCTTTGTACATTAAAAACTTTGTCTTTTGCTTTTGATCATTATTATTAAAAAAGTGTAAGGATGTATAGATTTTTTTTTATTTTACGGGGTATCGTAAGCAGCTTGGACGGTTCGATACAAACGGATCCAAGCGCTTGGGTAAATAACCTCGTGGTCGCAAAGGACCGACGATTTTCTGGGCACGCATCATGTTTGCCTCGACCACGATCATCCGCAAGTGAGCGTTATTAACGCGGAGGTCTCTAACTCGCCGATGATGCTCCGGAGGCGCCGCTTGTTTCTTAGGCGGCAATGGTGGCTTTTCGTCAAAAGGCTGTTTATCGTCAATGGGGGTCCAATGTTTTGGGCTTTCCCAAACACACCAGCGCTCGTCATCGTCCGGCGAGGGTGCTTCAAACATACGAAACGTTTCGAGCGGGACATCTTTTTTGTCGTCTTCGGTCTGAGACTGTACATAGTGATCACAAAGCAAGTCCGATAATGCAGCTGTGCTGCTGCAGTCGGACGGGGGAACGACGAGCGGGGACAACAAGTCTTCATTAATGAAGAAACTAGTACTAATGCTGCTATTGCTACTACAGCTGCTGCAGCTCGAAGCACTGCTGCTTAGACTGCCACATGAGGAGGAGCTGGTGCTCAGACAGCTGCAGGTATCTTCATCGGTATTATTGGTGTGGATGGCGATCGGTAAGCTACTTGCCGGCGCAATTACGTCGAGAGGCGAGGTGGCTACGTCAGGAACAGTCAGGCTGCGGGGCATAAAGCCAACGGGGGATGGCGGGCAGTCATCTTTGCTGGAGTGGAAGAGTCGTTGGAAGAGTAACACCAGGAGCGATGCAGAAGAGTTCATAGACTGATCATCATCAAAGTAAGGATACGGCGCATGGTGTTGCTGCTTTTGCTGTTAAATAAAAAAAAAGTGATCCGTAAGGTACTATGCTTTACAACATCGCTTTATTGTGCACTACTACATCATTGAGACAAAACAAAAAAATGTAGTTCTCCCCCAAATGCACCCTTTTTTCGCCACAAAAAAGAAGTTTAGCGATAACTTACTTTCTTTGGTGGTCGGCTCTTAGTACGTCGCTTTGGGATAGAACCATAAGGCTTTGGTGCATGTGAAGTAATATTTTTTGCGCGATGACGAAAAACCTCTTGGCTGTCAGCAGCAAAGCAAATGTTTCGCGCCATAAAACAAGAAAAAAAGGTAAAAAAAAAAGTGAATGAAAAGCCAAAATCAAACGTTCCTTTAAATAGTTGAACGATGTACCCAAAATGGTAACCAATGATAGCAAAGAAGAAAAAGGGGCAGATTGGGGGGCCATTAGGGGGGCTCTCAAGTAGTCTGGTCACAGGGACACTATTGCCATAAACGTCTCCTCTTTGCCTTCTTTCATTGCAAACCCGACCTTGGCAAATGGAGAGTGGTCCATGCATGCTCTGTTTACTGAAGTGCACATGTTTGAGCCACTAACTTGCGTAGCACATTCATGAGGCAAAATTAATTCGTTGAGAAACCCACCCAGAGATAAAGGACGAGGCTATTCTTTTCCAAGACTAATTTTATTTGGAATGCACTATGTTGTCTATGGTTGCTCTAGTCATAAAGCGAATCTTATAATACAAAAATAAATGATGCTTCTTTTTTTCTCATTTTGGCCATCTTGTGATCAACATCTTCATCTATTCCATCCTTTTATTGGACCCAATTCTCGCTATTGGCCAAGAAGATTAACAATGGGCTTTTGCAAACAACCGAATTGTAATTAAATAAAACACGAAATCTGACTCCATTTGTGTACATAAGTAGGTTACACCATGAGAAATGTCTGCTGAACGACGATCCTGCTATTAGTAAAAAAATATTTACATGAAGCACGAGCATCGCATTGTTTGTGGGGTCATGAGCAACAATGACGATGGTGCTTGCAAGAAAAAAAAAGATAAGTGTTATCTTCTTCCCCCCCCCCCCACTACCGGTAATATATCAACCGTGTACCCGTAGATCTGTGCTCTGCGTAATACATAATTTATATTTTCTATAAATGATGCTCAGTGATCCTTACAATTTAGTTTAGCAATGCAACTTCTAGCACATTCAAAAGAAATAAGCGGTTACGTTTGTCTTCCTTTACCGGAGCACAACGGAGTTAGGGGTGGGACCCATTGATGCATTTCAGTTCCCAGGCTTTTTTTATTCACATGGTGCACCTACTTTACAGCAGTATTTGAAATACGAGCTTCAAACGTGACCTCGACGGAGAAGGATATCGTTCCACCGATACCACGGCGGGAAGAAAGCTTATACCTGACAAGCTTAGACCATGATATCATTATGCTCCATATGGCTGCGATCCCATTGTCACGTTTGCACCAGCGCTCAATATATCGGTCCGGTCTGTGTCCACTTGAGATGGGTTATCTTTAGAACCAATACACATATACGGAGCTCCGGTTTCAGCTATAATACATTTTGTTTTATTTTTTACCCGGTTGTGCCGCATGAAACCATACCAACATTCTGAACAAAACCTCCGCCCTCTCATATATAATGTACAGGTTAATGATATGCACAAACGACGGAATGTCCTGACAAAAGAAAAATAAGGGGGGATTTGTCGTCGTTTTCTATCGGTGACCCCGTAACCCCCAAACTTGTTTGCCTGGACCCAGGGCCTTTGTTGGGGTCCTGAATATGATCATAGCTTAAATCTCACATTGATAGACAGATATCATTTATCTTTGGCTCATGTGCACGGTCTCTGATATTATTTTTTCCAGGGCTGTCAACATAAGGGAACCCCAGTATCTACTGCGCCTGAGTGGCACCTGTGTATTGCAGTATTTTCCATATTTATTCACAGCGTACAGACGACACCATATTGCTTAATAAAGCTAGTAGCAAGCTAATTAGCATCATTATTCTACTACTTGCATTGGTAGTCCCAGTATTCTTTGTGTAAGATGAGGAAACTTGATCCTGGAGCAAACTATCTTGAGGCAAGTGTGTGGATTCGGATATCCAATCCAGATATGAACTAATCTGCACAAAGGCATTGTAAACTGTCAATTCATCATCGTTCTGCACTGGGCATGTCGGCTTAGACGGGTCAGGGTCATGGACGTTATAGATTCGACTAAGGATTCCTATGAGAAGTAACTTCTTCTCGGCTGTGATCAGCAGTGGTCCACCTATGATAGGGTTATTTGTATTTATGAAAAAGGCAAAAAGTCAAAGTACCTGAATCACCATGACATAAGCTCGCATAGGACGTTGCTAACAATGTACCTTGTGATGCGCTTGAGATGGTACAATTGGTCTGTTGTAGCTCGCATGCGGCTTTAAGATCCTCTTGTTTTGCCGGAGTAACTGGATGATAACCGATTCCCAAAAACATTGCATGAGGAGTCCTCCTACTTTCGCGGGCAATGGCAATTGTATGACCCGTTCGTACACTCTCGGTGAGCTGAACCAAGGCAATATCCTTAAATGGATGGCGAATGATTTGTAAGACTTTTTTTGTTTGGCCTTGGTCGTTGAATTGAAGATCGCTGGTTAGATTGATGCTAAACACCTTGGCTGCAATTTCTCCCGCGGTTGGTAAACAGTGGTTGGCCGTTAGTACCCATGCTGGATCCAGCGATATCAAGACACCCCCGCAGACTAATGGCTGAGTGAACGCCACAAAGAATGGGTAGCTATTCCACTGACTGTACACGGCACCTTGACTAATGCCGATGACGTGGGAATCCGTGTTCAACACCAGAATGATAAAGTACGGAATTGAGAACCACTTTACGATAGACCACATGTGCATTATGCTTCTGGTGACGTTCGG
Source organism: Fennellomyces sp. T-0311 (assembly GCA_025266875.1). Lineage (NCBI taxonomy): Eukaryota > Fungi > Mucoromycota > Mucoromycetes > Mucorales > Lichtheimiaceae > Fennellomyces > Fennellomyces sp. T-0311. The sequence continues at coordinate 147,578 of JALLLT010000037.1, read as the reverse complement.
ATACGGTAATGAAGGTCAAGTAAAATAAACACAAAGACAATTAAGCACATCACTGTATATATCATCGCTTGTTATAGACGTTCAATTTATCAAAACATAAAACTGATACATTGCTTTTCACTTCAAAAAAAAGATGGACTCTATTATGCATCCCAAATCCCACTTCCTGATGGAATCAAAACCGTCTCTTTTGAACCTTTGAGAATATCTTGCTTCCGCTCCACAAATCGAATTCCTTGGTCTTCAAGTTGTGCGAGAATAGGCAAGTATACATCGGGAGTGGTTGGTCGCAAAATTCCTCTTCGTTGAATCTTGTTATCTAAAACCAATTCTGTTGCCATTGCAGCGGGCAATCCCACAGTTTTTGCCATGGCTGTATCGCCTCCAGTGCTGCTGCCGTAGTTGATTAATGTGGATGTTACTTTCTCCTGAAAGTTGATAAATTTGATTAAGCAGATTAGGTGGGAAAATCTAAAGTTCTGCGGTGTTACCTTTTTCCCATTCCGCGAATCTACAATGTCAAATTCATGATGCATAGCGACCATATCCCGTTCACCAGGCAAATAGCACAGACGATCGGCGAGGAGAGCAGAGAATGCATCAAGCGATGTTGGGGACGAGGGTGTGCCACGAGTATTGTCACCAGCCAACAAATACTGGAGTGCACCAGCGACTTTTGTTCCCATTATTTCATTTCCAAGCTTCTCTTGTACCGCCATTTTCCAGTCATCAGATTCATCGATCTTTCCAGTGACGACATGGTTGACATATTGAATCTAGTCAAATCCCGCTTTGGTTATATAGATTGAAATTTCTCTCCCATTTGCTATCCCTTACCCAGTTTCCAATATTGCTAGGGAGCGGATCATTGACATTCAAGAACCCTAACTTTTTGAGACCATACAAAAGATCCGAATAACCCTGCATGTGTATATAGTATGAGGAGAAAACATGATCTGTAAAGGAGAGTAAACACTGTCAAGTACCTGGTAACGGAGCGTTCCGCGGAACATGGTGCTCATTTGGTTCAAATCACCAAGGCCGTAGATGTCAATATACTTGAGTGAGTCCCTGTTGGCTAATCCTTCAAATACAAATCCTTGGAATGGTGTTCGAATGGTAGGAAAGTGGTTCTTAAGTAACACATCTCCGGAGACAGTGCGTTTCTAAGTATCCTTGTAAGGCGCAGGATAGTAACTAAATCATATATTTACCTTGCCGCCTGACCAATAAGTAGCATCATTTCCGCTAGCCGTTAACACCCCTCGGGGAGACCAGCTAAATTTGTATCCCAACGGAACATTTGAAGCTTCCGGAGCAGGTAATCCGCCGCACCATGAAATGAAAGATTCGATCTACAATTAGTTACGTAGTGAGTAACACTATCATGCGACACTATCAAATCCAACTAAACCGTTTTTCCACTAGACTTCGCTTCGTCAATTATTTTCATAGCTGACATGTGGTCGATACCCGGATCCAAACCGACTTCATTCATAATCAGCACATCCTCCCTTTTAGCACTAAAGTTCACACGGTGTTAGAGTTATTTTTTTTTTGTGGTCTGATAATTTATTCTGTACTAACCGTTCATTCAACTGTTCCATTTCTTCCGAGACGTAGCTTGCCGTTACCATATGCTTCCTTTGGTCAATGCATACCTCGGCCACTTTGGCATGGAGAAATGCAGGTACCAGACTTGTCATGTGTTAGCAAAAAAATTCATCCACGCTATTAATTTTTCGCACGCTTTTACCTTACAACAACATCTGCATTCGCAACGAGCCGTTCCAACCCCGGCTTGTCGGAAATGTCAAGTGATACCGATTCTGCCTGTCCTGGATTACATTGCGCCACCAGAGCTTGCGCCTCGGAGATGACGTTGCTCGCTGAACGGCAGTAGAATTTTTTTAATGCAAGCATAATATATTATGATCATCATACTCACCCACGACAACACGAACATCAGGCCTTTGGACGAGGCGCTGTACAAGCGGGCCTGCGACCATGCCCGATCCCAGCAGGAGAACTGTATGTTTATCCCCGCGCTCTGGGCTCGACTGTGCTTGCGGAAGCAATGATTCCAGCGATGCATGCTCCCCGAGAAGTTTTCCACTATCGGCTATGGTAGCACCAGCGAGCATCGGTGACAAGTCTGTTACAGCATTTGCTGAAGGATGAATCTGATGATGAAAGCAGTTGTTATTAATAACGGGTCGCATGCACGTTCAGCTGTAAACTTACGAGATCCTTAATATGGGGATACAAAACGCTACTGAAGTACTTGCTGCTATCGCTGGCAAGCTCTGCAGGTAGTATATCTATCCCCATAATCTGTATTCCCTCCTTTTCGACGCTGCATGATGGAACCAATCAGATGTGCTTTCATTGATCGACTACTTTGGCTTACTCTTTATGTTCGACTCCATTGATAGCGTCATAGTAGTAGAAGCCGTCTTCGATGTTTGTACTATGCGAAAGGCATTCAAAGGCACCCTAAATTTCAAAAATGTTCCATAGTCACCACAGAGAGTTCCGTATTTCCCCTCGCATGTCAACCATCGTTTACCCTTGTGTCACAAACGATATCGACCAGACTCATCATCCGTCCTTTCCCAATAACGCCTTGTTGCTGCTTCAGCTGAAGATCACGCAGCTGAGCATTGCTCATGAGTCTAGGGTACCGACTGTCCCAGTAGGCGCCGGTAACAACAGTGTTGACATAGGGAGCAATCTAAGCACGTTTGTAAAATTAAAATAGCCCAGCAGTATTAAATATTCGTTTACCTTATCAGCGAAAATAGAGTGATATCTTCCAGGATGCTCCAAGTACTCTTGGTATGAATAGGCGCCATCCTTCTTCCGTGTGTAGTCTCCGACCTTGAGATGAGTTCCATAGACCTTGTTAAGTTTCGGATCTAATGGAAATCTTGTTTGAGAATTCGAAAGTTCGGCAGATACGAGAATCTCTCACTCTTGTCGCTAACTAGTTTGGGTAAATCTTCTGCAGGTACGAACTCGTGTGGCAATTCTTTAAAAATTTCCAAGGCCCCCTAACGCTTTGCGTGAGTTCTCCAACAAAAGCCGACCACTTTGTGCCAGATACTTACCTCTGTTACATTTCCTGAACCTGTGAATGCAAAGACTAATGGCCCAAAGTCACTGTGGGTTCCTTCGTCTGCGATAATGTTGCCCATGTTACGCGTTGCCAATTTTGCCGATGGAAGTCCGCGATAGGTGTGAGCCATGGAAAGATACTAATTGATAAGAAAAGTACCAATTGAATTGAGAGGACAATCAAAACATCCTTTTTCTTACGCACCATGAATGGGGAATTGTACCCGAGACCCAGAAACCTATGGGCCATGCCGTGCAATCCATCTACCATGCCGGCGTTCCCTGCAAACCGACCAAATGCCACCAAACGCTTTCCTGTTGCAGGATCCTTCATCAACTCATAATCAATAAGGCGGATTCTCTATAACCGTAAACTTCTCTTCAGTATCCAGCTCTTGTCTTTCCTGAATAGCCGGTTTATCACCTTGTCGAGAATATCCTTTAACATGGGCATGTTCTTTGGAGTTCCCTTGTGGGTGTGTGAAAAGAACACATAGGTTTTGTCTGGAATCAGCTTGGACTCGGGAACCTCCTTTATACCAACGATGATATCGGCGGCCGACAAGTCTTCTGAAAGAATGGCACCTGCCTGTGAGGATCTTACGCTAAGTATGTTAACTCACAAACTGCGCGGTAAATGTCTGTACCTTCGCGTATGCCGAGTCAGGAAAGATTCGCTTCGTGCTTGGCTGCACATAGATCCGAGCACCGGTCTGGTTGACGAGATCGCGCACTGCTTCTGGAGTCAATGGGGCTCGGCGTTCCCAGCGGCTCTTGTCTTCGCGTCTGATACCAAGGCTGCGGTAACCCTGTCCCCAAGGCTTCTGGCTGGATCGCCAGACATATCCATTGGTTGAGATGGGTCGATTGTGTGTTCTGAATGAGAGCACGGTGGAAATACGGCTATGGATCTTTAGGAGTGGACGAGGACCCGTGGCGAGCGTAGATAATGTCATGATAATAAAAGAAGAAAGGGTGTCAGGCCAAGTGCTCAACCTCGTGGGAAAATTTATACTCCATAGGTGTCTCAAGCAGGAGCAGAATGCAAACCGCCAGAAAGGTCATCAGGTCGAATGACATCCCACGCAGCCGTCACTGCGCAGTATACAGTATACAATCAATATATATTTTTAGTTACAGCGACTATTATCTCTATCCTTCCTTTGTGTTTACACACACACACACGCAGCTAATCCAATGGTATGCTCATCTTGTACGTCGTCTTGATGGCCTTGGCAAAATCGCTGTAGCCACCCACAAACTTTTGTTGTCCTGCAACGCAGCCTTCGTAGATAAACGGCGAGGTTTTATGGCTGTTGGCAAATTCCTGTACACCCCGAACGTTAGTATTTTTCGCTCAAAAAGGAGATAACGCCTCAGAGAATACTCTGTACCTCTTGCAATTCCTTTGATCGATCGTACCATTGCTGCTTGATATACGCGCTGACGTCTGTCTTTACGTGGGGATGTTTGGCAGTCAATCGATCGGCAACCTCCGTGGCCAATTGAAAGTAATGACAGGTCAGGAATCCTTCCTAATAACGAGCCAGGGTCATGGACATGAGTTGAACGTCATTGCGTGCGTCTACAGGTGAATGGAGTCTTACAATGTGATAACATTGGGTTTTCTTTGGAATCTCATCGAGATCGGGTGTGGAAGAGGAAAATAACCATGAGAATAGACCCATTTCTTCGAGGTACGGCTTAAATTGGAACAGTAGGAGTAAAGGGAGGCCCTGTTTCAGACAAATGACAAAAATTGAAGCCTATTATACCGAGTATTGCTCTGTTCCTCGTTTTCTCATACAATGCTTATGGACTCTTCAAACAAACACACTATCTGGGTCCTCTCCAGTGCCTGGCCGATGTCGTTCGTCAAGAGCAAAGAGTCACCATGGCAACAAGCTGGATATCCTATCTTGACTACAGGATGTAAAGATGTGTCATGCTCCCAGATCAACGCAGCGGAACAGAATGCTGGAAAAAGAGTCGGGCTCTGCCGCGCGGGTGGCATAAAGATTAATTAGCCCACCAATCCCTGTATCGTCGTAGCAATGTTATCAGGAATCCTATGCTGCCAAGGACAGCTTTGCTAGGAGTAGATATAGTCAACACACCCTTATCAGTAGCGGTTTCGCAGTGAAGTTTGTCATGCAGAGCAAAGGTGTGACGCAATTTGAACTCGGCGGGGCTGCAGGCGCCGAGAAAGGACGGAACAGCTGCCAAGCATAGTGCGTTCCTCTTTTCTTTTTCAACTGTCAACGCTTTTACCAGGATGAATCTGTTTTTTGGCAAGGCCAAATCCAAAACAACAGCCAAGGATGCCATAATCAAATTACGAGAGACCATGGAGATGCTGGAGAAGCGCGAGGCTTATCTCGAAGGCAAAGCGAACAATGAGCTCAAAGTCGCCAAGTTGAACGCTACCAAGAATAGAAGATGTAAGTTGATTGCCCACTTGCGCTGCGCAGGTAATAATCAAGGGACATGTAGTGGCACTTCAGGCATTAAAGCGAAAAAAGGTGTACGAATCCAACATTGAAAAGATCAATGGCGCTCGAATGTCTATCGAAACGCAAATGATGGCAATCGAGAGTGCCAACGTCAATTTAGAAACTATGGGGGCCATGCGTGCTGGTGCTGAAGCCATGAAGAACATCCACGGGTCAATGTACATCGTCGCAGTCAGGCTGTGTGGGCCATTCATGCATTAATCGCTGTTTTTGTATTCAGGGATATCAACAAGCTGGACACTACAATGGACGAGATCCGTGATCAGATGGATATTGCCAACGAGATCTCAGAGGCGATCTCTAAACCGGTTGGCGAGGAAATGGATGAGGTAACTTCGGTATGGCGCGTGGGGATCCATCTGCTGACACAGCGGGAAATCAGGATGATCTGCTCAATGAGCTCGAGGAGTTGGAGCAGGAGGAGCTGGACGCCAAGATGCTGGATACGCCGGCACCGGCCATGGACACGCCAGATGTACCGATTCACACGCCTGGTAAGAGTGCATTGAATGTAAGTTGGGGTAGAGTGCTCACAAGCAACGCGTACAGCTGCAAGAAGAAGGAAGTCGGAAGAAGAAGAGGAGGAGGAGCTCAAGGCACTGCAGGCAAGCATGATGGCGCCAATGTGAGAAGCGCTCGCCCTCCGCCTTCCCCGCTCCTCGTTATATATCTTCTTACTGTTTCACTACTAAGATCTGGTTAATGTGCTCTTCGTTGCGAAGGCTTTGCCCGGGTGTGTTGTTTACTATATATCAACTCGTTTTCTTTGTCGAGTCCCATTCGTTTCTTGGTCGCAATTGAGCTGACATTCAATTCACAGCAATAAAGCAACAGTTGAACCAAAGACGTCAACACGTTTCTCTTCATGATTCATAACTTGAAGCTGTCCAACGGCCCGAATTCAGTCGAGCTCACCTACGATGGTCTAGGTCTTCGCGTCGAAGGCAGCTTCGATGTTGAGCAAAAGTGTAAGCCCGACAATTCCAAGCAGTATGGCACACCACCCCCTCTAATGACTTGACCAGCAAGCAGACGAACCCTCTCGGACCTGACCATTGTCCCCATTGCCAAAGTGAACGTGCTGAGTCTAGTCTTTGATAATTCGACCCACCTGCTTCGAATCCACGCTCTGATTCCCCGGCAGCATGCATTACCCGACTCTCCCTTGGATTTGTGCATCTTTCGCTGCTCCGTTGAACAGAGCAAGGCTGCCGAAACACAAGCGTTCTGCAGTGCGGTGATGGCTCATATCTATGAGGGTAAGCTCATGCAGGAATTTGGATATGAACGAGCGGAAAGATATCCAACATATCGCAATTAGGCATTACCGCTGGACGACGGCTGAAAGTGCTTGTGAACCCTTTCAGCGGCCAAGGCCATGCTAAGAAAATCTTCAAGGAGAAAGTTTCCCCGGTCTTTGAGAGCGCTCAGTGCAACATTGACTATCAGGGTGTGTAATACAACGGATGTGTAATTTTCTTTGTTGCTAAACAACGTGCCATAGAAACCGAGTATCAGGGCCACGCTATTGAGATCGCCAAGGAATTGGATGTGGACGCATATGATGCCATCGTAACTGTCAGTGGTGACGGCATTATCCATGAGATTATCAATGGCTTTTCGCAACGACCCGACGCTCGCACTGCTCTGAAGAAAGTTCCGCTGGGCGTCATTCCTGGTGGCACTGGCAACGCTCTCAGTATCTGTATGCTTGGCGAAAAGCTGGGCTTTGACCCAATCCATACGGCTCGTCAGGTGGTGAAAGGTACAGTAGCATAGCACATCGCTGGAGACCAAAGCCACTGACGTTGCGCACACGCAGGAAAGAACATGGCGTTCGACCTTTGCTCTGTCACTTACGACGACCATCGTTACATGTCATTTTTGTCGCATAACTACGGTATCACTTCCTATGCTGATTTGGCAACTGAAAGTATGCGGTATGTACTTTTTCGCATAGTCTTTTACCGACAACTAATTATCACGTGGCAGATGGATGGGAGACACACGTACTATTGTTGGTCTCTTGCAGCAAATATTCACCGGTGCAAGCTATCAGATGGAAGCTGCAGTCCAAATCGTGGAAACAAGCAAGGACAAGATTAAGAGCAGTTTTCCATCGGAAGTTCAGGTCCCGGCTACCGGAAGCGGGCCAATTCAGGATACGATTCCAGACCTTTCGCAGCCTGTTCCTGATGATTGGACAGTCATCAAAGGTGATGTGTCGTTCTTCCTGACGAGCAAAACTCCATGGCTTGCTCGTGGTATGTTAAGCCATCCTTGTGCCGAGCCAAACGATGGTTTGCTCGACTTGTTCCTTGTGCGTAGCAACCATAGTCTCTTTTCCAAACTGGATCTCTTTGGCAAAGTCGAAACCGGACACCAGATCGATTCTGATGCGGTAAGTTTTCTTTTTTTAATTCTTAATGGGAGCCCATCATGCTAACTTGTCCCAGGTGGAGTATTACAAAGTCAAAGCTTTCCGTCTAACCCCAATTGCCAAACCAGGCAAGAAGGTGTATGTTGCGATTGATGGCGAACACGCGCCTGCCAAGACGTTCCAGGTTGAAGTGCATCCTGGTCTTGGCTCTGTATTGAGCTTATATCCTAACTATGCCAACGCGCGCACATGGCGTCCTTCGGGTGTAACTGCTGCACGCCAGTCTAGCTCATTCAAATCAAAGCTGTCCGCCATGCACAACAAGCTGCGCAGTACTTGTGCCTACATTCTATCGCTTATCCGCAATTACTTCCGTAATATCTTCAGACGTACAGCCGCCAGATGATTGTCTTTTATACTTTTTACAAATTAATACCATGTCACGTTATACAAAAAAAATCTCATGCAACCAGTCCTGCAGGATATGATCTGTTATATTTATCTACGCTTGAGGAAGAACTTGTAAAGTACGTGCACAAGCGAGGATCTGAACTTTCGGGAGTATAGCTATCCACATCGGTGTAGCGTGCCAAATAGATATGTTCCTTTGACGAATGTATCCATTGGCAGCCTAACTTTAATAAACTGCAAATAAAGCTGCAGCTGATGCTATATCATAAGCATCTCCTTGGATGGATGACATACTTTTTGCCTTTTCTTTCGCCCTTGCATATATTGTCGCAGCTGAAAGTCCATATACAAAAAGTATGTTATAATCCCCTTTGAATAACTGGATGCCATGGATTAAGGTCTGTCAAGCAACAGCTTAAAGAAAAATGGGGACACGTCTACAACAAAGCCAACCATCATACCGTTGGATTTCCTCATTCGCGCACGGCTCAAAAGCTTATTCGACACAAGCAGCGGAAAGCACTTCATCTATATATCGACTCTCCGATGACGTTTTATCGTACCTATTACAAAGTCCGGTGGTTGATTTTGGGACACTGTGTGCACTGTCGCAAACATCCCGACGGTTGCGAAGTGTTGCATGTCATGTATTGCGTTATTATCGACTTCCATATATCCGACTAGCCACAGTCATTGATCAAGAAGGCCGAGGAAAATGGACTTGTGTTTACGAATTCAACTCCCTTGACGAGACGACGTTGCGCGTGTCATTTATACCGATATGTCACAAAGGACAACGATATCGGTATGACACATCCACCGAAGCACCTACATTACGATATATTCTGGCTACAACGTCAACTGCAGATCGCCTATCACCGTTTGTATTGCGAATACGAAGCACGGATGAAATAGCGACGGACCAACGTATCATCAATAATCCAAACAGTCGCTTAAACATCAGTCAATACGGCTGCAGTCAAAAGGTAGTTCAGGCAGCCCATACAGCAAAGTTACAAACATGCACTCCGCCTGAATGGCTCTTGTCGTACTCTGTCAACACTATGCATCATCTACCCCTAGCTCATAACACTGCACATACAGATATGCATAAAAGCCCAATACGCTATGTGATTCCTGTGCGGTTATCCGGGGATATCTCGTCGCTCAATCAAGGGTTTTCCTCGCAAAGTTCCGCCACTGGATGCCGTCGGCTGATCCATTGTATATTTTCCTTTCGCTGGATACGTAATGGGTGGTTTTGTAATAACCCGGTGATTTGGTCATAACAAGGACCCTTTTTGATAGCGAATTGCTCATAATAAAATGCTTAGTGCTTCCCGTTTTACATATCACGCGAAAGTCTTTCCTGCTGTACGCAGACAATCGCGCCTATATGTGGGCTTTTAGTCATCCCAGGTATGGTCGTCAAGTTGGCCAACCCAAGGTATAGAGAAGGTACATATAAGCGTAAGCATTGAAAAGTAAAGGTAAAGACATCTTCAAAAGTGCGATGTACTGCCATATCAAAGCACGTATTACGTGATATGACACAAGAATCGTATTAGACTTTAATTCTACCTTTCCGATCGTTCGGTCAATGCTCAAATTCATGAATTCAGTCGATTCTCAGTTTCCTGTTTCAGCATACACTAAATGAACTAAATTTACACCACGTTTTCCAAGCTTATATTCTCAATGTCACCTCCGGAATTCACTCGGCTTCCCACAGAGGACGATGATACTCTGCGACCAGAGATTGCTGCATCTCTTAGCTTAAGCACAAACCACGATGATGTTCTTGACGGACTTCTCTCCAAAGTTGGCTACGGAACATTCCAGCGGAGACTATTGGTAATGGAGTACAGACCAGCAGTGCGATCAGGTACACTAATCAAGTTCGCGATAGATCATGTGTGGATTTGGATGGCTGGCAGACAACGTAAGAGGAGAAAAGGTCTAGTTGCTTGATTGTACTGATATTTTGGGTTCTCAGATGTGGTTGCAGGTACTACCTCGTCTAGTAACGTTATTTTATGGCTAACATTAGTTATAACTCTTGCTCTGTTCAGACTGTTGCAATCATTCTGCCACGAGTACAAGGTAGATATATATAAAAGGTATACGACTAGTTCCTTGGTGACTGATACGAATTTGTCATGCGTAGACCACTTTGACGTCTCGGATAAATGGATTGGAAGTGTATCGAGTGCATTATTCACTGGCATGATGTTTGGAGCGTTTTTCTGGGGGTCCTATTCTGATTCGCATGGCCGCAAAATCCCTTTCACATCCACGCTTGCGATAACAACAGTGTTTGGACTGCTGTCAAGTCTAGCATTCAGCTTTTGGAGTTTATGCCTTGCATTGTTTTGTCTGGGATTCGGTGTGGGTGGCAACATGCCCACCGATGGTATGTTCGCTACTATGGAGGCATGGTATTGCTATGTTAACAATTTACTGTCAAGGCGCACTTTATTTGGAATTTTTGCCAAAGGAATACCATTATCTGCTCACATTCATGTCCGTATTCTTCTCATTTGGAGCTGTCCTGGCGTCGGTACTCGGATATGCAATTTTACCGTATGCAAGCTGCCCCGAACCAACAGCCACCGATCCACACCCAGCATGCGACGTATCAACCCAAAATACCGGATGGAGAATCATGCTTGCCAGCGCAGCATTGACGACCCTTGCCATGGTTTTTGTACGCTCATTTTGGCTTCGGCTTCCCGAGACCCCGAAATTCCTTTTGAGCCATGATCGACGAAAGGAGACTGTCGTGGTATTGCAAAACATTGCCAGAATCAACGGTCAAGACGTGCATATTGATAGTAGCGACATTCCAAGAATCGAAAGATCCGATAGCAATAGCATGGATGACGACGTAGTTTTGAGCATGGCACAGGACGACAGTCTCCGACCGCGCCGACCATCCAACGAAGCTGATATTGATGATGATGGAATGGATCCAAGAGCACCGATGTTGGGTGGACAGGCGTCTATAACGGATGAATCGACAACAGAGACCATTTATGGAGTGACGGAGGAGAAAAACACCAAGTGGAAGCTGCTTTTTGGTCCACGATGGCGGAGAACAACCATTCTCGTGTGGGGTATTTGGGCGTTTACTTCGGTTGCTTTCACAATGTTCAACGTCTTCCTTCCCAAATATCTGGAGATCCTCGGGTTCCAAGGAGAAGCTGCACCAACGCGAAAGGACGTATACTGGGATTACATGATCTATTCCTTAGCAGGTGTGCCTGGCTCTGTCGTAAGTGGAACGTCAGTGATGTCATTTTATGTCACTCCTAACCTTTTTTATTTTAGCTGGCGTCGTTTATGATCGAAACGCGCCTGGGACGAAAAGGCACAATGGCACTGTCGTCGTTCGGCTCCTCTGTAGCTTTGGTTATCTTTATGATCATCAAGTCTCGTACCATGATGCTGCTCTCGTCGTCAGCTGTTTCCTTCCTTGTCACATTGCTCTATGCTGTCATTTACGGATATACACCCGAAGTTTTCGACACCAGCGTACGGGGCACGGCCGTAGGCACTGCATCGGGTCTAAGCCGAGTAGCAGGCATCATAAGTCCCATCGTGTGTGGTATCCTTTTCTCCATCAAACCCAGCTTTCCATTGTATGTGAGCTTTGTAGGATTCGGGATTGTGGGTGTCTGTGTAATACTACTTCCATATGAGACGCGCGGAGCGAGGCAAGATTAAGCAATAATGCATATATAGACCACACTGTTTTAATATAGAACGAGCAAACTATAACTTCTTCCATCCTAGTTCACGCAAGCGGCGTGCTATAGCGGGGGTGATCGCGGCAGTAAGTGATAGTCGCACTGGCAGCAGGATTGTCTTGTGGATTCCGTAGGCGATCAAAAAGAGGCTCGTAAACGACGGTTTCTCGTGCGTAGAGATTTCTGTTGGCTCTGTCTTGTGTTCCATTCCAATCCATCCCTTGACCTTACGAAGGATCCAGTCCTCCATATGTTTGGCTTTGTCCGCGCCTTTAACACTGATCACAGCCATAGTCAATGACAGGTCGACGACGCTCAGACCAAGGTAAACGCCTGCGCCGACTGCACCGTACTTCTTAAATATGCCTTTAAATTTGCCACCTTTCGTCGCCTGTTGCTGTTGCTCTGGCTTAGGGGGTGTTGTCATTTTGGGGCATGACGAAGTGAATGGTCTTGGTTGATGTTTCAGCAAGTGTCGGCGCTGGGATCTAAGGACATTCCATGCGACATTGACGCGTGTTTGATTACGCAACGGGTTTACAAAAGACATAGTGGCATTAGTGCGCATAACGAGCGGGCCTTCTTAAAAAGGCCGCGGTAAAACTTTTTTTCGTAATAGAATGTACAACAGCAGCGGATGAAATGGAAGGATATGGGAAGTTTACAGGAATGATGAAGTTATCTACGAAACAGGAGGATATGTACTTAGGCAGTTTCGCCGAACGGTTGTGAAGCAGTGCAACCAGGCTGAGCGTTCGTTGCCATGGGAGTAGGTGTAGTAGCCGTTTCTGCATGCAAGCGGTTCTGGTCTCCCGAGATACCAGTTAGCCGTGCCTATCAAAGCATATGTTAGAGAAACATGCAGCTCAACCCAACAATACATTACTCACCAGTTCTTCTTCCAGCTTGCCCTGCTTCTTGAGCTCCATGCGACGATTGACAAGCATGCCAACATTCACCATGTAGTATACTTTAAAACAATGAGTCAAACAAGGAATGCCGAACAATGCACACGCTTCTCACCTGTTGTTCCAGCAAGGAACAAGACTGCCGACTTTTGGGCGATATCAGCTAGAGACGACGGGAGCGGCATAATATTTTTTGGTTTTGGGTTGGTTCAAGAAAAAAAAGAAAGCATAAGCCATACCCTGGTGGTATTGTGTCTCAGTCACGCGATTGGCCAATGCGCTGTGGCCCACACCGAAATCAAAAGAACAAACTAAAACCTGGGGTTTATACTTATTCCCATGGACATAGCCTTGCTGATTTAGCCATGGCTCGGGTACTCTGTCTCATATTACGGGAATCATTCCCAGGATGTTGCAGTTTAAGATACTGTAGTAAGAAAGTGCATCCAATGGAAAGGGCTACGCCTATTTCGAGAATTCTGAACCTCCTCGCTGCTATGTGCCCTGTAGTGTTGTTCTAGTAGTTAACCAAGTAGTCATAATATATTATATATAAAAATGGGTGTTCTGATATACATAATAATGTCATTTTTATGACACACAGCAATTTATTTGTGATAAATATCGATCTGCACCGTGCGTTGTAAACAAACTATCAAAGTGATAGACACGATTGCAATGTGTCGCACTTTAATTAGAATAAAGATACCCAGTCGAAATATTGATGTCATTGGACGTGGCAAGCTGTAATTGCCAGTGGAAACGATGAGTAATGCCATTGCGGTACCAATGGTTTTTATTGCTTGACATAAGCAGAACGTGCTTTTAACTTACAGTTGGTGCATCTGAGAGAAATGCGTGGCTCTTTTCCCAAATGCGAGAGACTTACGTGTTTTCGTTTGACATGTCGATTGTACGCAATCTAGCATAAATTCTAGTGTCACGCCTCTATCCATAATTGGTATGCTGTGGACCACTCCCTTGCGTACCTGGAAGCCGAACTGTGGGATACGTATGCCGCTCGCGAACAGTTTCTGATCCCTTTCCATGCAGAATTTTCAATTAGAGAGACGAGAGCTTTTAGAAAACGGTATTTCCACAATGGAGTTTCGAAAGCTACTTCACGTATCTCAACAAATGTCAAAGTTAAAAGTCGCAAAGCCAAAGGTGCCGCACTATCAAACAGTTTCGCCATATAGTAACTGACCATGAAACTAAAAAAGCAATCGTAGGCAAGAAAATTAAAAACAACCACTGACTACCACAATACGTACCCAATCGATCTTTCAGACCAAAAATCTTTCCTAATCCATTATGATGATGACTTCAGTGGAGTGGTAGGCATGAAGTGGAAGCATGATGAGGTAAGAAGCTTAAATTGGGAAGGAATACGAACTTTTACCAGTATATGAAGACCTGCAAGACTTCTGCAGATAGCAGCAGACACACCGGTATCAACCAAAATGATGATATTTGCGATATTCAATAAAATGCGTCCTTCACACTCGTCCGAGGGCCACCAAGCAGTGAAGTCTCGCAAGGTTAATATGATTTTCAGGTGCCAATTTCAGGCAAGAGCATGCTTTCTACGAAAAGGAATGTCGTCTACCTTACCTGCCTGTCATATATATATATATATTTATTGACATGGTGTACCTAAAAATATCGTGGACATTTCTTTAATGGCTTTTACGATCTATTTGTTGGTGGAACCTGATAATTTATAATTTGTATACCATATATTTGGCACCACTTTATTCGAAAACGGATTACAACAATAAAACTACATGCTATGAGTCAAATTGCAAGACACACATGCTTTGGGAAAAAAGAGGCAATCACTGGCTTTTTTTTTGAACTATCAAGCTGACAACACTCTCAAACGATGGTATAATGGGTATGATTTACGAATGAGAGCTTTCCAAGAAGCCCAGTTACATATGGCCATAAGCGGAGCAACTCTGCAGCGCTCGTATCTCAGACTACGGCTCTGATTGGTTACTAAGGAATACTTGTTGCCACCCGCCAGGGGTACAGACCGAGTTAACTTCATCTTTAAAACATCCATCATGTCCCTGATTGTCAACGATCCCGCCATCATTGAAGCATACGAAGATGTCCGAGATGACAAATCGTCCACTGATTGGGCCTTTTTTGATTTCGCGGATGGCAAGCCAGACCGTCTCAAGGTTGCTGGCTCCGGCAGTGGCGGTCTTTCCGAGTTTGTTGGACAACTCAAGCCCGAGATTGCCGGTTGGGGTTACGTTCGCATGAACATGAGCAATGACGAGTAAGTTTGATCCACGGTTTCCGTGTGTAACTTGGCTAACAAGGTGGCGACATCAAAAGATACTCGCAACGTATCAAGTTCGTTCTTGTTCCGTGGTGCGGCGAATCGGTTGGCATTATGCGCAAGGCAAAGCTCAGCATCCAGATTGCCGATGTCAAGAACATCCTGCGCAACTTTCACATTGAGGTGCCGGCGTCTCACGTGCAGGATTTGGATGAAAAGGATGTCATGACGAGACTGCGACGTGCTGGAGGCGCAAACTATGATCGACAGTCGAGCAATTACTAAGCGCACCAACCGGCCCTGCTTCTCTCTTTCTCTGTCTGTCTTTTCCATATATCATCTTGCTATTTCTTGACCATTATGTAGATCAACGCGTTTGTAACTTAAAATCATTCTTTATACAAAAATGAGAACTTAAAGTGTTCGCTGCACTGATCGACGTAATGGCTTGTTTCCGTCCGAGTCCATCTCTTCCTCTTTGGCATTTGCTGTCGACGTTGCACCGAAGCCTCCGTTGGCCGTGTAGTCCCTCAGCCGATTGTTCGTATATGCCTTGCTGCCGAGGTAACCACCCAGTGCGCCTATATATTCCGCCTCTCTTTTTAGTTACCGAGTATTCGCTGCCAAGCAATACGTACACACAGCCAGGCCGGCCCTAAGCAACACATTTCAACTTTTAAGCCACAATGACCTGCTCCAGTTGTTCATGGCTCCATTCTTACCATCCCAACATGATTGATTTCGGACTATTCTTCATTTTGACAACAAGAAAAGAAGGCGCTTGAATTCCAAAAAATCACGTCACTTCTAATCAAGGCACTCGCCAAATGCGGTAATCTGCCTACCCAATGAACTGGTACACCAGTTTCAACATGGCCGTGTCTTGCCTGACATATAGACAGTGATATTCTGATACACCCGGTGATGGGGCTATTGAATTGATGGAGAGCGTCACCATACACTACCATGGAATTTTGATAAACAATTGACAATGCCGTTGGCACCTTATAAGGATGCCCATAGCCAACGTCGTAATCAGAAATATTACGATTGATGCAAGAGCAGGAATGTAAAGTATTGCTTTGGGGAAGCATAACGAGCGTTTGAGAAATACAGCTAGTATAAATTTCTGGGGAATATAAGATGCTTGACGAGAAGAGGATAATAACCAGCTGTCATCAGTTATGCGACCCCGTCTATGATTGCCCATACAAAGCTTGTTTACCTACACAGTAACAGCTTTAGTATACAGTTTCCCTATTACTTCAGTGAAATGATACTTCCAACACCGGCTGGAACGATATTGTGACACTTGCACGATTAACCTAAGCGCTATTCGAGGCATCGCGCTCCCAAATGAAATATAACTATGTCGTTAGTTACTGTAAAAAATTCTCTACAGATTCAGGCCAAAGGCCAGATTGATTATCCGGGTTACCCAAGCTGGACTGCTAACATCTTATAATCAGCACGGAGATGCAGCAGTTGTCTACCTCAGTAGTAGGATATATCGAGGAAAAAGTTTCCTACTAAATAGATTATTGATTGCAGCGTAAATTTTAAAGTCGTACCACAATGGTGTACAACCATAATAGAATGCTTCTGGATCTCTTTATTTCTACGCGTCTCTTAAAGAAAGCATTGGTCTGCGACGGCATAAACGAATAGTTTGAAAAAACCAAACCAGCATATTTCTCACATCGTCGCAGCATCTATCCACCTTTGTGCAACTAAAGCTCATTCCTCTCCCCTAAGCCTTACCTATTAAAAAGATAATGGTAAATACATACAGCCTAAAACACTACACAATATGACTGATGTTAGAAACGGGTATTCATATGATAAAGACACTGGTGAGATGTATGTATATAATTCAAGCGCTCATCTTTGACTTCTTCTCTTTAAATCGCGCAACAGGTGGTAGCTCCACGGTGTCGCTCTTCGTCATTACACTCCGCACATCCGGTTCCTCATCGTCAGCCCGCATCGTACTTTCCACAACATCAATAGTCTTAGCGACAACCTCCTATGAACATATGAGGCAAAACTATTAAATGCTTCTAAGCATACAATGAACATACCTTGCATTTTAACGTCAGCTTTAAAATGGGCAATAACCCAGATTGGATTAATGATGGGGCAGTCGCAATTCGGTAGGATGGGGTTCTGCTTAAACGGCACACCGAACCAGAGGGAGAGTCCATTATCATAACGTTCATATGCAAATCTATTAAAATATTAGCAAGAATAAGAATACTCTTCCGCAAATTCGCTTACGGAATTGGGCAAACCCAATCGTTTTCAACTTTCTGACTGCAGACTTCCGGTTATTGCACTTGGCTGCTACTTGTAGAAGCATACTCTTCAAAAGCTTTGGGCAGTGCAGCTGTGTTTCAACGAGTTCTTTTTGGCTGACGCCGTTGCTACCATCATCCTTTCCGCATTCCGCCATACCAAATTCGATGCCGTTCTTGAACAGGACCAAGTCAGGTCGAAATGATGGCTGTTGTGCACTGATCGGCGACATGCCAGTCAAGGTTTTATCCCGATTGGCGTCAGCGGCAGCAGCAGTACTCGTGTGATCGCTGTATACATATAATATAGGTAATAAACAATGATCAATGACATAAGATAGTAACAGGTTTGGCTCGATATCAGAACTTGTAATTACCGCCGGGTTTGCATACGCAAACTATAAAAGCATTCGTCAAGGCGTGACCACACGCGGGACACAAGGTCCGCTTCCGATCCCACTGTTGAGACCCACGACAGAACGTCCCACCGGTACATGCGGAAAAAATCCAGAAGCACACTTTGTAGCCATTCTTCGTCACATTGCTCATACGGATCGAAATTGCCACACTCCCGAACTTTCGCCGTAAGGCATCTCAAAACCCATTCTTCCATCGCAACATCAGTGCGGGATGCGCTTTCTACTCCTGCAACTGTACGTTCGTTATACTTGTCAATTGCATCTGCGACTGTTTTCGAGCAAAGGTTGAACATTGCTTTTAGACTATCGGACAGATACGGAAGACCAGGATAACCATAGGAGCGAATGGTTTCCATTTGCTTATGAGTAAATGTGCCTTCGGGTTTCAACAAGCAAGGGTCGTCCACGTCCAGAATGAAAGAATGCACCGCACTATCATGAAAGTTATGAAATTTCCATAACCACCGAATTACGTAATCAAACACTTACTGCTCGTACTCGCAATTAGAACCATATTCGTACATAAGGTCCTCCACAAATTTGCCGTTGGGGAGTTTCCATTTTTGCTCTTCGGTAAGGCTCTTATATACGTTTTTAAATTCGGTTAGCATTGACGGGGTCAATGGAGCTGAGTCAGTCTTCGAGTTCTAGTATGTATAGTGAATATGTGATATAAAATTATTCAGTTCACATTCGTACTGTTGCAGAGCGGGTGCGTTTGGTCCCTGTGGTGGGTGATTTGCTGGTCTTATTTTCCGTTGAAACATTGCTATTACTAGCATCATGGCCTTTAAATTGTTACTTAGCAAAAAGCAATAATCAGCATAATGCGGTTTATACCAACCCAGTAAAGCTTCCCAGTCGATTTTCTTGCTTTTGCCCTGATGTGTAGAGTCAGTATACATATTCTAGCTATTTCATGATAGCTTTTACCAAAAGCACACCAGCTTTTTTTGCAGCGTTCAAAAAGCGTATTGACCAAAAGTCATTCAGGTTTTCGGATATCTCTGTATCCATAATAAGATCCTTCGCATTCATGACGAAGTCATGAAGGGTGGGAGTAATCTCCTGCTCAACAGCATTCTGAAAATACGCGTCGATGGCTATTTAAAATACTCATTAGCTTAAATTATACAAACTAATAAATAACTTGGCAACCTTGATCAATGTTGTTCATGGAGATAAATGCACAAGTAACCAAGTAACCGAGTCACCAGAAAATACAGACACCAGGGAGCGGTCACTTAAGAAAGCTTTCCTCGTGATAAACAGTTTTGATAACCAAACTTTTTTTGCTTGGCAATCATTCACACGAATTCACACGAAATACGGCATTATCTTGAAGCACTTTTTTCAATGGGCTTTCACAAGCAATGGACTTTATGTATTTCCGCACCTATCCTACATAATACCAGTCTTATGTTTGATTTTCTAGTACCAAAGAAGTCCGCAACGGTATTCAAGGTTTTGAAACAAGAAATATGCAAGCTGTGCATGAGTAATCGTCCACAGGGTTGCATTGTTGATGACAGCTAATCTTTTATCAAGTATCTTTCGTTCACCGTTGCTGTCGTGCTGGTAGGGTAACGTACCTCCCCTAAAAGTGATATGTCTTGCCACGACACAGGTGGCAACGTCATTGGCTATTGTGGTTGTTATAGCCTAACTGGGTAGTAGCACCGATTCCATTGCTTATGATAAGTTGGTATAAATCACTAGTCCCCTAATTCACTGTTGCTGACTTCCAGCGCTTGGATGGAGTGGCATTCAGCAGAGACTTGCATATCATTACTTTAAGTGCGGCAAACAGCCTCCTCACTATAAGCACAGCTTGACCAGACTCTCGTTATCGAACGTATTATCAATTTGCGCAGAGGACATATAATTGATATTACATTAAACCTTTTATTAATTCTGACAAATGACTATCACAGATTTGAACGTGTCGTATCCTACACGTAACCGAGGTTATCTGGCATTCTTAGTTCAAACAGCTGCATACTCATAAGAGCGAAACTTAATTGACAAATACCTATTACGGGGTTCGGCCATCTTAAATGCTATGTTACACCCCATCACTAAACCCTAATACTAAGTACATGACATACACATGTTTATATTGTTGCTTAGACACAAACGCTCGCTAACATAAGTTTCTGAAATTTATTATGGTGCAACTGCTGTTGACCAGACAAAACTTTATTTTGTAACATCTTCAATAATTAAAATACCGATACTATGTATAGATTTTGTATGCCACTAATACCTCCTGTTGCTTTTATTCATTTCTTCCCACTTTTCTATGGGACTTTATTTTCTATTGTACTTCTCTTCCATCACCTCCCTTGTCATAAAGTACAATATATCTCCAAGTTTTCCCGATAAAGCGGCGTATTTGAGGTAAGGTAATTGAACCCAAATATTCCGAAAGGTCCTTGTGTAATCAAATTTTCTCCAAAAAATCTTTATATAGAACTTTGAAAATATACAAGTCAATTTAACATAAGGAGAAGCATGTGTATATGCTGACCTTCATCTGTTATAGCGATATAGATACTAGGTAGGATGAGTGATGTCGTGTGCTATATAAAGAAGGCTACCTATAGTTTAGCAATAATGAAGAATTGAAGTGCTGGCAGGGTTTTCATTAGGGGACATACTACTATAATATGAGAATTTAACAATTCAGAAGATGTAACACCCTCTGAAGGGTACTTTCAAGCTCTATAATACCACATACATGGTATAAGCAGCAAGGTAGAACTCCCATTATGAACAATATTGTTACACCAGTACTCTTTATATGGATTCCGGACAATGAAAAGTGTAACATCTGTACTACTCACCTGCTTAAACACCATATTTAAAATTGTTTCTACCTCTTGAAAACCATGTCATTTGAAACTTTTTCCCAGCATTGCATTTATAATTATAATGAACTATCATTATTTTGGAAAGAAAATAGATGAAAGTATGATGGGTTCGAGTAAATAGCTTTAAAAAAAATCTAAAAAATTTTGTCGGGTTAAGAGCAGTTGCACCATATATAAAAGTATTGGTATAGTAATTCCTCGTATCGTGCATTGTCTTTGTTAGAGTTTGCTACCCCGGTCTGATGGGTGATCAGTACCTGAGTGTAGTCACCTTGGATGGAGTATAGACGACTCAGATACATATACCCCGTGACTCCTCTACCGTTTTGGCGTCGGCAAGCACAAACAGAAGACAGCTGGACGTCTGTAAGAAATGTGGCCATTACCTATGGGGCACTGATATTTAAAGTAAACTTGAATATCTGTCCAATGTAGCATGGTCTTACTGCACTTATGCTGAGGTAGCATACATAGCAGGTCGATTTATTTTATGATTAGAAAAATAAGTTAGCACATTGCTTTATATATTTAGGAAGTATAGATCTTTCTTTTGCCTTGTGGAATAATGTTGAGCACATAACTGCAAGTGGTATCTGCTATCGGCGATTATCATCAATGCGGAAGGAAGAAGAGATTCATAAACAAGGGTTTTGATTGACACCGAAGTATTTATCGCCCCTTGGCCTTTTTGCTGAACTCTCAAATCTCATTCGAAGTTGGGATACAAGTAACTTCCAAAAGTATCGGCGTGCCTATTAACTTGCTGCTCGGCAGTGTCATAGATGTAAATCTATGCGAAGCTGGGAGGGGAATTTCCTTCAGGAACCAATGGATCAATTCGGTGATATATGCCGTCTTAGATGCGAAACGCATATACGCCCACGGAGAGCATTGGTATAGTTATGATCGACCGTGGCACCCAAAGATACAAACGGAAATACAGTGTTGTACTTGCAAATGTTATCGAAAAACGATTTCTCATTGTGCCAGAGTCATCTGGCAAGTTGAGAAGAAGTTGAGGCGGGGCAGGGATGGAAGAACGGTCGACAATACCATGGCAGAAGCAGATTTGGTAGGCTTGACTTATTTCTTCATTCACGCGACTATCTTTCCAGGGCCAGACACGCGCACCACACATGGCACTGGGCATCTACTGCTGACAAAAATTGTCTGAAAGCCAGCCGATTCCTAATCATCGACAGCATTAATAGCAGTGACACTGGCGAAGGCAAGTTGGCTATGGTAACCCGTAAGTAGTTGAAGTATCCTACGAGGACGACGACCATGTTGAGCATAATTGTGTGATCCCAGAGGGCGAATACGTGGCCTTCCAGCATGATTTTTCTAAGGAATGCTTACTTCGATGAATCCAACCAATCATTTTTTTCAAGTTCGCATTCGAGGCATTTGAGCGATGAATAGATGTCACAATACTGATTTCAACATTCTACTCCAAGTTATTGGTAACAGCGTTCTCAAGAAAGTTTTCACTCCAGGTAGAGGCAGCTTAAAGGATTCTTAGAAAGACTTTCAACACAGAGACCCACGGTATAAAAAATAAAAGGTGCTTGTATTCCAAATAAGGAAGGACATTTATGAAGTTTTCGAGAGTCGTCTATTACATTATAGATAGATAGATAGAAGATTGATAGATGAATAGATATATATATATATATATATATATACAAGAGATGAAAGCGATGCCGTCAATCGTATCTTCAGTTGTTTTTCCATACAAAAAGCCTATTCAGTCTTGGTGTCCTTGATGGATCTGCCCATTCAACAGTAACCAATCTAGAAAAAACAAGGTGTAGTATGGTGTTAGTAAAAGTATGCACACAACGTATTTACCATTCTGAAATCGCTATCTTCGACATCATATGTACATAGTTGCCGGAGCAGCAAAAAGAATAATATTGCGCAGTGTCGGGCAACGACCGGGATGAGTGTTTTACCACCAAGGCAGTGCATCCAAACCCACTTGGGAACGAGTATCATATAGCTCCCACATGACTCGCCCCTAGAGCGCAGAATTTGGAGAGAGAACCAAGTCTATGGCACATAGATCGTCCAGGTCGTGCGATCGAAACCACTGGGGAACGAGTAGGTTGGGGTGCTCCAACGCCCGCCCCTCGAAGCGCAGCATTGCCACTCGGGAGTTGTACATCCCTCAAAGTAGAAAATAATTAGAAGAAAAAAGATCTATAACGGAAATTAGTATCAAGTGCAATACACATTACATCGAGAAATTACAAAGTGCTGCATTCAATAAATCTAAGTGTGGTCACGGCAACATACGCAAGGAAAAAAATACGTAACCAGGTCTCCCCAAAACGAAGACGTCACAATCGCAAGCGGGCTTTGATACCGCCCAATGGCAAATAGTTTAACCCCATCAGCAATGAACTGGCACGCCCACTCGTATTTTGTATTCGACAACAAGCCTTTCTAGCTGGATGACGTGATGGCTTGGGTGATCCATTTACTATGATATGCTGCTGTGTTATATATAGTGTAATATAATACAGCATCATCCTTTCCGGCCCAAAAAAGCGTACAGTGCCTTATCCATATAGATACCCATCCATCTATCGCTATAATGTCAGGCATGTAAATCAATATACCGATATAAAGAAGTGAACGGTGCTTAGATGATTACTAATACCCAGCGCGTACCACTTTGTGTAGCCTCCGTTATTTCCTCACCCTCGCTTTTTCCGCACTTTTGGGTGTACCATCCGCGTAGGAGAAAAACGGGGATTTACTGTAGACGTTTCATAGAGAAAGTACATATATTTTGTATTCGAGCACTCGATCGGGCCGCTATGGAGCACAGTGCCCATTGGGGCACCCACCTTTACGCAGTTTCTCTGTCCCGATGCCCGAAAATGCCGGGCCAAAACGGGCGGTCCATGGGCCTGCCCGCCCATATTTAGAGCCCTAGATGGGAAAGGTTCAGGCTATTCCGCATAACTGATATTAGCATACAGCACAAGCCCTGCGAAGAATCATTTCACTTACCGAGCAGGCGCTGGGTGGCATTGCGCGCCAAGACAAAGCGACACCAATCGCCAGTGTCAGCTTGCGCTCTCCATTCGGGAGCGCGACGGTACCACACTTCTTTGAGGCGCTGTTGCTCCTCTTCCAACTGATCTTGACGCAACTGATCTTCAACACGCTGTTGCTCCGCTTTCAACTGATTTTCACGGCGCTGCTGTTCGAATTCACACATATAGCTAAAGTACTGTGCCTCTGCCGCCTGCTGACCTTTGATGCGCTGTTGCTCCTGTTCCCAATCGTCAAGCTTGGAACCCCATTACAAAGTGATATTTCCGATGCGAACGCGCGGGAATACAACATGAGTATCGTCACGCGATAGAGGAATGACCTGATACGAGGGAGGAGGAGTGAACTGAGGCGAGGGATAAGGAGAAAAATCGGTCGAGGGAACAGTATCAAGTTCATCCAGTGGAGTGAGAGTAAGGTACGTGGTTCTGGAAGCACGTTTGGCATAAAGCACAACAACGAAAATGACGAAAGCGATGAAAATGCAAATTGACATAGTAACTGCAATGAAGAGACAAACGATTGCGATTCCAATGCATTTTAACTGGTTGAAATCGCGCTTTTTCTTTTTCTGCCGAGAGGGTCCCCTTTCATACTGTAACGTAACTTATCTTTGTTCCCAAAAGAAACCGCCTAGTGGACAATATCAGTATTTATGAGTTACATGGCGAAAGTAAAAATACCAACCACATGCAATGAAGATGGCGGTTAAGAGAAAAAGATCTCAAAGAGAGAAAAGGGTGGGAAGTCAAGTAATAAAAGCTAATCCATTAAGCGCGAACAAAGTTAGTTATGCTCGATACAGTTGAAAAAGGTCAATGAACGGAATATGCCAATAAGTACGCACGCAACGAGCAGTACGTAAAAACAAAACGAAGGTAGAAGAGGTGAAGAAAACAAAGGGTTATGCAAAGGGAGAGGCAGGTGATACAAAATAGTAAAACAAACAAAGAACGGAAGTGAACAAAAATATAGTTACGTTTCAATACTATGTGACTTTCCTGGGCATTTTCTTTCGGTGCCTGTCGGTGCTTTTCAGAGCGGCATGAAGGGCCCGACACCAGCATGAAATCTTTGTCTCACATGCGAGGATTGACAGTTTGACGATACGTGCCTTTGTCCGGATACACTGAAAACCGTCCAGGAAGCAAAAACAAGCTTGATGTTATGACGTTACCGATATTGACCTGGGGCATTCTGGCCTTACTTAAAATATACGCCCCGCAACCGGTTTATTCCATGGGCAAGAATTTGGATATTCCAGACGGTAATGACACGCAGTGTATATTGGTGAATGGCGTCTGTGCATATCTTCAGTAATATACGTTTCATCTATAGGCATGATAATCCAGTGAACTTGTTTGAATCAATATCCGTCCCATTCCGTGAACCGGTTGTTAAGCGTTTGGTTCGCTTACGCTGCCTAAAACGGACAAATGAAACAGTGCCTTGTTCTGGGGAATATCTGAAGACCTCAAAGGTGGAAACCGTCATGCCCGGGTAGCATGCCCCAGTTGGCGGTGACGATCCTGATTACCATTTTAAAGACAGGCAAGTATGCAAACTAAACTACTGGACCCATGATACCACCATCAAATGCTTGCCGTCAGTAACCCTCAGAATATTTCATTCAAGGATATAAATAGTCGATTTAACGATCACTCACCACTCAAAGAGCAAATCACCGATTCAATGCTTTGGTGTTCGATAAATTCCTTCCAACCCATCAGCACCAAAACCACTCACTATTGGCTCTTTCAATCAAACATGCTCTTTCGATTCCAAGCACCGAAAAATTTACCTTGTGCACGCAGAGTTCCTTAATCCTGTTACTGCTACATAATAATAACATATTTCAAAAAGTGTCATGCCTCTCTATGATGATCCACACAACCTCCTCCCCAGAGGAAGTCGCTCCGTTGGGGGAATTTCACATGATCAGCCAGAGCATACTTACGATGCTGATGGTCTTTGCATGAAACAGCTGAAGTTGTCCAATACCACTATTTTGGGCAAACTCGTTTACTCGCAACAAATGACGTTACATGGGAAAATGAATGTGCTTCATGGCAAAAGTGACGGGGCACCAGGTGTTTCGTAGAGGCAGCTGTATTTACTCTATATTGTGCAGAAAAAAAAACATTGGTACGTGAGAAATGTTGGTCAGGGCAAGTCGCGTTGTTGTCAGTATTTTCAGTTGCCCGAACCGTATGCACGTTTTGCTAAGGTAAGATCGGTTAACCAAGGGTACGGAAACCCACGTACTCGTAAATCCTTTCTACTGGAAATTCGGTGCAGCCACTATGGACGTTTCCCGACACTTCCCGCCGGGAAGCTGGGAAGCCAAGTGCTTGGGCGGGGGCGCAGCATCTACCTCTGCCGACCAAAACGTTTTTTGTGGAGCTCCTTGTGAGTGACTAAGTGACGTTTCCAAGCTCGACGCGATATCACGAATTGCCTCAGATGTCAGATATAATGGATGCGCCATTTTTTTCCTTTGGGTTGGCCAAGCACAAATGCGTTATTAGCAAAAAGAAATACAACGCAAGCAATCTGGTTTTTTAAAAGTAGTAGTTTATATCCGCGTATATCGTTTCCAGAATATTACGCGCAGGTTTCTAATTTCTACGCAATATAACAATTTGTTCAAAGCAGCGTCTCTCCCAAGCAGCAGCGTGCCCACTTGCACGGTTTGAAACACAGCTTCCTCATCCTCAAGTGCAGGGTTCACTTCCATGATGTCAGCGGCCACGAGAAGACCCGTCTCAGTAACTGCTTCGCAAATACAATGACCTTCACGGAGCGTCAGACCATCACGTACGGGTGTACCCTCATATAGATTTGTAAGGAAACTTGGAGGCGTCACTTTTTACTTATATTTAAACTTTCAGTACTGGGTGCCACTGAAGGATCCAAAGCATCCACGTCAAACGGCAGATGAATTGGTGGATTTCTATTCGGGTTCACATGATCCAGGGTCATGTCGATGACTTTACCGATATCCCATTTATCGACATGATGCATGGTGAAAGCCTTGATACCCAGCGATTGGGTTTTCTTTTTTTCAAAGTTATCCAAATCACGCAAGCAAATATATGTTTGCTTTTTCGTACTGTTTGCTCTCCGTCAGAATCTTTTTTTTTCATTGAAGGCATGGTTTGAAAGAAAAGAAATCCCATTTTTTATGTATAGAATCCACTAGCTTTGCTATATGAAAGAGGTTGCGCAAGTATACGTTGTGCTTCTTTAACTAAGCTTTTTTGAGACAATGGATTACTTTTCAGATGTGACAATGTCCACAGCGAAACAGTATGGTAGCGGCACCTATATGTGATAACACTTCGCTAGTTGCGAAGCTGACCCACAAACCCGTTCTTATTCTTTACTGCTTAATCAGTCAAACTAGGGCGGGGTTAAAGCTACTGGGGTAGACACCCATCCAATGATATTAAAAGTTAAGCAACCTGCACTTTTGGAGCGAGTGTCCAATAATATTGGAAGTTAACGTCGGGGCTGGGTACCTTGTGTTGCCCTTGTGTAGCGCATATGCGCAGATTGTCACTGCTGGCGATAACATTTTTGACATGGGTTCTTTGCCTTGCACTTTTTTTTCACTCGGTCTACTTCCTCCATATTCGACCAATACACGTATGAATAACCCTGATCAGCCTTCAAAACAAAAGCGCCGAGGTCCTGGCAGACTTCCAGGAAGCACGAGCAAGAGAAAGATGAAAACAATGGCAGCGATAATACTGGTGTTGAGGGCGACGATGATCCCATTCCGGATGATGCACAGACTCTAAATGATGACGATCAAGCCTGCGGGGAAAAATACGGCATACTCGCGAAATACTTTTTGGATATTCAGAACCAAATCAAAGGCAAAGATGGTGGTTATTCATAGGAGCATAACTTGGATGAATTACGTAATGAACGCGAGACGTCTTGCGAAAATGAGCCATTTGTCAATTTATTTCGAGAAAATATAAGCACTCTTGGTGTGCATGGACGACCGTCAGCCTTATCCATATATTGACACAATGCAAATGAGTGGCGCATCACTAAAAGCTACTTTCTTGGCGTTACGCGCTTTGTGGAGATGAGAATGGGCAATCGTGCACTTGACCACATTCATACCCTGCTTTTTTCCCACTCATGTTTCAAATAGGCAATGTACAGAGGAAGGAGAAAATGGAGACAATCTTTCACGCGTGTCCTTAAATTTGCATTGTGTCAAGAGCACGCAATTACCGCTTATGGTAAAGCAAGCATCGCCGCTTGCCGCCTTGTGCTACTCAAGGCGGATGATATCGAGTAATGTCATGCCGAGGATGAATAAAGCTCATGGATAATGATAGAAAAAAATATTGACACTGTGAATCATGTGGTCATAAAACGTGTTTGGAAAGAAAATAAAACTTCGTTACGCGTTCTGTCTGTTTTCTTTCTTTGTTCTTCTTTCTTGCTTAACCCGATGAATCCTGACGATCCCCCGCAACAAGTGCCATTTAATGGCTTCCTTGGCCTACAACAAAGGACAGTTACTCGGAACTGTGCGTTAAAGCCCTTGATCAGACCGCAGTACCGTTATTTGATCGTAAGCATGCACTGCTGTCTTAGATCATGATGCTCATTAGATGGGAAGCTCGAATTCCGTGCTTTAGCGAATGTCAACTCAACCCTCCGCAAAGACGCGTTGAATATTGTGAATCTTCATGTGCGCAGGTTCCTCGAAGGCCACTTCCAGGCGATGCCGCCACTTTTCGACCAAACTTTCTGGGTGAACGTGTACAAGCTGGCAGGACTGCGCATTGGAGAGCAATTTCCCACCAGACTGAATATCGTGAGTGTTCCTGCATCCAACTGTAGGCATTGCATACTAACGCCTACACAGGACGACGACATCCGCCAGACCTTTGCATTTCTCAGGATTTGTCAAAGAGATCCTGATACGAACCAAGGTATTACATGAGTATTCAACGCGAGTAAACTGCTAAAATATAAACTCTTCTACAGCTTTGTACCAACCAGACACTGTTGGTGATGGTACACTGAACAACGCCATGGGGAGTAATTTCGCCCGCCAGGCGATTCAGAGTAAGACCTCCATTGGACTCATAGGCAAAAGTATGCTAACTATCGGATAGATGTCAAGGAACATCTGCGAAACACGCCCAAGTACATATCGAAATTCTGGAGCCAGCGTCTCGAAGGGTTCATCCGCAACAGAAACGAGCTGAAACGAGCCGTACGCCTGATTACAAGCAACATTATCAACCACATCCCAGAACCACCGCCACAAGTCGAAGCACTGAACATAATGGAGGAGTATGAGTAAGTATCACGGGCTGGTTAGGAAGACAAAGCTTAGCAACATAATCATTAACGTAAACAAGAATGATGCACGAAGCTTTTGAGCTTTGGCTGGCTCAAGCTCCCAACATGTTTCATCTTTACGCCAGAGACATTACACTTGACTTGGCCGAGAGAATACTACGGTTCAGTCGTTGGTTATTGGCACTGTCAGAGCACTCGCTGCAACAGCACCGGTGGTCACTGCTTCCTGTCGCGAGCCATCAGGTCACTCACTTCTTAATCTGCACCCGGACACTTGCATACATAATTAGGCGGGCATGACTTGCCAACAATCAAGTACCTGTGCCGAATCTGCTTCTCAGACCAGTAAGTACCTTTGCAAAGTCAAATCAAGATATTAACTGCAATATACAAAAGAACGGCCAGTTTCGGACTAACAGCGAGATCATCAGGGACACGGGCCCGCAAAACATGAACATCCGCCAAGAAATTTGGGAAGAGGTTTTCAACATCGATCATGTCCAACGGAATCGTTGGGCGATAGGCGATGATGGTAAGTGCGAGCAGACGTCAGCTGCTAGGATATTCTCAACAGTAACCCATATCTTGTACGGCAGTGAACCAGCTGTTGGACACGAACCCAATAACGTTCGACTACAGCATTCGCAGCGACGGAGCCTTTACCCACGTGCACTTCAAGAAGCCGATGTTAGCCGATATTGGTGAGTAATTATAGCAGAGGATACTTGGGAGTCTGGCTAATCATTTTGTTCAGAACCCCAACCGTCAACAAGACGAGAAATACGACGGATGGCTGACAATGCCGACTTGGGAGAATGGACAAAAGGTGTTTACCTTCTCGACAAGGAGCCAAGAGGGTTGGGTGGGGAACGACTGAATAACTCACGGATTGTGGGAATCGATCCAGGTAGGTCTGATATGCTCTATTATCGCATCATTCTGGTTCTTATCAGACATGAATAGGTGTCTCTGCAATGGTCACGGGCACAAGTACGCAAGAGGAAGAACCGCAACCAGGGTTGTGGATGAACCAATTCTCCGTTCCAACCCGAAACTACCAGTAAGCAATTTGAGGTCATATTATTTGAACCTTGGTAACAAGCAAATCTATAGCGCAAAGACCAATGTATTTTGGGAATATAAGCAAGAGCTTGTCAATCGTCGGAAGTTTCGAATTGAGCAGGAATACGATATACTTAGAAATAACTCTGCGAATGTATCCGAGTCTGCAGACTTTGCAAGGCATATCTTTGTGCTCAGCATGATACGCACACGGTAAGTTGATCTAAAAAGTGGTGATACGTATATAATTACTGAGAAAGGATACAGCATGAAAATGTTCAATGAACATTTTAAACATAGAGAGATCCGTCGGACTATGTTTTCAGCTCGCCAGAGCACAAAGCATCAGATAGTAAATCAGGTACTAGGCGTAAACCCCCCAATTCCTCCAGTATGCCATATCCATCTAGGACGCTTTTAACTTGCTGACCTGACCAAACGTATTCTTTTTAGGGAATGAAGTTGTTACCCATCCAAGTTACAACAAAAAGACAAAGAAAGCGTTGGCATGCCAATCGCCGCGACTTTGCCCGAGAACAAGGCTGGGAACAAAACGATCTGCCGACAATCGCTTTCTATGGAGCGGGCGATATGCCTCTGATCCCCGGATTTGCCCCAATCCCTCACGTTGTAAGCCATAACGTCCACCTAAACTCGTTGTCGATAATAACTAATAACCTATCAACTAAATAGGAACTTATCTTACTCCTTTCCAAATTCGCTTTGGTTATTTTAACCAACGAGCACAATACCAGTCAGGTGCACTCTTCATGCGACACACGGCTCCAACGGGTCCAAGGGACCTATATCCATTGTCCTCGCATGTAAGGTAGGAACTTTATTCGGTGTTCCATTAATTAACAAGTTATTACTAGCATCAAGAGACGTCGCGCTTTGACACTTGCTGGAAATCGGGGCAGGAAGGTCAAATGGTGTGTCGATGAAGCCGGCGTGTTTCTGTACCCACAAGCAGATTGCGAACAAGGACAAGCGCGCAGTAAGTTTCAAGCATTTGGAATTCTGCTTTCTTCTTACGCATACTTTTAGATACAGAAATTTGGTCCATAAAGCAATGCAGGAACGAGCTTGCTCACGGGCGAGCTCTTGTAAGTGGGGATACAGTTGTATCAAGCTCAATCTGATGCCGCTTATTGTAGTTTATCGACAGAGACAAGAACGCGGCGTGCAATATGAGACGCATTGGGATTCAATACATGCTTACGGATGGAGCCCCCAATTACCGCCCAAATGCTCTTGTACGGCCACCCCATGAAAATGAAAGGAATTAATAAAGAATTCCACAGCTTTAGTTATTGCGTCTGGCGCATGTCTGGGGACTGGCCACCCCCAGGCATGTTAGCTGGGCCCAAACTAGCTGGATTAAGCTTCTAGTCCGCAGGCAAACTGAAGGTGGCTCTTGGTTTTCCAACAAATGACGAACTCCTCGACAAGGGAACTCATTCTCTACTTGGAACCTATGCATGGTTCCCCTTTCCGGATTCATGTCGACAATTTCATTGAAAATTCCCGTATGCGATTCCATTTTACCACAGCCTGCAAATACGATTGCCATTCTAGTATGACAGGTTTCTTCAGCGTCCAGCAAAACGACCTACAGCAAATCATCGACACGTTGAATACGATTATACATAGCAAAAGTACGTTGCTAGGACGCGATACGCCCAAAGTAAAAACAACACCGTTACTCGTAAGAAAGGCGACCGCAATCATAGACCAAGGGACACAACAACCGCGGGTCATTAACGAGTTTCCTGTCCACCTTTTATTACCATTGGCAGCACCGGAACCATATCATAAAGTAGTGTCTGAATTTGCGGAAAAATATCCCGCCATTCGTCCCAAAGCAATCAACCACATCAGTCTTGGGTATTGGGATGAGCCACATGCAACACCCGAGCAAAACGCAAAGTGGAATCGGTTGGTGCTGGAAGATCGTTTGATGGAACGTATGTATGAAGCTGCACGAGAGACGTTTAGAAATGATATTAGCCCTAACGAATGGGATATCGTGTTGTATGAGCGAACGCTGAAGGGTGTAAACGTTGGCAACCGACATGAATTCATGGAACGGGGCCGATGGCCAGCAACTCGCCAATAAAAAGCTATGTCTGAAAGTAATCCGTCAGAAACAGCGTCGCAATCGTGTTGATCCGCTTATCCGTTTGGGGATCCTGAAGACGAAGCAAGCCCTCTTTCAGTGCGGGCGTTACGATGACTAATTGTACATATGTTAGCAAAGGATACAGCAAGACTGAAACTCTTGCTACCTGGCCGAGAAGATTCATTTACAAGGAACATGAGCGCAACCATTGCATTAATAACGGCGTCGGTGGTACAAGGCCGTTGGCTGTTGCTCACAACGATAGCAGCAATCTTTTCAATATTCTCCGGCTTTGACAGGATATAGTGGCTGTGCTGTGGATCTATACCATCATCTGTCAGCATAGTCTTCTGTGTTGCTAAAATAGAAACGAACCTCGACAAATATTGGTTAGGCCACCCATGCCGAACTCCTTCAAAAGTGGATCAGGTTGCTCTATGGCATCTGTCCAACGAGTTCCGCGTTAAAATATAATTATATCCTGGTAGATGCGTTTATACTTACCAAGAAACACGTCGACTGCATAGACCTGCCAAAGCCAATCGTGATTGATCGCATCGTATGCAAAGTTCGCAAGGTTGGCCAGCACTTGCTGTTTAGCCTCTAAACATGAGTAAGCACAATGCTAATAAGGTAGTTTGAAACAAGCATACCCAGATCTTTTGTCGAATTGTACTCTTGCACCAATTGGCCAAGAAACTGTTCGCGATCGGGACCGGGCTGCACACGATGTCGTTTACGGGACATAGGAAATAATTTCTGAGTTTGGCCAGGATACGCTTTTGTTGTTGTTGTCACGACAATGCTTCGATCGCGCTTGATCTGTGCAGCATGTTGCAAACGTCTGTTCCTTACAGCATCAAAGAGTACGTGACAGCTTCCGATCATGACATGCAACTGCGATTAACATTGATCTTTATACAGCTCCTGCCACGCGACCGCGTACAATATCATACACATCACGATTCCAGGAACGTCGACGCTCTTACTCGTCCTTCTCCGCATTCAAGGAGCAACGTCAAGTGGCTACTAAAAACGCTGTACTAAACGAATATGCAAGCAATGAAGAGTTTCTGGAAGATATCAATAAAAAGATGCGACAAACGCTGGATATGGCATCTATCCTTAGTCTAACGGGAAAGTCCACCGTCAGCAAGATACTAGGTCTTGCAAAAAGACTGGATGAAGCAAACATTCCTTACGACGCAAACATCTACGAATGTCTCCTCAGCGCTTATTCAAAGGCAGACGATATCGACCAAGCAATGGCATTATTCGATCATATGCGAAACAACAACGTCCGACCCACTGTCAAGTTTTTCCACAACGCGCTTCAGGTATAACAACACATCAGACACACCAGCTTAAACTGACACGTATGGATTAGCTCGCATCACAATTCGCCGATCCCAAACTGCAAGCGTGGATATTGGAAGAAATGGAACGCGTGGGATATAATCCAAAGATGAGGCCCGTGTACGGCCATATGCTCACCTGCATGCGGAACAATGGCGAAATCGAACGGGCATTTGATACACTGGAAAGGATGAGGCTGGAAGGCGTCACCCCAACACTGCACATGTATCGCCAGCTGGTGGATATGTGTGTCCAATTCAACCATCCGGATATGGCTTATGATATGCTGAAAGGAGCAGCAATACTGGACACCTTTGCTGGACGCTACAACTACATGTATATGAACCTACTACGGTCTGCGGCATTAAATAGCTCGGTAAGATTGGGCTGTGTGTTTCCGGTACAGGTACTAAATGCCTGTTGTAGCACGAGATTGTGAAGGATATGTGGAAAATTGCTGTTTTGGACCACAACATCGCGCCGGACGAAGGGCTTTGTCACTATGTATTGCATGTTGCGGCGCACTATGGCGACTCAAGTTTGGGTAGCGACGTGATCCGCGTGATTGGGAAGCTTGGATACCCTTACAAAGAAAGCCACTTTGCACCACTGATTGAGGCGTTTGCTGCGACTGGGGACTGGAAAAGCACACTCAAGGTACTTCACTTGATGCGCGCGGCGGGCATCACACCAAGTCAAGGCACCGCACGACCTATCGCCTACAAACTCGGGAAAGATGTAGAGGCAATACGACTTGCGCGGGATTCGTTGGCGCAGTTGAAAAAGGAGGATTCGCTCGATATTCTCGCTTTCAATCTTATCATCCATTCCTTTGCGTACAATAACGAATATGAAGACGCAATGGAAACATTTGGAAGGGCTGCTGAACTGGGAGTGACGATCGATCTTGAAACAATCCATGCCATCTTGGATGCATGTATCCACGCCGAAGAAGCCGTGATGGGGGCCAAGATATTTGACAAGTATGCCCATGGGAACCTCAGTCCCAATGCAACCACCTTGAGCAAGATGGTCACTCTCATGTGCACTCAGGATAACTATGAAGATGCGTTCAAGTATCTGGAGCAAATGAAGTCGATGGGTTTCGTGCCGTTACGCGGTTGCTACTATCGTCTTGTCAAAAAACTGGCAAGTAACCAAGATTCAAGACTTGCAATAGCGCTGGATGACATGAAGACATGTGGCTATGATGTAACCGCATATTTGCAAGAACATCTGGATAGACATGCTCCTCGTTACTAGACAAAGTGCCTCCTAAAATCTGTAAATAATATACATTTTGTTTATAAAGCGACCTCGTAATTTACGCGATACTATACCTTCCTATCTCCAAGCAGCATGTCGCGTGGGACACCAACGAACGAATCCCAGCTGTGGATGAAATTGAGGTCGAGGAAATCAAAGCTTCTTACGCGTCCAACAAAAAGAAAGAGTGGCAATGGCGATGGTCAAGCATCGTTTTGCCGAGATTCACCAAGCATACGCTGCCGACGAAACCGAAAAACTGTGGACGACGTTAACAAACCCGGATTTATCAGTTATTGCGGTCTCTAGCGTCTGTGACAAGATTGTTGCCAGTGTACAAGCTGGTTCTTTTCGATTCAAGGACACCATACTCCATTTGCAAAATCTTGTTTTGACCAGCAACAATCGGTTAAAGACTAGCGTATACCTTCGATCCATTACGTTGCTATTGCAATGCCATGCACAGCTAAAAGAGTTTCACGACGCGATCGACCTTGTTCTGACATCGTCGCCTACGGGTATTGTACACCCGTTCATTGTCATTTGTCGACAGCGACCCGAACTTGGCGACGATGTTTTCTTTGAGGTGGACTTTTTACTCGCGCAGTACGACGAATCTTATGACTACAGCTTGTTGGATAGCATGGGTACCTTTTTTGACAGCGTTCTACTGGCCGCGAGCAACGCACAGAGGATGGCACTTCTCCATCGCTTTGCAAACACTTATCCGTCAACAGCATTGCGCGCCGAGCTTTACTACTATTTAGTCGATGTGCTCCAACGATATCCGACACGAAGGGCCATGTCGTTTTATCTCCAGTTGGTCGACTATATTTCGACAGTGTTCACGAGCCCCGAAGTCCCGGAAGACGAGCTTCGATCGATTGCCACCACCGTTTTCTATCAGCTACTCTGTAGAGCATACGATGCTGCTACCTATGGGTACCCATCATTGCCCTATTTACAGCGTCTTGATCGAGTCTACGGAACGCGTGACATATGCAGCGATCAGCCACTGACAGCACCCAACTTTTACTTGATATGGACCAGTT
This sequence comes from Fennellomyces sp. T-0311, assembly GCA_025266875.1. Taxonomy (NCBI): domain Eukaryota; kingdom Fungi; phylum Mucoromycota; class Mucoromycetes; order Mucorales; family Lichtheimiaceae; genus Fennellomyces; species Fennellomyces sp. T-0311. Next base: position 111,360 of record JALLLT010000037.1, on the reverse strand, counting down.
TATCCTATCTGTTATTGACTACGCAAACCGTTCATGATCAACAAGTTGTTCTAAAGATGATGCAAGAAGCTATTCGACGCAATAAATCCTCTGATAAGACTTTGCTTGTTGCGATTCTACCACTTCTCCAAACATGGACAGAAATTGTGGAGAACGATGCAGCAGCGAAACAGCGCAAGTCATCAACATTGGAGATGCTGGCTCAGGTGACGGAGAATGCATCTATCGAAGTGAAAGATAAAGCAGCAATCAAGAATGATGTAAGTTAATCGGAGGACTCCCTTTATGAGAGATGCTTGTATAGTAACCGTTGGCTTCAAAAGATGATCCAAGAATTGGAAGAATACGGTGTGACAGGCGCCATGGCTAATATGATACCTTACCTTTTTCACTTCTTGGACAATCAACTAGACGACACTGGTGTGCCGACAAACTCGGTATCTCATATCCATGCTCTTATGTTTACGGCTCCATACGTATTCCACACCAACACCAACATCCGCCATTCTAATCTCAAACGCCTTGCTGACTTGTCGTCTGTTACGACAGGAACATACTCTTTCAAATTTTCTGTTTTTTTGCTTACTCTATACCTGATGCGATCCAAGGATATCATGACGAGCGAAACATTCCTGTTCATCTATCATACTGTAATTCCTACACTTGTTGATGTTAACGATCCAACTACAACAGCGAAAATTCTCCAAACTGTACTCCCTATGATCCAAGGCTCCCATTCATCGCAGGCACGGGGCACAGCCATGGCCGCAGTTGGATTTAAGACGCTGGTAAGCATCTTTGAACGACAACCGCGAGTATGGCACGAAGTCAAAAGGGCGATGGCAAACTGGATTTTACACCGCAAGTCAACTCTCCGACCGGATGACAAGTTAGCTATCCAAATGGAACTAGCTGTTCTGACCAGCATGCGCGACCTTTGCAAGACACGCCCTCGAACTTGTGCTCAAGATATCCTTCCAATGGTTGTCTCGCTGCTTCAGTCATCGTCTAATCTGAACGTAGCATCTTTGGCGCTTATCTTGGAAATCATGTGTGCCTGCATAGCAGCGGGACTTGCGGAACCTCGATCCATGTGGAATGTGGCAATAAGCTATATCGCAGCGTTTGCGATGGAGCGCGAGCAGGATATGATGGTAGTACTATGGACAAAGATGTGTGATTTCTTTGCCATTGTGGGAGACGTTGATGAAGGTATGGACCCAAAAGATGGTACCGTTAGTTTTTGCTAACGTGTACTATTCTAGTGTCAGAATCATATTATGAGTTCAAGGATGATGTCCTTTTCAACTATATTGAACCTTTGATGTCGTCCGAAATCACCAGTATCCGATCATCTGCACTTACTGCACTATCACACTTTTCGGCTTCGGATATTATGCGTGTTCTACCGGAAAAGTCCAAGCAGTACACAGACGAAATCGTTGCGAATCCCAATGATGCTGATACCAAGGTTCTTGCACAACTACTTTCGCACGAACTCGACCATATGCGTCGCAACTTGTTCAAGGAAGATGCTCCATCCAAACCAAAGGTAGAAGAAACAAAAGACGTCAATACCAAGCGTTGCATAGGCACCAAAGAAGCGGATTTAGCGGGCCGCTTTGTCAAGGCATGGGAACAAGCAGGAACTGCTCCAGGTGTTCGGGCAGGGTATGCTATTGCAGTTTTGCATACTACCGCGAGTCACATGAGTGATCCATCATCTTCATCTGGCGAATCCATGACCAAAGCTAAATGGTATCGTTGCTTATCCACCTCGATTGGTGATATCGGTCTCACCGACCATTTGCTGGTGCGTATATCTTGCCTTTCCGGATGGATATCTCTATTTGAAACGGCACTTGGCTTCGAAGATTCGACGCTAGAGACGAAAGGAGCACGGATACTTGACGATTTACAGACACGACTGGAGAAAAGCACGGTACCTGGAACAACTTGCAACATACTTTTGGCGATAACCGGGTTCACATTGACAGCACATCGTCTGTCACCCTCATTTGGAGCATCATGCGCCGCCAAGCTTATCGATCTCCTGTGTTCAAAATATATCGTATCCCCTGATCAAACTGGCAAATCAACGCTGGTGATGAGCGAAGAAGTTCAATTTGCGGCAAATTTCAGTCTTGGCCATATCGCTGGATGTATCATTGCAAACGAAAAATTGGCAACACAGATGCTCAACACGTTGCTGGACAACGCAACCACTGGTGATACTGGACGACGCATCGATGCTGCGGTCGACCTTGCCCAGCTTGCACGTGGTTATTCTGCTTCAGTATATACAGCAGCACTCAAATCTTGGCCCACAAAGACAAGCGGGATCGACACGCTTGCCAAAAGTGGAATAACGACATTGATGAATTACCTCAACGCTCCTGGACAACAAGTTTCTGAAAGCAGAGCTCTGGGCATACTGATGGGCTGGGCGTCCATGATGCGATCAACAGATATGCAAGATGTTTGCTGGCTCGCTCGCGAGACGCTCAAGCTTTATACCGAGCAAGATGCATCCAAGTTGAACAAAGGTGTCTTGTTGGGCTCTTTCTGGATAACTGCATATGCAGCAGTGGATGATGAAGGAAGCATTGATCAAGAAAATGTGATTGCACTAGAAGAAGCTGCAGAGAAAGCAGCGAACGATGTAAGTAACGCACCAGCACATTATCGCTCCTCATGACATTAACATGCCATTCTTCTCAAGACCAATCTAGCACAGCACAACTACCACGTCAACGTCCCACTGGTCCATTTGAACAGAATGAAACTGGTTTACGATCATGGGGACGAAGGCTCGACAAGCTTTGATGCTCTTGTGAAACGAGAGATTGCTTTGATCAGAGAGAGCAGCATAAACACGACTACCAGTATATTGACCCTTGGCAGTTTGCTCGGTGTCGATTACCTTTGTGCGGTCACAAACCCTGAAAGGATGGCGGCGGAATCTCGGATATACAACAGCAATGGCCGCATTGAGGCATTAGAAACGCTCTCCAATTTGGCGGGCGTATCCAGCGGCTCACTAGCAGTTGGCAACCTCAAGAACACACGTATTGCTGCAGTTGTGTGCGGAAAAGTCAATCAGAGTGCTGTTGCCATGCGGAATGCCAAAGCTCTTGAGGAGGACGGAGGTGAAGGAGCATCGGCTCAGTTGTTCCTGAACACATCCACGGAACCCAAATCTTACAGTCGTCTCAGCAACACCTCGAGCTATCTGCGAGCTGTGTTTGACAGTCTTACTCAACTCGCTGAGAACTCCAGTCAATCGGATGGCCGTGCAATGAAGGTGTTGTTGGGCAGTTTATGCGAAACACCGGGACCTCTTCCTCCAGTGAACTGGTTTCCATTGCTGACAAGCATATCGTCTATTTCGAGCGAACTTCGTGCCCTCTGTATCACATTTGCTAGCCAGCATGCCCTCACTTCTACCTCACTGGTGGAGTATATCATATCCGAGGTGACGGCCAAGGATCAACCCGATGCGAACGTATTCAAGTTGTTGGCAGGCGAAGTTGGCATGGGGAAAATCTTCGAACTTGGCGGTCTTCCGGACCGAAAACCACGATCCGATGAAGTAAAACGCCGAGGCATGGATGCAGTGACCAAAAAGATGAACATAACAGGAATGCGTTGTATCGAAATATTCGAAGAGCACGTAAAATTGTTGAAAAAGTCGCAATCCGATACTCAGGTACGATTTGACGAAAGAGCAAGCAGTGACCGGATTACTGATTGTTTCGGAATTAGTTGGTGCTCTTGACTACCTTGTGTGATCATCTCCCACCTATGACTGAAGCTATTGAAGACGAAGACAAGGCTCAGCTCGTAAAGACCTTACGCGATATGACCTTTTTCCAAATCACCCAGCCTTTGTTGAATAATGCCCAAACAACCAACGCTACTTTATCACTTGTGCGCAAAGCGGTTGAATGTAGCGTGCAGAATCACGCACAAGTGACTCGGCAAGAGCTGAAGCAGGAAACAGCATATGCTCAAAGTATTGCGCTTGCCGAGTTATGTCGCCTTCGTCGAACGAATTCCCCTGCTCAATTAATCACGGACGTCATTCGGCAGCTGCTTGTGAAAGATATTCAAAGCATACCTGCTTGGGATCAAATATCAAGAGCCATACGGCTAGTTGATTGCGCATCCGACCAGCAGAAACTGGCCTGGGTGACTCGTGTTCTGGATACGTTGATTGTTATTGGAAGCAACCAGCGACCGGAACACAAGTCGGATGTTTTGTTGCATGGACTGGCTAATGGATTGCGACACATTCTGGTTTCTTTGTGGTGGTGGTCGGATCCAAAGCCAACTAATGTTGCAAAGGAACGTGAGCTGGCAACACGGTCTGATACTGGATACATGCTCGCCCACATAATGTATCTTGGGAATGCATACCCACAGGAACAGCAGCAAGTAAGTTGAAGGCACTGTGTTGATTGTTGACTGTTATAATAATGCCACCTGCTGCGTAGATGCTGAAACGTATCCTAAAATTGATAGCCCTGGCAGATTCGCTAGACTCTAAAAAGTTGCTTGAACAATTCTTCGTACAGGTTGTTCGTGATAGTCCAGAAAAGGCAATCACTGGGCAAAACGACGATGAGATCGCAAGGATAATTACCAGCGAATAAAGAGGGTAGATATCTACAGTTTAATTATTTACAGACATTGCGTTACTGGACATGTTCATAATGGCCGACTTGCGCGTTGATCATCTTGTACATATTCAACATGCTAGTTTCAGCACGGCCTTTGTCTTCAACCAGGGTGATAACCTTGCCCCCGCGAATACCTTGAGGTCCTAACCGCCCGGTCCGTCCTGCCATATGCACATATCCGGCAACTGAGGAGGGTGCTCCCAGAATAAAAACATGGGATACGTCAGAGATGTCCATTCCTCTTGCCGAGAATTCAGTTGCGATCCATAATTTTGTCGACTTGTCTGCGCTATCTCTTTCGTAGTCCCGGATATCTCGAGCACGCAATCCATATTCTGCCAATTGTCTTGCGACGTCAGATATACTGACTGATGTATCCACAAATAGCACACCGTTGTGAACATCTTCAATATCATTCAACACGGCGACGCTTTCGATCAATGCCGTTTTACTATCGCCTTCGTATCCCGCAGCCTCATCGTGGTACAACGATCCAATGTTACGCACCTCTCCTCCTGAAACGAGCAAACAATAATGTTGGGTACGTTCATTCACGGCTTCCACGTTTTGTGTGATGTCAATAAATGTTGGATTCTTCATCCATCCTTGCATCCTCATCCAGTGTCGAAGAGGCCGATTCAAGGTAGCTGATGTTGCTATTATCTGCGGTTTCGAAATACGCTGGAGCACATGATGAACAAGAGATTGCGTTGGTTTCGGGTTGGATGCACGCTTCTTTTGCTTTTTGAGAGGAGCGTAACGTGCAGGAAGTCGCAATGCTTGATCAGCTTCTTCGAGAACAATGCAGTCAAGATGATCGAACGGTAGCGTATCAATGGATTCGATCAAACGTGCTGGTGTACTGATCAATGTGTGCGCTGGTATGCTAGTATTGGCCTGAATGTCTTGCGTTGATCCTCCAGATAAAAGACGCATCCAGTGACCGATTTGAGTGGCAAGTTCAAAGTTGGGCACGACATAGAGTGTCTGTAGACTGCTTCGATCGTTAGCCTTCGCTAGTTTGGATGCCAAGGCAACTGCAATGCCAAATGACTTTCCAGTGCCTGTTCTATCGCGTAGCAACAGATCATGACCCGATTGAATGACCGGAATAAATTGAGACTGAGCAACAGTAGGCTGTTCAACGCCAAAATGGTGTCGCAAATTGTCGCATACTACGGGAGCAATGTCAAGGTCCTGTCGCAATGAAGACATTAATCTTCGGCAATGTCACGAAAATTGAGAAGCGAACCTTAAAAGATCGCGTGGTGTACCTTCGCCGAAACACCTGGAAGAGAGTTGCTTTTGGTAACATCGGAAGGGGCAGAAAATGGCCAGGCAGGCTTAGCTGTCAAAATCCTTTAAATTACGCGAATATAATTATCCCTTTATATCAGCTCATAGAAGATAGCTGTTGGTCTGACAGCGTATCATCATCGTATGCAATTGCCAACTGTCTATTAATCGGAAAGTAGGCATGATTAGTACACTTTATGCCTGACAAGCACTTTCTGCCGTAAGCTATAAATGATAACCGGCGCTCTGTCGAGCAGGGGACCCGTGCCAATGACGTTAAAGCTGCATACTACCTTGACAGAGGCTCTCATGTAGCATCGCACTTTGATGCAGGTCTATTTTAAGCCTCATTCCGGTAAAGCGGTTCAAATGGCTGAGGATACGAATTTAAACACATGTCGACCATAAATGGTATGGCGGTCCTTCTTTAACCAAATTCTTGACCTTTACCTGCATCATGTCTTTCTTCGGATCTCTTTTGGATGCAATTTACGTAGCAGTGGGCTGCTGCATTCCTGACGCCAACATCAGCATCAATGGTCGCGCCTACAGGATTGTCAAATTGCTGGGCGAGGGGTAGGAGACACACCTCCAGAGAGCGCGTAGCATATGAACCTTGAAGCTAACCACGCCATTAGCGGCTTCTCGTTCGTATACTTGGTCGAGGACGGCTCTGGAAACCAGTACGCAATGAAGAAGATCCGCTGCACACTCGGCACGGAAGACGCCAAGGTTGCCCAGCGAGAAGTGGAAGTGTATCGACTGTTCGAGCACGACAATATTATCCGTATGCTTGTAAGTTCTGCGCAACTGTCCATCGCCTCTTCCCTTTTTCTTATTAGAGCTATGTGATACTTATCGCTAGGACACAGCTACGATAACAGAAAGCGATGGAGCCACGACCATATACATCTTCCTGCCCTACTATAAGGTATACGTCAGACTTGCGCAGCCTCGGTCTTTCTCTAACCCTGTAAGCAGCGTGGCAACTTGCAAGACGCGATCAGCCGAAACCAGCTGTACAAGCGACACTTTACAGAGACCCAGATGCTTCAACTCTTCCGAGGCGTGTGCACCGCCGTCGAGTTCATGCATACATACAAGGGACTCAGGGCGACGCGGACAGGCTATACAACCAAGAACCCCATTTTGGATGATGAGGATGCAGACCAACAACAAAGAAAGGCTTTGCTGAGCTCAGCCTCACAGCAGGAGACCTCTTCTGCAATTGAAACACATGCGCCCGGAAAGGAAGGCGAAATAGTACCATGGGCTCACAGAGATATTAAACCTGGGTAAGCATCATCAATGCGTCGGCGATGAAACATATTACTGAAATTATAGGGTGGTAGCAATGTGCTGTTGTCGGATGATGGAGAAACACCTATTTTGATGGACTTTGGCTCGGCGTGTCGAGCTCGCGTCGAGATCCACAATCGACAGGAAGCGCTGAAGCAGCAAGTAAGAGGGCGTTGTTTCTATTTATACGGCACGGTCAGCTGATTGGACTTCTTTAGGACTTGGCCGCCGAACACTGCACGATGCCATTCAGAGCACCCGAGCTTTTTGATGTCAAGACCGAGACGACGCTTGATGAAAAAGTGGATATTTGGTCGTTGGGGTGCACACTTTATGCGATGGCGTATGGCCAATCGCCCTTCGAAGTTCAAGGCGATCAAGGTGGCTCTGTTGCGCTGGCCGTGCTTAACGGGCAGTTCAAGTTTCCCACCACTCCAGATCTTGTCGATCGGTATTCGTCCGAATTCCAGCAGTTTATCTCTTGGATGCTGACCTCTGACCCACAAACACGCCCGGACATACATCAGGTAAGACCATGGTCTTCTCTGTTTGTTCATGATCACTTACCTTTTACTACTAGGTTATTGAGAGGGCAGATTCATTGTTGAAGCGACGACTACAAGAAAACTCCCCATAGAAAGCATACCTTAGTCCCCAATCCACAGTATTACCGAAACAATCCCGGTCCCTTGTATCCATATCCGCCTCATAAAATAAAAAAGCCAACATTCCTCGCCCATTAGCCTATTATGACTTGGAGTGGCAGACGCCACAGCAGCTACGACAATTACTCATGCTTCATTCCAGGACAGGTGTTTCAACAGAAGTGGAAATGTACATGTACCTGAGATTGATGGAATACGGATGGGGTGGATAGACTGGTATTTTGAAAGAGTGTGCATTTCCAAAGCATGTTGTGCCAAAAGAAATTATCACCTTCCAAAGTAACCATCCGTACCTTTAGCGTCAAAAGCAGCGTTTCCGCACCTTGGCTTTTGTTAATTTATTTCTTCTCCAACTGAACTGCATACGAAACACGCACACCGCGCTTCGCTCCAAATAAACAACTGACAGTTCAGCAATTCACGCTGTACGACTTCCAAAGAAGGTCAGGCTTCCATCAAGAATGTTTTGTCAGAACGTCACCATCACCTGAAGTACAAGGATAGCAATATTTTTTAACTTGTCGATGTTTCCGTATAATTTGATTGATCCATGCTTTCGCACCGATGGCGAACTTTTGCCTGTCACGGAATCATTTGCTACCGCCGATATCTCGTGCAAATTCTCCCAGATTAGAATCTTTGTCCAGGATACGTGCCACGCAAGTCAATGTTGCGTAGCCGCAGTTGAGCAGATTGCTCTTGTCCTTGGACAACGCATGGACCATGTCACTCCTGAGGCGTCATGAGCATAAAGCCGTCCGTGAGATACTCGATATTTTCGAGTAATCCCTGTTTCCATCAGTGAACTTGCGACGTACAGTCCTCAGAGCATTACTATGATTGATCATTCGGATAGGTCGGTATCGATGGCTGTATGTATCGGCCCAATCTCGAGATAATTTAGTCCGCACTGGAGCTCGCTGTGAGAATCGATAATTGCCTAGTCTCCCTTGTGTCGATTATATCCACAGTGTCGTTCATCATCAACGTTAAAAAAGCGGTGAGGATCTAAGAGCAGACATGTGCCAAAACACATACATGGGACTATATGCAGCTTCAGGGGATTTGGGATGAGTACCATTCATGGCTTTGGTCTTCAGAACGGACATGATTTCTGAGCTTGCTGCTTGATATCAGTAGGCTCTAGGTCTCGAAAGAGGTGTGGACCAACAGTCTTCGGGCACATTTGGTCGATCCGTAACCAAGCACTGGAAATCAACGGGTATCTAGAGACGGGAGAAGTATCTGGATTATGCCCAAAATCCGGGCACTCGTAAAATCATAGACCAAACCACATGGCTGTGTCCGGATTTGAAGCTGTCACCGAAGTAATAACTGATCAGGATCGAGTTTGCGCATTGTTCATTGCTGAACATATTACAAGGTGCAAAGTATAAAGTTGCACTTATCTCACAAAAAAACCTATAGCTAAATGAATGTCTACGGGAGGACAAAACAAACAAATGCCGAGGCTGCTGATGAATTTACAACGTTTCATTGTTCTGGTCCCTTTACTTTGTACCACATAAACAGCCGCCATCTTCAAGAATGCTTTGACAGGGTTAACATATTTATCAGCGCCAAATCACTTGATCTCCTAGACTTGCTACCATGTCATCAATATTCAGTTTCGTTGACTTATATACATCCTCTTTTAAAGAGCTTCTAGCTGACAGCCGGATTCACAGGACACACTCGGGCGCTGATGAATCTCGGGCCGTAGATTGAGAAAAGAGCAGCTTGGCTGTTGGTTGGCTGGTATGAGGGCTGATACAATTTTCTTCTTTTTGTTCGTGCTTCGCAGAGTGCAGGCTAGAACCACGGTGCTTTTTTCTGAAGCTGATGAAGCTATTCGCACATAAAAGTGGTCGAACAATACCAAAAAGATAGATTTGACTTTTCTCTTTGCGGTCCAGGTGTTTGGTATCTTGTTCGTTTTGCGGAGTTCACTGTGTGTGCTATTATCTGTGATCTATTCACGTTTAGAGTCATCGTCGATAGACTATCACCCGTTGTCCATACCTTACTATCTCAATCTTTATCGCATCCACCTTTGTCATTACAGTATCAACAATCTGCCACAATTTATTGCCTGTTCAACATCAAAACCTTAATCTAGGTTCAGATATTAAAAAGTACCAACCATCATATTACATCTCGGCAATAATTTGGATCCATGACAATGGCATAGAAGCACCTATCTCATTCCGTTGTCCCGGCGCATCATCAGTATAAATAGAGAACAGTTTCCCTCGATAGAAGCATGTTTTGGTTACGCCATTCGAAAGCCTTTTCTCGTTAAGCGATACCACATTTGGTGATCTTGAAATACAAAACAACGCCTTAAAGTATCTCCATAGCTTGTTACCGGTTCCAGTTTCTCCTTTGTTTTGTATCGGCAACTTTAGTTTAACGTTCGTTTTGGCTTTTATTAATTCACAAGCAGCGATTGTTTATAACTCTACCATCTCTAAGAGTTGCGTAAGGATTGCGTCAGGCTTTTCTTTTTTTCTTGGAAGGGGGAGCTGTAATACACTGCGTCATGAGCTTTCTAGGCGGCAGTTTACGGACAAGGCAGGTCCAGGCACTTGCACTACATAATGCACTTTACGATCAAGCTAATAAAAAAATGACTATGTGGGTGATACGTAGCGGCTATCTTGTTCAAGGTGATATGATTAGTTTGCCTGTGGGTACCGCAGGGTCGTTCCAACCCTTTTGCTCGACCTGCGTCCTAACCGCACTACACAAATGACGAATCTGATCATGCTCAGGAAGCATCCACTGGTAATATCAACCACACAGGAGAATTATGTGCCAATAAGGGACACAGTGCTTGGGTTTGTCATCATCAGGAGCTTCGTAACGATTTTCATAGTACAAAAATTAGAGTAGCATGGACATGGGAAGTTTCTGAAAGTTGGATTGTTCAAAACTGAATCACAGTATACTCACTTGCTATCGCTGTTATGGTCAGTCTAAAAAATGTACGCCACTAGGGGGTCAAGTAAATGCGGTATATTGGGGTACATCCTTCTGTGGCGAGACATACATTTTCAAGTTAGTAATGTAAGCGAAGCCGCTGTAAATCAGCAATAGAAAAGCTCTGGTGTTCGTTGAAAAGAAACGGTGCACCTATTACGTTACTCCTATGAATTAGTAAGTCTTTGTCGAGTGTATGCTTCTCAGTTAACTTATGTAGATGCTTTAAAGGAGTCCGATAAACTTTTTGAAAGAAAATTATCTCGATGGGAGCTGCTTGACCGCTTTTTTTCTGGACAGGCGGATGGGCGCGGAGAGGCATGAGGGGGTGGATAAGATAATTAAGGGAGCTGCCAGTCCAATACTCGAGAAAGGAGCACTTTCGCTACAGCTCGCATAGGCACTATCACTTACAACCGACGATTGAACTGTAAATTGATTTGTTATCATGTTTCATGTGTCGCTTTGCCTTCCTTTACTATTACAGTATCTCGTCCGCGATGATATCAAAGTGTACAGGCGTACTGTGACGATATCGCAGATGACAGTTCGACAATGGCAGATCTCCGCAGCCAAGGCAAATCAAATTCAGTTTCGGAACATGTTCGCTAAGGCTTTCGTACCTCAAATAACTCCCCAAGAGGCATTAGACCTAATTCCAATACTGCCTAATAAAAGAAGTTCGATTTCTTCTGTGCTGGTACTACTATATGCTCATTTACATCAATATAGATCATTGACACCGATGATACGTATATTTTTATCTGGTCACTCTAAATCCACCGCCCTTGCCTGTTCTGAAGACCGAAGCCATGAATGATACTCATCCCAAATCCCCTGAAGCTGCATATAGTCCCATGTATGTGTTTTGGCACATGTCTGCTCTTAGATCCTCACCGCTTTTTTAACGTTGATGATGAACGACACTGTGGATATAATCGACACAAGGGAGACTAGGCAATTATCGATTCTCACGGCGAGCTCCAGTGCGGACTAAATTATCTCGAGATTGGGCCGATACATACCGCCATCGATACCGACCTATCCGAATGATCAATCATAGTAAGGCTCTGAGGATTGTACGTTGCAAGTTTACTGATGGAAACAGGGATTACTCGAAAATACGGAGTCTCTCACGGACGGCTTTATGCTCATGACGTCTCAGGAGTGACATGGTCCATGCGTTGTCCAAGGACAAGAGCATATCTGCTCAACTGAGGCTACGCAACATTGACTTGCCTTTGGTTTCGATGGCAAGTATTATGGTCAGAAAATATCTCTGTGGCAAGTAGAAGTTTGCCGTTTGTACAGAAGCACAAACCAGCCTGAATTGTAGGTAAATATCGACGAGTTAAAATGTGCCGCTGTCCCTGTACTGCAGATGATGGGTAAGTACTGGAAAGCATACTCGAAGTGAAAGTATATCCGGCCTTCAGTTTATCGATGAAGTTAAAATATGCCCATTAATCTAAGTATGGCTCTTATTTGGAAACACAGGTATGATTATGGACCTGTTAGTTGTGTATTTGGGGCAAAAAGGAGTGCATATATTCCAGGAAGTCTATGCTTGTGTAGCTCCGTTGGAAATTAAGAAATTAGACAACAAAATGAAAGAGACTGAGACGGTACTTCTGATGCGAAAGGTATAGATGATTATTTTTAAGGGAGATGATGGTTGTTAATTTATCTTGATACACAGGACTTGGCAAAAGATCTGCAAAACGTATACACCCACTAGGAAATAGACAAAGTCACCAAGGAAGATAGAAATTTACCGGTCCGACATCTGACATCTGCATCCACTCCAGCAAGTAAATCGGTTCATCTAATGCGAACTATCTGTAAGTTGATCGTTATAAGCACAATTAAAACGTGTTAACATACTCCGTAAAGCTATTTCAACTCTTATGCCCCATTTGTATATACGTAATGTCTACATACAACAACAGTAATGTAATTCAACAACAAAATTCACTATATGCCATAAAAAACTCCATTCTGGCTTTGGTTATGTAGCGAGTAGGCATTCTTAGCTATTGTATCGGTAATGCAATCAGATTATAGGCTGTTATGCAACAATCAACGAATATGTAAAATATCTTTTTCTCTAGAGTACTCAAAAGGAGGATATCAGGAAATCGTGGGCTTATACCTATAATTGTATAGCAAAATCAACTCACCACCAGCATTGCTGGGCCGGTTTGGAGTACAAACTATTAAATTATTATTCTTACGTAATAGGGAATATACCCATACGAAAAAAAACAACCAATATCTATGGTATTCTTTCTGACTGTAGCCTGGGTGTGGTGTGTCTGAAGGGTCATCGTGAATCCAATTCTAATCTAAATTCTCAATACATATTAAGAGACTTGACATATTTAATGTATATCTAATTAAAAGCGTGTTCAAGAAGCCCCACTTGGCTGTGTAAAAGGTTTAGTCACTCCTTTTGCTATTTGGCTTATTAGCGTATACTTTGTATGGTAATTGGAAAAATGTGGCGCTTTTTTCTTTAAAAAGCCCTGTTCGAAAGCTACCAGCTGGCCCATACGCACTGCCTTTATCTATAAACGGTAGTGTCTGCCTAGGGCTTATATGTATACGAGCTTAAAAAAAGTATCTTCATTTTCACAATTTTGCATTGGGCTGATTCTATCAATGAATATTTATTTTGAGCCGCAATATGCCAAACAGCAAAAATAGCAACGCGCCACGAGAGGAACTTTACAGTAAAACGTGTGGGCATTGTAACATGAAGTATATAAAAGTTTAAAAAAAGAAGGGCAAATGACATTGTGTTTCCATGGTGCAAGATATTGTAATCTGATAAAAACATCGCTGTGTATCGATATATGCTTACCATAAATGTCCCTTCTTATCTACAAATTCCATTTCTGGATAGCGGTGATCATTGCACGCTTTTCTTATCTCAAAAGTTTCCGTTGTATTGTTTTTCTCAACGATCTACTATCTAGCCCGAAGGCACTAACTTTATACAATTTACAAACATCTAGGGAGGAGATAATGGTGGCTGACTGGTATTGTTGTTTTCGTTGAGCGGTGCCAACTGAAAACGGGTGAACGTAGTTTGAGTATTTGGGAGAGAAGAGTCTGGGGGAGTTGCTACTGTTGTCGAAGATCGAACCTCAGGATCATACCGACCAGTTTCCAACCGGCTTCTGCTACTTTTGGTGCTTTCAGGCGAGGGTATATCTGCCAAGGGATCTTTGTTCCCTGCAGATGATGACAGTGCTGCACGTTTTCTATACAGCCCTGTTGCCAGCGACGTCGAGGGCGTAAAAGCAGACCGATAATAGTAATCATTGCTGTTCCTGGTGTTTGAGTTGAGTGGGGTAGAAAGGGATGTAGTGGGTGGCGACAATGTTGGAGGAGATTGCTGGTCATTTTGTTGTTGTTGATTGTTTGCTGCAGCTGCTGCTGCTCCAAGCATCATAATTGTGGAAGCCAAAAAGTTATTCTGATCGTTGTTTGTTGGGATGTTGTTGCCGCCGTTCAACAGCTGCTGGTAGATCATGGAAAGTTTATCGACAAGCTTCGAGGGCGCACCTGGGCTAGTACCAAATGATTGAGCATGCTCTGATGACGGGGATTGGTGTGGGAGTAAGGTGCTAGATACATTGGTGCTTTCCTGCAGCGATAGATATGATAATAACATATTGATTGTGTTGACCTCCGTTTGTAACTCTTCTCGTCGTGAGTGTAGTGCCTGTCGAAACTTATCCGGTTCAAGCACTAAACTTGTCAGAGCAGAAGTGAGTGATCCCAGTGGCGAGGGTGGACCTGCTGAAGAAGATGACGATTGGCGTCTATGCGCTTCGTTGATGCTTCCCCCGTTTGAAAGCAATGTGTTTAATATGCTATCAATTTGGTTCTTGCTAAAATTTCCTCCAGTTGCATCAGACAAGCGTCGCGAAGTCAGCAGCGTTCTCAGAGCCGGCAATAGAGCGTTATCTTGGTCCATTGGGTCGCTATTGCCTGTTTTAAAAAGTAAGTTGGTAAAGATAATTTTAAGTTGAGATCACGACATTACCACTATGGCTACTGCTCGCGCTGCTCCTTCTTCTCCGCGGTGGCTGTTCTGCATCCAGCTCTGCATCGTCCACAGTGCGTGTTCTCCGTTGCTGTGGTCGATGATGGGCGTCTGCATGAAAACCGGATGTAGGGGTTGCGCTGCGTTGTTGAGGATATGATCTGCTGTGCTCTTGGTCGTAAAACGTGTTCTCACGGTGTTCCGTTCTTCCAGATCTGCTGTTCCGATCGTCATAATGCTGACAACGATGATCATCTTGACGTTGTCGCTGCTGACCATAATTGTTCATGCTGAATCGTTTTCGTCGTTTGATGACATTTCTCTTCATTGATATCGGTCTGTGCACATTATGCAGCTTATAATATAAACCGCAGGCATTGCATATTGTATTCCCATTTTCATCGCGACGCCAGAGCGGGGTTGTTGTCGTTTGGCAATTGAAGCACTGCGTAGGGGGGCCGTCGACCCACCGTGCTGCAGATTTTCCGTTTGAATTCGCCACTGCTGTTGCTTGGCACTCGCGGCAATCATCGACCCGATAGCCGTGGTGATGGTGCTGTGTTGGATCTGAGTTTACTGCTGCGCTTTGGTTTAGCTCATGCGCTGCTGTTCCTGGACCAGAACCCACGTCAGAAGCATTATAAAAACCTGGTCGGGAGTGCGTTGTTGATACTGGGCTGCTGTATCGCTGCTGCTGTTGACCGTTCTCGAATTTTACAGATGGAAGATCATCTTCGTGCGTAGGGAAAGCGCCGTTGCGAGTGTTAAACAGATAATGCTGGGTGCTGTATTTCCATAAATCGGTGGCAGTTAAAGAGTCGTTGGTGGGTGGATGATGAGCATGATGTTGCGGGACAGAGTTGCGTCTTGGGGCAGCTCGTCCGTCCATTATCGTGCTGTGTTCGCAGAAATCGCGGGCGATAGATTGCGGTGTATAAAAAGGTAAGAGATAAAAAATTATCAACGCAAACAAGAAAAAAGAGTACAGGAAAGAAAAAGGCGAACAAGCCGACAATAAAGGTGTGTGATAAATAGCCATTGTATCGCCAAGTATGGAATTCCTGATTGGCAGGTGATAAATAACTTTTTTGTGTGTGGATCCCTTGTTTGGGCATGGAGAAAGTAAACAAGTGCGAGGATAAGATAACAAACACAAAAGTCCCAGCAATTTTTCTATCACACAAATGGCGCAAAAGCAGGCTAATGACATGAATAAGTACCACATTATGCCTTCCTTTTTGCTTTGAAATTACAGAAGACGACCCGGGTCCGTCCGTGAGATGAAAGGGAACAAAGCTGAATAAATCGATAAAGGAACGAGAACCAGTCCGTGAAACTTTTTTGGGCTGTGTACAGCAACAGAAGGAGCTGGAAACGATGTGAGAAGTCGGTTATGTAGCACTCATGATAGCAATTTTACCGGAACAGTACCCAATTTAGGCAAACATGAGATAAGGAACCATTTTCTCTCTGTCTTGTCGCACCCACAAATTTTACTTTTCATGTTTGTTCTAGCAACCGTCGCTGTGTTACTGCTTGCAATTACTGTTGTCATTCAGTCACCACGACATCAATCCATCATCGATTCCGACGTTGGAACTGCCATTCTGCATCTCAAAAGTCATTCATTGAGAGTCAAAAAGACGCACACTTGCGAGTCAAGCGAACAGGTAGTATCCATAAATGATACTTGGCTCCCATGTGATTAAGAACTATCTGTCTAAAGTTTTCAGGCTATGTTGATAACCTAAAAACGAACAATCATTTGTTCTTTACCTTCTACGAGTCGCGATCCTCGTTTCCTAAAGGAGACCCACTCGTGGTAAACTCATGTCATACGAAATGATTATTTTGTTAAGGCGTGTATGTTATAGCTCTGGTTGAATGGTGGCCCCGGGTGCTCATCGCTGGCTATGGCTTTGATTGAACTGGGGCATGTTAGCTTCTGTTGCTATTTTGTTTGCTCATGTGCTAATTTTGCCACTGAGGAGTTAGACCATGCATTGTCAGTCCGCACCATAGCGGCGTAAGAGTCAACCCGTACAGCTGGAACACCAACGCCAATATTCTCTTCCTAGATCAGGTAAAGCGCACAATCTCTCAGATAAATTATGCATAGACATGTGTAGTAAATATTTAAGGTGTTTAGCCAGCGAACACAGGTTATAGCTACGGTAATTATGGTGTAAAAAACTCCCTCGAGGCTGCTTGGGATATTTTTATGTTCTTGCAACTTTTCTTGTTGGCATTTCCTCAATTAGCAAAAAGCCAGTTACATATTGCTGGGGAGTCATTCGGTACGCGCATAAGCAGCAGCTATCAGTTGACAACTGTTAACCTTGTCTAAAAAGCTGGACATTATATTCCTGCAGTAGCTGCCGAAATACTTGGCCAAAATAGGATTGGCGAATATCCACCTTTGAATCTACATTCATTAGTGCTTGGTAATGGATGGGTTGACCCTCTTATCCAACTCCAATATTACGAGCCGTATGGTTGTGCAAATGATAGCTCATGTACGGCACATGTTAACATAAAAGAGTTGGAGTTTGCTTATTTTTTTAATAGATAAGCCAATCTTTGATGAAACGATATGCAAGCAAATGCGAGATACGTCCCATACCTGTCAGAAGTTAATGAATGCGTGTTACAAATATCCCAGTAGCATTACTTGTGTTCCCGCAGGTCTCTACTGTCAACAAACTCAACTTGGGCCATACGACAAGACAGGCCGCAACTTTTTTGACATTCGTCAAGAATGCCATCACGACAGTGAGCTGTGTTATAATATTACCGATCGCGTCAATTCTTGGGCAGATGATTCCGATGTACGACTAGAACTTGGTATTGACAAGAATACTGGTCGCTTTATTACATGTAATGATCGAGTTCAATACCGCTTTGCTCTTTCCGGTGATATGTATGTTGCCGTCAAATCTCGGCGAAATAGGGGGGAATGATAAATTTTGACTGTATCACGTACCCAGGACGATCAGTTATGCTCCTCAAATAGCTGAAGCGCTGGAAGCTGGAATTCGCGTTCTCATATACTCTGGTAAGCTGAACGAACTGAAGTGCATTGACATGCAATACCCATTACTGTCAACATAGGTGATATGGACTGGACATGTAATTGGTACCGTATATTGTCTAAAAACAATGAAACGTGTACATAATTTCCTCATTGGTATTTCGAAAAACGAAGGTATGGCGGACTCGCATGGACTGTGGGGCTTCAATGGTCAGGGCAACCTGAATATAGCCGGGCATACGACCAAAACTGGTATAGCATCGCAACGGGTAAATTCGCAGGCCAGTTTCGTACACACAAAAATTTTATGTTTTTAAAGGTGCATGACGCTGGTCATTGGGTAAGACCCTTCATTTTTTTTCTCTATGCATACCACGAACTAAGATCTGGAGCCAATTATTGTGAAACTGTACTCCACAGGTCCCTTACGATCAGCCTGCACACGCCCTGGAATTCTTTACTGCGTGGATTGAAAACCGTACTCTGAGCACATCGTCTTTACTGAAACAAGTAGTGCCATCGTGATCATTCCGTTACCGTAAGATACCGAAAGAGATAAAGGATTATGCCATAAAAGGGGTTTCTGTCTCGATGTCTTTTGATATCAGATAATTTGATCTTTCCTTAAAGGCAATACCCCATTAACCGGAACCGTTGGCTAATGTTATATAAAAAAACAAAAAAAAATTCTTATCGCTAGTCATTAAAATTCCATAATTGGCTTTGAGTAACGATTTACATAACATGCGATGGTTATCAAATTCAGAACGGAGACCTGACATGTGAATTGCCTATCTGTACGTTAACTAAACATTGCAGATGACACATGAAACATTCGTTCAACAAATACCCTTTTTCTCTATTCCGCGGAACGTACAAGTACGACTAAGAAGATCTATTAATACTAAAGTGGAGTCGGTACTTCATTGCATTTTTTATCATGAAGACGTTCCAAGGTAATAAGGTCTACTGGAGAAATTACTAATATTATACAACAAACACTTGAGATAAAACGATCAACGCCAAAAATAGACCTAAGGTGTGTGAAACTAGGTCGCTCGATTCTGCTGCGCTGTTAGGTTTCTGTATCGCTGTACCCGTACGAACAGCTTCATGGGCAGTGCGTGAACGATGGCCAGAGCTAGAACTAGTCGAGGTACTTGTATTAGAGCCTATAACACTTGAGGTAGCGGAGCTAGATTGTGTACTGGGAGTCCCTGCGCTTAAGACCTCTGTTGGGGCATCAAGAGACGGTAGTTCAGCATCAAGAGGAGGGTTATTTATATCAACTGGTCCTACGGATGAGCCTATTTATTCAAGTTATCGATTGCTTGTCGTATCAAACGCTTTGCCAGTATTACACACCTTGCTCGATAAAGAAGGAATTCGAAGTACATTTGCCCTTCTTTACGTCCTTGAGTATAATAACATCTTGTAGAAAATGTTAGATGCTATATACAAATAAAAGTCGCATCAACGCTTTTTGCTAAACTCACATTGATCTGCTGCAGGGATATTTGCAGGTAGTTTCAATGAGTGTTTTCCTGGAGCAGCTGGCACATCGCTAGCAATTTGTGCAATGTCCACTAAGACTCCTTCCTCATTTGTTCGTGCTAGTATGATCGCTGGGATTTTTCCTTCGTTAACTCCACTCCTGAAAGGAAAATCCGGTCAAAAATTGTATACCGTTATTCAGTGAACCATTTCCCATTTTTACCATCGGACAGTGACCACTTCGTTCGTTTTCCATATTGTTCCCATCATAGGAACCATAACTTTGCCGTTAAATGTCAAATTAGTCATCGGGAACGGGTCTCGAATTACTGTCGTGTACTCGCACATACCGGAGCATCCCGTAGTTGACTTTGCTGATGCAGCGGAGAGAAAAAGAAAAATTACTGCACTTATGGCAACCAGTGATTGTCGGTAAAGTTTTTTCATTATCTCACAAGTGTCGACAATAGCGAAAAAAGAAATATGTGCAATATTTTTCTACGGTAGATTCTTTTATGTCAGTATCTTGTTTGTTCCGGGTATACTATGGAAAACACTACAGTTTAAACAATCATCAGTGTAGGATAGGGGCTGCTCAATGCTAAAATAGCTTCTTTCAAAAGTGGTAATGGTAAAGGTGAATAGCTTTCATAATCTGCGGGTCCACAATGTTCTATGCTTGTGCGAGATATACACTGATTCTCTTATAGTAGCTGACATTTTGATTTTGGCTAAGCTTGCAATACCTCTGTATGTAGCGCGGAAATTTGTTCCGATACGATTTTTGAAGCAAAGCGAGCGACTTACGATGAAAGTTCATAATCCGTTTACACAACTTTCGAGAGTACACACCAAGGTATACATTATGTCACCAATTACATGCACCGACTATCATGACATCCGATATGGGGAGACGAAGTATATTCGAAGCTTCGCCTTAAATCTGCTAGTAAAGAGAAACAGACAAAGGTAATCACGCCCCTATGGTATCACAAGAATGCGTGGGTACGTAAATACATACAGAATAATCTGACCAAGTGGTTATGTACTAGGTTAGTTACAGCGTAACGAGGATTGTGTACTTCGATGGTCCGAATAATTATTAGAGTATATCGACAAATGGCTTGGAAAAGAGATATACAGTATTTCCAACAATTAATGTAAAAATCAATGTCGCCAAGTCAAGATCCATAATATTATAGACAACTCCCGAAAAATAGTATAATGTTGTGTATCTCTCATCCAGAATCGTGCCTGGAAAGCACGAAATTTCATACGGGCTTGGTGCTCCATGAACAGACCACAATGTGCAAGCGCTCAGTCTTCAAATTGGCCATTCCTTCTTGCCAACATTAAGTAGATTAGCAACAGCACACCTTTTTTTGCTGCCGGAGCAGAAAATTGCTGCCCCTTTACTACATAAACCGGCTTTCTCACCAAACCGTTCACTACCTTTATGCGTATTGTAAAGATTACTGGTCATTGCATACCTCCCATATTGACATTACCAAACAGCATTGATGATTTACGGTTTCGTATGCTCCAAATTAGGATTAACGCTTGCATTTTATTTATTTTCGCTGACACAGGTCATCAGAATACGTTGCCGTTGTTTATGCTCCTTTTTATCTTACTGTTAACACCACGTACCGATATCAATATCGGGGGTCCCGGCAGTTTCTCACGTCCCCTCACTCAAGCTAAGTGAATACATTCCTTTTTTGCTCTCGCGCAGTGTGCGTTCCTCGCAATAACCTTGCGTATCCTAGTGCAGCCCACATAACCCTAGTTACCACCGCGGTTCATGTGCCTTACAACAATGCCAATTTTCCAACCCCTCTATAATATGCCCTCATTAATTAAAGCGATTATTCAACATACGAAATAAATCAGTTTGTTGTATCCAACATGAACATAATCACTGATCATTATCTCGGAATGGCTATCTCTCACTTTCCATTTTGGTAAAACTCACCCATGCATACATATCTTCTATATCCAGCATACTGTCATAGACGTTATCATGAACGCGTGTCAACAGTTATCACCCAGATTATCATTATCCGTTATGGGCCGGCTCCATAGCGATAGACATAACCCGTTCTTCAATAACACCCTAACATGACATACGTTGTTGTAAAAGGAAATTGTTTGTGATAAGAAATTCGGCGTGGAACAGGGTCCACAATGTAGGTTGAAATAAGAAGAATAGAAAGGGTGAGTTAACCAAATACAGAAGTAAACTCCTGACTTGGGCTTTTGAAAGGTATTATCACGATAATTGAGGTCAAGTAAAATGGTTATTTCGTTTGATAATAGGGCTTGCAATTCGGTCAGGCAGACCAGAGAACCGACCGTCGGCCCAAGCATGACCTTCGGGCGCCCGAGCATTTAGAGTGTATAATATTAATCAGAAAGTTACTTAAAAAGAAGCAATACATACGTTAATTTCCCTAAATTTAATACAGTCATTTGACCGTGTTACATTTGTTGTCAAAAACGATGTAGTATTGCTGAACAGATCGAGTAAAGAAAATAAGAGAAATGAATGTTGCCACAGAAATAAATAACTAAGGCACTCCAGACTGCTTGCTTTGTCAGATGCTCTGAGGCGCCTTTTTGTTATGATCGCGTTTACTATTTCTTTAACTGTAATGGTGCAGAAGTAGAGATCTGATAGCGTAACGAAAAAAAAACCGAAGAAACGAATGTTACCACAGCAGCATCTGTTTTTTGCCAGCTGTCAAAATAAATTGTATTCGCCTTTAAAAGAAAGACTGAAGTTTGTAGTGAACATTTATGCTTTGCATTTTAATCGTGTTCAGCAATGAACAAGCTCGATCTGGACTTTTTTTTTAGGTGCGCTTAAGCGTCGAGTTTTATTTCAGACTACGTCACGATGAACGGTGGAAATTTACAAGTTGGTTTTCTGCTATTCTACGAAAAATCAAGGAATGAATACTGTCGAAAACACGTTTGGGGATGCAAGGTTGTCCATTAAAGAAGCTTGATCTGGATTAGTCATCTCGCCTTTGTAACTCCATCCCAGACACAATGTCAATCGGTTCATGCTTTTTCGGGTGCCCGGATTTTCGGGCTCGGTCTAGCAGTCTTGCCCGTTTAAAGATGACTGGACGGTCTTCGGTCCTTAGGTATGGACCAGCCGATATGCCCGAAGGCCGTCAGTCCACGCCCGTTGCAAGCCTTATTCACTACTGAATCAACCCACTTCCATCACTTTTATGTACCGATCTTTCTCGCTCTTGCTGTATCTCGTTACCGCCATACCCAAAAATCAATTTAACATCACGACAACGCAAGTTTACCACGTTATATCACCATGTTGATTTTTTGCTTATTGTTGGTTTTCTGTAGTACTGCCTTCAACCCGAAGCAATTTATACTTGAAAACTATGTTGCTGGCCCTGTAGCTTTTTCCCAGGCAGGCAGATACATTTCAAGTGCACAGCAGGCGGCAACAGAGTTGTATAAGGACATCGTAATGAAAATCGCGGATGACGATGGTTATCTTGACGCTCAAAAGTGGCGAAAGAAACTATCGACTGTGGATTCATCGTAAGCATGATTAAAGTGCTACTAAAAAAGCTACATAACACTACGCGCTTATAGATTCTACTGACTGAAGATGTGCAGGAGCATTGGCTAAGGGTATCCCAAGGCAATCGTGCTTCGAATGAGTTACGAATGAGTAACATCTTTGCTACTGACTTTGCACAAGTGCAAGGCTCCTCCTCCTCCTCCTTATCTGTGGTATCCTCATCCCAGCAACCGAGCAGAAAGCGCAATAGGGACACTGATGTAAGTCTATTCTTCTGTCACAAACACTGTATAATGCTTTGACAATAAATTCAGAAACCAAATGCTGCACTCACTGCCCAAGCAACAGATGGAATCATTTTGCAGAACGGTCGCAGATCAGTGGGCTTTGTCATCAAGGATGAAGCAGCGCGCCGGTACTACGATTATCATTCCTGCAAGCCTGCTGAGAAGAGTATCATCTCGTATGTGGAATTATGATGAGAGAAGTGAAGAGCATATACAGGAATAATTTGTCAACTGACACATTTACTTATAGACTCGGCATCAACGGAATCCTTGACTTAGGCAATGATAAGGTTGACAGCCAAATCTCCCTTTTCCACAAGGAAGAGTGGGACCGGCTTTCGGAGATATTTCCCGCTCCAAAGCTCGCCGATCATCACGTTGTCAAAGGACAGCCAATTCATCAAGTGTGTCCAGGAGATTGAAGAGGTACCATAGCTTGAATAATACCAATTATCTGATGAAGTGATATACTGACGGATGTCCACAGAACTTCCACAAGAGGGACTGGCCTCTTGCGGCGCTAACGGCAGCCGGACGTGAGTATGGTGCATTCCTTTTATAACCGACAAATTTAAGCTTTAAAGCCCCATAACTTTTTTAAAATCCAATTTTTTGCGAAAGTATTCGGTAATAGTAATAAAGAAGGCCTTGTAAAGTGTTTATTATCGTGTACTTTTCTTTTTCGTTTACAAAAAAAAGTTATAGGATTTTAGAAGTCATCAGTAAGGACAACATTTTATAAGTAAACGGAAAAATTGAGACGTACAGCCCTACCTAATTAGGTATTGTGCAGTAGAGAAACGCTTTTCATTGGCTGGGCATGCATTTTGTGCTTCCAGTCCCGATTGCATGGTGATACAGCATTTCCTACACTTCTTCTTTTTTGACGACCTACTTTTACGTGATGACTCCAAAGTCGAAACATCAAAAGGCTGCAGTTCACGCGAAGGGTAACGGTGGACGATTGAT
The DNA here is from genome assembly GCA_025266875.1 of Fennellomyces sp. T-0311. Lineage (NCBI taxonomy): Eukaryota > Fungi > Mucoromycota > Mucoromycetes > Mucorales > Lichtheimiaceae > Fennellomyces > Fennellomyces sp. T-0311. The sequence continues at coordinate 87,042 of JALLLT010000037.1, read as the reverse complement.
CTAAAGCATATCTCAATAACATTGAGATATGTAACTGGATAGAAAGGTACTGGGGTACAGCGAAACGCATAGCTCGTCTGGAGTGCGACTACACTTTTAGTGGTCTACAAAAAACCTTTCAAACTTCCTCTACAAGGCAGGAAATCCAGTAACAATCCAACACTATAACAATCGATGTATTAGTTACATACAAGCATGTAGCACTGGTCTGGATGCGAGCTCTGCGGTAGAAGAAGTGCAGAAGTTTTCGTCAAGACAAAAGATCCATAGAAAAATTGGCAGACATGATTAGGTGCGGGGGTTCAAAATTAATTGAGACAAAATAAAAATAAGCTTCGTCGGTTACAAAAGGAATGCACTGTATTTAGGCGAGGAAAAAGTGAGGCGGAGGAGGAAGTGGGGAGTTCTCGCGGGATACATTCATCCCCCACGGACCCATGTTGATAAGGGAAGGGCGGCTTCTTCTGGTGATGCGGTGTCACTTGTTGCGCGCCATAAACCTTTATGTTTTCTTTTTTCTGCCTCGGTGCCACTTTGGTGATCATCGTACAGGCCATCAATGTATTCCTAGAAACGTCGAAGATGAAAAGAATTAAGTATACCTTTGTAAAGACTGGATACGATACGCTTACTCGGTACTTGAACAGTGTAGGGATTAGAGACTCCTTGATGATACTGACTTTTTTTACGCAGTCTGGCAATACAGTATGGGCAACAGTGTGCGCAACATATAACCCATCTGCGGCAAGTAACAACGCAACTACGTTTGCTTCCAAGCCTATTGTTTTTGCTCTTAACACTGCAAAAATAAGAGTGTTTACTCGATATAAGCATACCTGCAACATGGAAGAGCAGTGCAGTTTTTGCTCCATTTCCAACAATTCGATTGAGCAGGAACTTCCCCTCAATCAGTAACTTTGTCCTATCAGTAGACACTTACTGCGTCGGGGAAGGACCGAGCAAACTCTCCAGTGGAGTATTTATATGACGTATTGCCAATGATCCTCAAATCCGCCTTGATAACGGTGGCATTGTTTGCCTCCTTCACAGCGGTGCAGTGCGTCTCGCCCCTTGAAAATTTGTTAACCTTCATGGACTTGCCACGCAATGCATTTCATTTCATACCAGGCGCATCGGAGGAAATTTCCGCATATCTTCACAATGTAATCTGTCTCACTGAGCGAGGGACTAAGGCTTGCAACGGGCATGGACTGACGGCCTTCAGGCATATCGGCTGGTCCATACCTAAGGACCGAAGACCGTCCGGTCATCTTTAAACGGGCAAGACTGCTAGACCGAGCCCGAAAATCCGGGCACCCGAAAAAGCATGAACCGATTGACATTGTGTCTGGGATGGAGTTACAAAGGCGAGATGGCTAATCCAGATCAAGCTTGTTCATTGCTGAACACGATTAAGATGCAAAGCATAAATGTTCACTACAAAACTTCAGTTTTTATTTTAGAGACGAAATACAATTTATTTTGGCAGCTGGCAAAAAACAGATGCTGCTGTGGTAACATTCGTTTCTTCGGTTCATTTTTCGTTACGCTATCAGATCTCTACTTCTGCACCATTACAGTTAAAGAAATAGTAAACGCGATCATAACAAAAAGGCGCCTCAGAGCATCTGACAAAGCAAGCAGTCTGGAGTGCCTTAGTTATTTATTTCTGTGGCAACATTCATTTCTCTTATTTTCTTTACTCGATCTGTTCAGCAATACTACATCGTTTTTGACAACAAATGTAACACGGTCAAATGACTGTATTAAATTTAGGGAAATTAACGTATGTATTGCTTCTTTTTAAGTAACTTTCTGATTAATATTATACACTCTAAATGCTCGGGCGCCCGAAGGTCATGCTTGGGCCGACGGTCGGTCATGTTTTCAGGACCGTGACCGAAGACCGTAAATATCAGTCCTACTCGGTCGGTTCTCCGGTCTGCCTGACCGAATTGCATGCCCTAATGTGATCATTACCAGAAAATAAGCAGAGATTCAACGTGTCAAAGGATGATGTGGATATAAAGACGATTCCAACAGCAGATAGAACGAAGGAAACTTAGGTTTATGTAATTCCTCCATAAAATATAATGAGTGCTTCAGCGATAATTCAAATAATGTATCCCATCTACTCGTGCTGGATATATTGTGTGCGCATAAAGGTTGATAGCACGACTCACAGCTTGAGGCTTTCCAACAATTGTTGATCGTTGGCCGGTGTGACCTTCGGAAGGCGCACTCGGTTTCCGTGCTGGGTACAGGAGCTGGCTTCCTTTGAATTAGTACCCCACCTCAATCGAACATTCAAAGATCTTGGCAAATGCCCATGATTTAACACGATTCAACAAGCTCGCATGATTGCAGTTGACTGGCCTTTCACCTGGTTTTGCATTGAGGTAATAGAGATGCGCGTGTAGGAAGTCTTCTCCAAATACTGCTCAACGCCCTTCTTTGTAGTGATTGTGTCTCATCCAATATGCTTGTGACGAACTAAATCAGCTCATAATGGACCTGACAGCTGTGGCTCTGGAAAGTTTTTGATGCTGGTTACGTTACAGTGTCTGTATACCACGTTTTCCGGAACTTGCTGACCATCGCAACCTCTTCTTTTGGTATGCTAAGCAGATCGTAAAGGTACCGTATATTGCCCTATAAGTGTTGTACATTAATGAAGTGACATACTGACGGTTGCCTATAAGGCCTTTACAAGAAAGGCTACCGTTTTGCGCTGCTTACGACAGCATGATGTGAATATGAAAGCGCAGGTGAAGCTGCCACAGATTGTCGACTGTATTGAGGCTTGTAAGTATTATTGCTTTTAAAAGCTTATTTCTTTATGCCACTAGTGTACGCCTCAGCATTAATATCTCTCAACAGCTGTCAGCATCACTAATATGTGCTTGTTCCCAGCAGTGTCCTGGATTTCGAGACTCCGGTCTCTGCTGCAGCTGGTATGAATGAAGTACAGTGGAGCCCCATTTTTTGCACAGGAGGCTTTTTAGAAGATGTAGTGCAAAAACTGAGAGTGCGAATAAACCGAGGTAAATTGGCAGAGAAGTTGAGCGGGTTGGGCGAGGTTTTGATACAAAAAGCGAGGGTGCTCTAAAAGCGAGAGTGAAAAAAGCGGGTTTCTACTGAACATTGAGCGGCTAGTGACATGAAGGTTAAGTGAGTGGTGAGACGTGTGTTGTATCCACAACATGATTATGGCTTATGCATCATTTACCCTTTTTTGCTAATTGACAACGGGTTACTTTAATTTTCCGTTCTTCAGCCACATCCCTGTCTTGACATGCGTTCATCGTAATAACCTTGCTTATCTTAGTGAAACCCACATAACCCTGGTTACCACAGCGGTTCTGTGCCTTACAACCATGTCAATGATCCAACCACTCGAGAATAAGCTTTTATTATTTAAAGTGATGATTCAACATACGAAATAAATCAGTCATTACTTGAGTCTCGTCACTTACCTGCCTCTTCTAATTGTTGAATATCACAACGTGAGATGCATTACAGGCCACCAGGGTTATAGACAGTACAACTGTCACCAAAACAGAGTCTCATGCTATTGGTCAGCATATCACTCAAAAGTACTCCACTACAGAATTCTCCCGTTATCTACAACACTATGGATAAAATGTCCGCAATATCTGCGATATCTGCAGATATCTGGTAACACCTGAGCTGGTACAACGCCTGCTTTTGTTAACTTTGTGCAACACAGTAAACCGCTAGAGCTTGACATCATTCCAATGACTGATAAAAAAAGCTTTATTAAGCACAAAAAAACTGATTGACAACCGCGTTACGATGCGTCATCGTATGGAGCTGAGCGCTTTCGTTTTTTTTCTATAGCTCTGCGGCCAAACGGTGGTCAGCAGTTACAACTCCTGGCGTATAGCTCCTAGTGGCAGGTAATGGGTGACTAGAAAAATTGGCCACAAAACTGAACCGTCCGTTATCCATATGCAAACCTGAGACCTACCGTTGCTGTTGCGGTTGCTGTGGTTGTTATACTGGGCCAAAGGAGTCATTGGGACTATCTTCCTCCCCACTACTCATGTTTCTTTTTTTTACCAATCAGAATATCATCAAACACAAAGTAAAAGTTAGTCGTACCTGCTGTTTTCGCCGTTATCCACTGGTGCTCGCAGGGAGCGCGGGAGAGATGCACGTTCACCGACACTATTAAGTTTTCTGATGAGTTATACTATATCCAGGAATTAAATAAAAAGCTTACTTGCTCTCCTCCTCACCAGCAGAAACTGCAAGAAAGCTAAAAAAACAATTGATTAGTATCAAGTACTGATGCATACTCCAGTATTGCACTTATCTTACTCCTCGGATATCATTGTCAGTTGGCGTTCCAAATTCATAGGGGCGAAGCTATGGACATGGCAGAGGATGCAGCTGTAGACGTCTTCATCTGGCCTAAAGTACTGCTAGTGGCGCGACATATATTTGTTAAAATGCCTACTCCATAAGTATACGAATAGTCATTGAAAAGTTACCTTTTTCCTTTCGACTGCTTCGCCTTTTTATTTCCCCACACCTTGGAGAAAACACCCTTGACCACCCAGTTATCCTCACAGCTGCTGATCGGAACGCCATATACTTTCTCCATATATGTGGCCAGATTCCCGTACACGATCTCCTTCAGACCACCATCAACACTGTCCAAGCGAATGTGCGAGTACTTCCCAAAAATCGCGTCAAGTCCGAGGGTCTGTACCTGTTGCACCATCATCAAGTACAATGATTCCGCAGTGCTTTCCGTGTATTTGCAACCATGTCGTAAAAAACGCATGATATGCTTGGGCTTGATGGCGGTTTTCTTTTCCAAGCAATCTTGGCGAGGAGCTTTCACCTCATACCCCAGGACTATTGGCTCATATTCCGGACTCATGGTGATTTCCGGCGCAACCGTTGGGAGTTCCCCGAGTGACATTACGGGTGGAGCCGGGTTGCTCATGTCCCTGAGCTGTTGTTGGAGCTCTTGGATTTGGCTGGCCGACGTCGAAGCAACGGTCTGCAAATCGTTCACCTGCTATCGTAGGTTCTTGATTTAATGCAGACAAAGTCCCACCCTTTGGTTCAGCTATATGAGTAATGCGGTGGAATTAGCAGGATCAGCTTGGGGAAAGTGATTCATTAGAAAAAGAGCAGAATGGTTCTCTTACGCCATGTCACCTTGTAATACAAAGATGGAGATTAGCAAATTGTACCTTTGTCATCAATCCATTTGATGTAATAAAATAAACAAGTGTAAGTGGGCCCTGTACACTCACGAAAAGAGAGTGTCCGTAATATCTGCGATATCCGTGGATATCTGAAGCTGCCTGAAACCTTAAATGTGTGTGAAGTGTAACCGTTGTTAAGCGGCAAGTGAACTAGTTTGAAATATCTGTAATATCCGTGGATATCTGAAGCTGTCTGAAAAGCACTATGCCTCAAAAGTGTAGGATGATGCGAATAAGTTTAGCATGGGTTAGATGTCCGACAGCATTAAGATTTCAGGCAGCTTCAGATATCCACGGATATCGCAGATATTGCTTTATCGATCTTCTTTTGTCATTAGCGTGTTTCTAGAGTATATATATGGCAATTCGTAACACCGAAACGCGGATATTTCGCAGATATTGCAGATATCTTTAACCATAGTGTTAAGAGGCTTTTGGGCCATTGTCTTTATGGATGGCAATGTGTATCAAAAAGTTTATGTTACCTGCCTCGCCAACCACTTCCCCCCGTACCTGAAAAAAGTCACTGAGGATCATGCCATTGTTTGATGTAAGCGTTTTTATGATTAACTTATAATAATGGTAATTGGAGGAGATCTACGGAGCTCTATTAAAGTAATCTTTACTCATTGGATTCGTGAAAGAAAAGAGGACCGCGAATAAGTGGATCGGTCTTGGCTTTCTCCATGATTTCTGTATTGTACGCAAACGGAGTATTCTCGTTGTGTTCTTTTGGCTCGATTACAGGTATATTCTTCAAAACTTGATGAAAAAAGTCAGCAATCTGATGCATCGTCGACCGCAAACAAATACTTACTTTGAGATGGCACGCATCCCCCGGGCATATGTGAACATGTACAATCGCCACCCAAGAATGAAGGGAGATTCTCTGCAGGAATCTGTTTCAGCAGAACCTCCTTGTAGTCCTTGCCAAGAATCTGGATTTTCTCGATAGTCTATTACTGATCATGAGATTCCAAGAAAAAAAATATGAGCCTTATCAACAGTTACGTACACCGGGATCTAGCCATGCCTTGACAATTTTCCACACCATGACAAATGCAGATGGTGCATTCACAAGATAAAGCTTGTTCAGTGTCTCTGGATAGTACTTTTGATCGGTATCGGAAATAGCTTTGATGTAATACAACGCGGGCATGTGGAATTCTACTTCATTTTAAGTGGCTATGGCCAATATAGGTGTATGCACAGAGCAACTTACGATGCCATCCCATGCCAGTGCAATCGAAAATTACAGTTTCGCGGTTGATGTGCTTGCCAGCCTTCTTTGAACAATCTTTCATGATCACTCGATGGAGAAATTCATTGCAACCGGTGTGGTAGTGGGATACTTCCTCCGTTGTTGTGTACTTTGCAATTTCCTTTGCAGCATGGTAGCCCTGCATTATCCGTTAATTTCTCTTTCTTCCGCCTCCTATGCTGCATAATTACCAAGCGCTCAATATAAATCGGGCATCCATCGTTATCAGTTTTATGCAAGCAGGAACCTCCCATCCACCGGTACACGCGAAGCACTGCATCTGATACATTGGGCAGAGCATCAAGGTTTCCATCTGGTATGCATGTAAATCCACGCACTGGATATAAAAGTGGTAGTTTGTTGTCCGAGGTCGCTACTGGGTGCATGTCGACGTTATTTTCCTTTCGCCAAGCAATAGTCCCTTCCAATTGTTCCTTGGCAGCTTTCTGCAAGACTGTGAATACATAAAAAAAATTGACATGCACGAAAAGTAAATGCTTACCACATTCCAACTTCGAGCAATCAAGAATTGTTTAAGGTACTGTTCACTAGCGACATGAGTCCCTGATTCTGTAGTTAACCATTGTGTTGTCACTGTTACCTCTGTATCCAGGCTAATCTTCAGTGCGCCAATCTCTTTGCGCAACTGCTTTACCGCTTCATTTTCCTCTTCCTCAGTCTTTGGAATGGCCATCGTGATGACTTTTTTTTGAAACAAGAAAAGGAGAGCTGAGGAAACGAACCCTGCAGTGGGCGGGATTTTCTAATTAAAGGCTTGACATCTTTCATCGTCGGCCCGACGGAATAGCCATGGCTACGGACAGCATTTCTTCATTGTAGTCAGTATGTTATCCTACTTTACATGGCTTATGTCATACTAACCCTCGTACAGCATTGGTTTCGCAAAAAGTGAATTCCTATGCGTTCTCTTTTAAGTTGTAGGAGACAGGCAGCCGGCACCACTGTAGTTGGTGCAACAGTTGTCTGTGGTACAGAATTACAATGACAATATCGCTGTTTTGACAGTATCTCCTCATCCATACGCGCAGGCAAGTAGTGTGCATAGTTGTATCCATTTTATCCCAGAAAATGGTTGTGTGTAAGTGCCACCTTTGTTCGCAAAAAGCAATCAGGTTTTTCACTGGTATTTTTGAGTGAAACGTTATTTACCAAAAAACATAAGGTAAACAATTTATTTATTTTCTAACCATACGATGGAAAACTTCAATAGGAAAGGCTTTGTAGTGAGATCCGGACCTCCTGTTCAACTTTGGCCAATGTAATATGTAGAATTATACAAGCGTCGGTAATGGTACGATTCATTTGATAGGCTCAAAAGAGTATTAAATGATGGATGCTTGGGTTTATGCGTAGGTATGGTGCTTTTGTAACTTCCAGTAACTCCATGGCTGATCGCAGGATAAACGACGCGTTGATGGATCAATACGAACGTCATGTAAATCCAGGTGGACAGTAATAGCATCGCAAGCTTTGCAAAGGGATCACTTGATTTGCGCCAACGAGGTATGTACGTACTCTGATATATCGGTTGTCAGCGCCATACACTTCAGTAACTTACACGCTATCGATGGCGCCTTTGCAATATTATATGAAAATACTTATCTTTAACTTTTGGAAACTGAAATTCATATTGCTCTGTTCGGCTGGATTGAATAGTAGCGTTCACTGAGATGCAGCACCGAACGAAAGTCATCATTCAACATCGATATCAACCAGGTACAGTTGAATCGTCGAGGCCACGTGGTGGATCATAATAGTATATCATTCTAAAAGTTTTTGTTTGTATGTCGTGCATACGAACACATAACCTGATGCAGGTGTCTTATGCTCACTTTTTGCGATAGAACGGTGAAGAGGTTGGCCGAGAAGTGTGGAAATCAATTGCGCTTAACTGGAATCCAAAATTGCGCGCCTTGAAACGAAGAAAGATTGGTAGCATGCATTTTTAACATACTGCCATTCCATAAGGGAAATAAGCCGCGTGAATCATTGGATCAATGCTGGCTACATCACTGTTTCTTGCTCAATACGTTTGCACGTAAGTTGCAAATGCAGATTCGTGTCTGAGGTCTCCTCCCTAGCTTTCTTCGTTGCCTGTGGTAGCTTGTCCTCGCCTGTATGATCATAATGCTTTTGTTGCCACCTGCAAACCGAGGGTAGAGTCAAGTTGACTCAGTGTAAGTGGAACTTCAGAGAAAATACCCGCAGGCATTACGGGTTATTCTGCTATGTTACATCTGCCGCAAATCTACAACTCGGCAAATTTCTGAATTTCTAGAGATTTGCAGCGTCTTTTAGTAGATTCGCCGTAGATCGGCCATAATATGAATACCCTTAAACCATAATTGGGATATTAGAGGAGCAAAAACACAATGAAAATGATGATATAAACAGTCGTTATTTAAGAGTTACGAGATGCTCCATTTTTCGCTCTCTCGTCTGCGTAGTAAGCAATCCGAGTCTACACTATTTTTCTGCTGTTTTTTGCATTTGCTATCTCCACTAGTGTTGCTGCCTTCTTTCCTGAGCTTCCAATATCACTGTTGGTGGCATATGATCGCTTACGTTTGCATGTGTCCACTTCCTCTAATGTACTTTTACCCGGCTTTGTTTGCTCCGGCTTTTTTTTGTATTAATATGTCCTTTCTGAGGAGGCTCATCGAGCTCGCTAGGATATTTTTCGTCGCTAACCACAAGATCACTGCCATCTTCATCTCTTGTACTTTCGACGCTGACACCTTTACCACTCGTATGTCCAGCACCTTCTCTCGAAAAGCCACGCTTGACCACCGATTCAATAAATAACGCCTTGCTTGTCTGTTCCGATCCGTCATTTACTGGTGCGTCAAAATCGTTTATTGGCGCATCCAGATCCATTGGCACGCTGGGGGCGTATGTGGTATTTAGTAACTCATCACTTTCACCATAACTGTCACCAATGTCATAATCGTACTAGGGGTCACTTTGGTTAAAGTGTGAAGTTATTAAACAGCTCGATATCCAGTATGAATCTTACGTTTCTTGAATTGGACCCTCATTACCTTCATATTCATTACGAAATTAGCGATCGCGGCTGGATTCGTCATTTCCAGCACTGCAAACAATCAGTATAAAGTTGTAGAAACAGCATCCAGTATACTTTATATTTATCGCGTAGCTATAACCCCCTTCAAGTTTCCTGTGCCTCTTTTAGTGTCCATTTTTCGCAGTCTTTGCTTTCTCGACAAGCTCAGATTTGGCGACACCATCTGCGATATGCTGAGGCTCTGTTATAAGATTTCCGAAGAAAAGGCCACCACAGCGATGGCTTGAGATTCTCTCCAGGGAGTGTACACAGTAAGATTCGCACGGACTCATATATATGTACAATCGATGTAAAACCCCCCTGGGTGAAGAACCAACAAGTTTATCGCTAAAATACTAGAGAAGCTTTGCCACACTTGAGGATAATTTTAAGATATCCCGTGATTTGCCGTGATTTTAAACCCGTAGTATTACACAAACCAGAAAGCATCTTTTAATATTTGGCTTTTAAAAAGCATTTATTCTGTTTAGCATGCTTGGTGGCTAGTAAAACAAAATTGATCAGTATTTTTTTTTCAAGAAATTTTGTAGATTGAGTACCAACCTTCATGCATTAATTCTTAGTTTCAAGAGAATCATCTTCTTCTTTGAAATTTGTCATAGAATGGACAGCATCTCGTTGATGCTCATCGTATTTGTATTTGCATTGAATGGCTATCTTTTTCCGCAAGGATATGAGGCCATTCGAATGCTCTGCAACAAACAGGCAATATAGCCGATGTGCAAATTAATGATGTCACTGTGTCCGGCGTTTCAACTTTTTCTGCTGAGGACATACAACAGGAAAGGATTACAAAGACACCAAGGAAGATACGGGCTATATATAATGAGAACTGATGGGGTGGCTTCTAACCTTCCATAGAGCTGCATTACTGATGTGATGGATGCAGTCCGACCAGAAGAAGAAGTACGCTGAGAGCCACATATCGAGCCAGGTATCGAATCACTGAAGTCGATTGCCCTAGGCAGCCATTACGGGATACTAGTTCTGGTTTTGTAGAAAGCAAATTGTTTGTCTGGAGATATTGAACAAAGTGCTTGATCCCAACGGATCACTTTGGCCAAGTCGATGTTATTGCTATTATGACTGCGTAGGATTTGTCACTTTGTATATAATATGTACATCCATATCGTTATACTGAAAAGCAGGGTCTTTTTTCTAAATGTGATTACTAACCGATTCTGGTGAATCAGGGTTTTGTTGTTCAGTGATGATGTCGGACTAAAAAAAGGTATCACTTAAGACGTAAAAGATGTATAATCGTAAATGCGTGGCCAGTAATCTTATATATAGGCCTTAATATTCTTAACTGTTGCATTACTTACACTCATTCTAACAAAATGCGACTATAGTACGTATAATAATATGAAGCTTCTGTTCTTTCTTGTAACCACGTTAATGCTGCATGAAATAGAATCGAGACATGCATTATTCTGTGACAAAGTCTACCTGTTTGGCGAGAGTCGATCATAAAGCATATAGCAGTAATAACCGTCGGACACCTTGATTTTAAGCTAAGTATTACTGTATTTGAGTAATAACTGATAATGGGGCTAGGATGCAACGGTTCGATACATAGTGTCATGCACAGTAAATTTTGACTTGCAGCAAGCTGTTGTCAATGGAACTCAGCGACAGATTCGGTACGACTTACCACGGGAATTTCCTCGCCGGTAAGGATGCAGACTGATTTTCTGTTTAAAGTGGATCAAGGACCGAGAGCAGCAGCGCGCAGAGGCACGAGTGACTCAAAATTCAACTCCCCAGAACGTAGCAACAATGACACGTTCTATCTACATAGACAATCACAACAAATATCAGTCAGACTCATTCGAAGCGTCGGACTCGCCCACGCTGGCATTCGTCTTTGTCAGCCGAAATTTAAAAAAGCATTAAAAGGTAGAGCGTCTCGGAGCTCTCTTTACCCCAGATTATTTTAACACAATATTCTATTCACAACCATGGATATTAATGCACTTTTCAGCGTCAAGGACAAGGTTGTCCTGGTTACCGGTGGCTCCCGTGGTATCGGTGAAATGATTGCAACCGTATGTCGCAATTCAGTAATCTCTTCAATCGTGAATCTAACGGCGATCTGCAACAGGGGTTTGTCCAAGCCGGTGCCAAGGTCTATATTAGCAGCCGTTCGGTCAAGGCTTGCGACGAGGTAAAGTGTAATACATTTATGCGTTCTGCGATGTACATATTCTAAATACACATGCAAAGGTCGCTGCCAAACTGACGGCTTTGGGCCCTGGAAAGTGCATTGCCTTGCCTGCCGACCTTCAAAGCTTGGACGATATCAACAGACTTGTTGCTGAGCTTTCAAAACTTGAAACCCGTATGTATTCGATCATATGCTAGTCAAAACACTTTACCAACTTTTCGTTCCTTAGACTTGGATGTATTGATCAACAACGCTGGCGCTACCTGGGGTGCCCCCATCGATGATTACCCTGACGCTGCATTCCAGAAGGTTATGAACCTCAATGTCAACCGCGTGTTCAGCTTGACCAAGGCGTAAGTATAAATGGGGAACGTGTTGTCTATGGCAGAAACTTAAGTGTGTGTACCAGAGCACTCCCTTTGCTGAGAGCAAAGGCTTCGGTCGACAACCCATCCCGTGTTATCAACATCGGTTCCATCAACGGTGTCACTGTAAGTCGAATGTCGTAAGCGAGTTAACCGGTAAGCTAATGGATCTGCTCAGGTTCCCGGCTTTGAAACCTACGCCTACTCTGCTTCCAAGGCTGCCATCCATCACATGAGCCGACACTTGGCTGGCCGTCTCGGCAAAGAGTATATCCTGGTTAACGCCATCGCTCCTGGGTCGTTCCCATCCAAGATGATGGCCGAGACTCTGCGCAAGCACGGCGACGAGATCAAAGCGAAGGTTCCTGTCGGCCGCGTAGGCACTCCTGAGGATGTTGCTGGTAAGTTTTGTATAGCAGCAAATACAACCATGAAACTAACCGTTGTACATCAGGCACTTGTATCTATCTTTCCTCGCGTGCAGGCAACTACACCAACGGCGCCACTATCGTTGTAGACGGTGGATCCATCCACAACAATGCCAGAATCTGAGTCTGAGACTTACGATTTAAAAAAAAAATAAAGCATAATTTTTTTCGTTCGCCACTTCCGAATGTCCAAAAAAGATTCAAAGATCATTGAAACTAATGAAGTCTTAAAAACACAGATCGATGCTTCCATTGGCATCGCACGTTCACTTGTCCAGTCATGGCTGCCACCTCCTAAACCTGGAGAAAAGTTGGAGGACACCGAAGAAGACGAAAAGACTTTTGCGCGCTACTCTACCGGTCGACCTGACAGGTTGGGGCTTCTTTGTCATAACAACCCACAGTACACGAATTAATGTAGTCTGTAGACTAGGACTCGGTGCAAAGTTTCTGTCGCATAAGGAAGCTATTCAACATCAATCACCAGTAATGTCAAAGAACGAAATGAAGCTTCGAAACAAGATCCTCAACCAGAATCAACGAACAAGCACAGACGTTGTTACTGGAAAGCGACGGCACGAAGAAACTGCAGACGACAGTGACGACGAAGGCGAATCGCGAACGAGAGTCGTAGAAACCAACGCAAAGAACGAATCAAGCCAACCAGAACCAAACAGCAAAAAGATTGGTGTGCAAGGCGACTTTTTGTCCATGTATCTATCTGAAAAAGCTGGCAAAAAGAAGAAAAAGAAGAAGAATAAAAAGTCGGCGCAAGGGAATGACTCCGCTGCTCTGTGAATTTATTGTCGAAGGCAATTGCCCCAGTCAAATGGAGTGTGGTGTTGAGTATATCCATCAGTACAGAGAATACCATCGAACTGTCATCCTATCATCCCAGCGAGATATAATTGTGTCCTTGGGATTCTATTTGCGACCACATATAGCGAACAATTCTTTGTAAACGGTGTCATCAATCCATATTATATAGGCGTACCGGTACAGCGTTGAAAAAGAGCTTTTTACTAAAAGGCCTTTGAAGCCAACTGTCTAAAAATCCCTGTGCTACTTTCTGCACCTTTTCAAGTGTCAAGATTAGTAATGCATTGAGAATATAGAACCTCGCTGATTTAGCTATGTGGGAAAAGCAGTAGTAAAGTTGTACGACCTACTATCCATCTCTTCGATCCATACTTGCTCATTTTCTTGATGAAGATGTTTGACTGAGGCTATTTATTGTAAACACATCATCAGCAAATATTGCCTAAGGCATCTTGGGTGGACCTAATCTACAGGGATTTTAGGTAGAAACTAGCGTCGCTTGCCTCGCATCGCCGGGGCTCGCTTCTTGTGCTTATTACGTGTCAAGTGCTCCATACTGTATCATCTTTTATTATGCTTGGCTGATATATACAATGCAATAATCCCCAAATATTATTAATGTCAATGCTCTTAACTGTAGGTATGATTATTAACATGAAGTGAGCCAGGGTTATTTTCTATGTAAGTATATATAAAAATTTGCTGGTATGTACGGAAATAACGGTTGCCATGGAGCGAATAATCCCATCAGGCGTTCAACCTCGCGATAACGCGTGGCATCTGATGCATCGTCGCCGGACATTTCTCGGAGTAATTGGATTTTTTGTGTTTGACATGGTCGCACCAGCTTATATGAAGAGAGTACCAATGGTTGGGAAATCGGGAAATTTTTACGATACAGTTACGATGGTGCTCTGGTAATTTGGCGAGCCACCAGAAATGCTCTTATATTACACCAATGAATGTATGCACTTTACCTTCACTTTTCCATGCGAATCAAAAAAAAACTTGTATATGAAGCCGCCTATAACGAAGGTGCAACCCGAACAGTCTACTACTTTGACAAATTTTGTCTATACTGACATATCTCTACGTACTTTTGCCCTTAATCTTTTCTAAATTTGTCTGTATCTGCGTATATTAAAAGTATTGTGCAGAGGTTTGCCGAAGTTGGTTCCAAATGATTGGTCCTCCAGTCTACCCGCTTGAATCCATACCAGTAGAACAGAAGATATATATTGTCAATTTATTAACTTTTTAGCTGAACATAACATACTTCTTCGTCTAACTTAATGTACTTTGTTCTCTTTAACCTAAGTATCTGCTCCAACTCTTCAAGAGAGCCAAGCTCAATATAATGCACCCTTTCTAGTAAGACGTTTGCCAGCCGAGGAATCCTAGTAAGCTTGTGCAAAAAAGCTCTGGTTTGATCTGCACTAAAAGAGTCAATAGGTCCGGCTAGTTTGAGTGCGCAAAGTGTGCAAATATCCGCAAGTGCACTAAGGACTGGCTCGGTAACCGCACTAGAGCGACTTATTGTAACACTCTGTAAAGTCGATTGTTGACCCAATGCGGCATGGTGGTTAAATAGTTTTATCAGGCTGTCACATGAGCGATCGTTAAAAGAGTAGAGTTCCAAGGTGCGGAGCGGCAATGGCATCAGTGATATGAAAAAGTCGTTGGGCACTGGACCGGGCATTTCAAATGAAACTGTATCCAGCAAGGAGCATCTCTGCACTATCGTCGACACAATTGACCACAAATCGACAACTTCAACTTGACAGTGTATCTGCAAAAATTTGAGACTGTTGAACCCCAGGTGGGAGAGAAAGAACCATTGGTGCTGAATCTTGGCATTGATTCCGAAAGCGCGATAGTTGAGCGTTAGATGTTCCAGCGTCTCTTGGCTGTTGACAAAGAATTGCATGACGCGATGTTCTACACCGGTATTACGACTGGCGCGACTGTTGCCGTAATATATGCTGCGCAGTCCAGTTGATTTGTCGTTTTCGTATTGATCTGTTGCATCGTCATCACAGGGATCGTTGCATACCTTCAGGTGTTTTAGACGAAGGCAACACCGGTCCACAAGTTTTAATACTTTTGATTCACGGCATGTCATGCTTAAAAAGCGCAGATTAGGACATTTGGGTATGAGACTCTCTAGAAGCAATCCCGTATCAGGAACCTGGACTTCCAATGCCGTCAAATTGTAAGTATTAGGAGCCGTGGGCAAGGTTTCGGAGCTGTCGAAGTGGATCTTAGTTGTTACGGATGAGATAAAAAGCCTCTTTAAATTAGGGCATGTCGCTAGTATGCTATGCAACGGGAGACTTGAATCGTTCTGGTCGCTAAGTTCCGAGTAAACAGCGATTGTGAGGTCCTTTAAGCTGCTCTGAAAACACGTAATCAATGATAGGTACTGTTCCGTAGTAGCGATATCGTCTGTTTGGAACACTATGAAAACTAGCTATGTTAGTTGCTCCCAATGTACTTGCTTGATTTACTGGAATCGATTTACTTAATACAAGAGTGCTCACAGAGGGTAGCAGGTTTTTTTTCGCCAGTGTGTGGATCAGTTTGACTCGTTGATCACGCACCAACTCCATGTGAAGTGTTTGTACATTATGGGCTACCATAGGTAGAAGTTGCGCCGTTGGATTCATATAGTGGCTATAACGTACTGTTGCGTTTGTCCACAATTCAGTACACTCTTGTAGTGTCATGCGCCATCTTTTCGATACCAAAGTGCACTCTAAAAGCTGTTCCTCATCAACAGAGGACACTGTACTGAATATAACCGCAATTATCTCCGTCGGAACGAGTGCTACGAAGTCTATCCGTTTCTCCAGTAATTGCTTTGCCGTTTCGCGTCGTTCGTATAAAAGTGGCCACTTTGATGGATGGGAGTAACATAGGCCCTTTTCATATGCGTCGATGGCCGCTTGTTGCTTGCCTTGTAGTGAGTATAATTGCCCCGCGATAAGATATCCTTCTGCTGACGTTGGCACACAGTCGATTGCTTTGTGTGCGTCTACTAAGGCGTCGTCGAATTTTCCTTGGTATCCAAGCGCTGTGGCGCGAGTTGCAAGTACAGTGGCGTAAGTCGCTCCAAGATAGTGTATTACAGCCGTTGACTCAGTGACAATTCCTCTGTGATCAATGACTCCGGAATTGAAATGCTCCACAAGCTTGCTTGATGCTGCTGCAATGCCATTGATGAAAGAGCGATGAGGTGGTTCCATTGTTAACGATTTAATCTTGTCTTTCGTAAGGTGCGGTGGTGGAAGAATAGCACAGGCCCACTGAACCCGACTTGGTAACATACACACACTGGTGTACTACATTGAATCCAGCTAATTCGGAAGGTACCTTCACATCAAGCGACGAGGCCGGGTACTACACTGTTGCATGCGTTACATCTTGCCCCATCCGTACCTTCCAGATCAAAAGTTAATGATGGTCAGCAAAAGCAATATAATAAAGCTGTTCTATTTCTTTCCTGCCAAGCTTTTTTATTTGAATCGGTCCGTAAGGAATCACGGCAAGAGTCACAGTACCTTATCGTGTAAAGAGAGCATACTTTGCTTCCTCGACAATACATTATTGAGCGCCTGTTTGTCTTTATTCTAGCTCCAAGAATACTTACTGGATGAACAAATATACTCGTGGCAATGTCACATGGTGCAACACAAATTTCTGAGCATAGCGATTGACCTACCAATTCCTAGATTTTGCTCTTCTCTTGTCGATATTTTTTTTATTTTTTACTGTTTTCCTTATAATCTAACACGGACCGGTACTACACAAAAGCGAAATATTAAATAAAAAATGGAGGTGCCGGACCCAGTCCAGTTTCTGACTCGAAAGTTCCTTATGATAACTTATTAGTAAGAATGCTCAGTGCAAGTCTTCATTTCAATACATCTGTAGGTTGGCAAGGGAACTGTCATCCTCCGTTTCTATGAGGAGTGCGTTCAGGCGCTTTAACTTCCTTTGTCGATTATTATAAAAGGTTATCGTGCTTGAAGCATCTATATCTTTTAATATACTACGAATAGCGACTTTATATGTAGACAAGCGCGTAAAAAGATTGCCTCCGTGTTGCGCCTCGGTAAAAGGGAATTACCGGGCTTATCCGGACTTCCGGCTCAAAAGTATCACTTTTTCGGTATCTTCTTTTACCCACCCGCATTATGTTTAAAGTCATATATTGATAGACATAAATCTATATTTTTTCGTTGTAGAAATCATTAACATCAGCCGAATTGAGACAGAACGCGAACGGCAGAAGCATATTCTCATGAAATTTAATGGACTTACGATAGAGCTATTAATATGCAGTAATCTGTAACGTTGTGAATTCTTAAAATTTATGACACAACGCCTTGTCATAAGTCATACATACTGTACATAGGCGCAAGCAACGAATGCACAGAACACCTCGCTTCTTCCAAGGAAAAAATAAATGTATGAGACCTATAATTTATCGTGATATTGCAATTGTACATTATACTGTTATAAACTATCGTAATAAGCCACAATGCTCAAGTTGGTGCTGCGGTGAAAGCAACGGGTTTTGTTTTCGACAAGTACGCTGCATTGAGATCGGAGCCGGGATCGTAATCCGCCTTTATGCGCTGTTCTTCAAACCAGCTTGCTGCGGTGCTATTTCCACAAAAGGCATAGAATTCTCCAAAAAGCCACAACAAGCGGCCCACAAATGCGTTTGGTGCGGGAGATCGGCGTCCGTATATGTGCTACGTACCTTGCACATGACAGCGCTTATACGTATTATCATATTTCTGTTCCATTTCTAAACGCTGTTGTCATGGATACGGTGGATTTGCTTACTAACATTGAACGGAATTTCTACAGCGCTTGACGGAAATGCCAATCCCATTTCCAAAAAAAATTATATTTCCTGATATGGTTCTGTGCTATACACTATAGCCATAAAAATAGACATCTGCATGCAGGGCATCAGCCATTGTTTGTTTGATGAAGCAATGCACAGGAGCTTTCCTGAGTAACATGTGTGCGATAACAGGGTTATATATCAGTTTGCGCTTCTTCATCAAACTCTCGTAATACCGATTAACTATCCTAATGCTTGGTCATATTAGTATGTCTCTGAATACACGTGCTGTTGTTTCTTTAATTCAGTTGTTATGGGAGTCAATTAACTTACGCAGACAAGCAATCTAACGAACCCGGTAAATCGGCTCACGTTTCAATTGATCTGAAACTGAAGCTGGGCTTTGTAGTTCCGTTTCCTGGCAACGTACCTATAATCCAAACAACAGCTTGCGAGAAGAAAACAGCGTCACGGTGAACTGTACGGAGCGATCCACAGCACTCCATTGCCTGGTGTCAGTGGCATGACTTATGGAGTGGCGCAAGTGAAAGTTCTAAAATAGGCACCACCGTTACTTGTGACCGTGCCTTCATTGTCAGCGCTGACTTTAGTATGAGCTATTTCGTATGCGGATAAGAAGGGTAATCGGCAAGGGGAATGATGCCGTTGGGGAGCAGCAGGGTAAACATAGCTATCCAAGTGGGATTTGCGCACCGGAAGTGTGGGATTATTACATGTTTCACTGATAGACCCGCTTTCGCTGCGGGTAGAAATGCTGGAGTTCCTGCAACTTGTAAAAAATCAGATGAGGCATCAAAAGCATCCTTAAGTATTCGAGAGTCCGCTTATTGAGCCGTTTTATTCTTCTTTCACTTGCCTCACTCAAAAGGCAGTGCAATGTCCAATCCGATTGGCGACCCAGCAGATTATTACTTCTCGCGACAGAAGAAAAGCGATCCACAGCGACATGGCGCCGCTACGCCAGAACTGACCATAAATCGCAACAACTTGTACAGTCAACGATACAATGACAGCGAATATCCGCTGACACCTGAATCACCAGAGACACGACGGCCTCCTCTTAGCGCCGCTCGACCCGTTGGCCCTATACGTAAAATCCATAATAACCATTCGTCACAATCAACGTTCGATCCCCGCGGACAATGGCATCGAGTTATGGACAAGTTGTCGACAACGATGGGGCCAGAAGGCGGTTCCTCATCGCAGCCAGACGGTCTGCGCTTACCGCATGGCAACAGAAAACGACATAGCTCTACGTTAAGATACCATGAGAACGCAGAAAACCGTGACGACAGTAACTCGGACAACACAGAATCTTTTGAATTGCAACCCACCAAAAAGAGCATGTATCCAGGAGAGGAGGAGATCGACGATGCATTGCCTTCTCCAGATGATATTGAAAGGAGTCGAGAACCGTCAGTAGTTGATGATAGCCAGCCGAGTTACTTTACACACCCATTCCGCGCCGATACCAAGCAGCAATTGGACGCTGAGACTGAGGAAAACGAAGACGACGAGATCCCATCGCCTTCTGAGCCGGAGGAAGCGCATGTCCGTACTGGACGAGGGCGTGCCGCTCGAATGCATTGGGGAAAGACACTGGACAAGATCAGACTTATCTCCAATATCCACAGCCTACCCAACCACCCGCGCGAACCTGAAATGCAGCCTACAAATTCGCTCGCACCCTACTTCCAGCCTGCGTTCGAAGCCCCGTTCATCGCGCTGTCAACAGATGAAGATGGCCGCAAATTGGTAATGTCACGAACCGTGTAACATTGATGTACGTTATCTGATTCATTTTCGGTTAGCCTCCTATTCTCTTTCCGTGTATGACCGTAAGTGTGTGAGAAACGTAACATGCCATGCATCTCATTATTATGTCATACAGGTCGCTGTGACTGACTCCGAGCTAGTCAACATCTATGGCATCAACCAGTACGTCTTCCGCATTGAACTACAGTATGGCGACGTCAAATGGGTCATCCGCAAAACACTGGGCGACTTTGTCATGCTGCACTTCAATCTCAAAGTCAAATCGTCTATCGAGCCACCCGATTTCCCGAACCAGTTCCAGAACCTTCTTCAGTCAGCAAAGGCTACGATGGGTATCGATGATGACGAACAGGATACCGAGAAGGAACGAAAGTCTGCACTATCTCGCCGCAGAGCCCTTACCAAGTATCTGACCGAGTTGCTACAGCGCGCGCATATCCATATTAGCTACGTTGTTTGCGAGTTTCTGGAGATCTCGGCTATCAGTATTGTTCAAGATATGGGCTGGAAGGGCAAAGAAGGTTATCTCGAGAATCGTGTAAATTTTGTTGACGCGCGCTTGTGTCACTTCTTCCGTCGCAGGTCTGGCTGGTCAAAAGAGTGGGTGATCCTTCGCGACTCGTAAGTCAAAAACAGCATGTACGTGTGAACTCCAGTCTCACTGATGTGACAGATACGTTGCGTTCTGTCAGGATATCGACTCGCAATCACCAACCGATGTGCTGATGTTTGATAAAAGCTTTACTGTGTCCAACCGTACACCGGGAGTGTTCGGCAAATACCATAATCATATCACGCTTGCAAACAGATTCCGACGCATTACCATCAAAGGAAGCAAACGCCAGGTGGATGAATGGATGGAAAGTATCAAAAGGGTCCAACAGGAGAGTCCGTGGGTGGAGAATCACCGGTTTGGATCGTTTGCACCCATCCGTCACCACGCGAAAGTAAAATATTATATAGATGGTGAAGGTAGGCGGCTTGTTATAGTTTCGAGCGATTAAGCACTTTCTAATCCCCCCCTCATTACAGATCATTTCAATGCGGTTGCAGAAGCTATATTATCTGCGAAGTCAGAAATCTACATAGCCGACTGGTGGCTGTCTCCGGAACTGGTAAAGCGTTTATCGTAATCCTGGGCTGCACGTATGCTAACTGCATCGGGTAGTATCTTCGTCGCCCTCCGGCGTGTAATGAGGAGTTCAGAATCGACAGGCTATTGAAACGCAAGGCGGAAGAGGGCGTGATGGTCTACATTATTGTTTACAAAGAAGTCGAGGCTGCTTTGACGATCGATTCGGCACACACCAAGAAACATTTGCAGAGACAACATGACAATATTATTGGTACATTGGTTGCGTATTTTTTCTAGAGATGATGCTTACAAACGGCGGGCAACGTAATTAGTGCAACGACATCCTGACCACAGATCCATTGACAACACTGTCCTTTTTTGGTCGCACCACGAGGTAACACATGACCTATGCCTGCATGATTTTGCATGACATCTTTGGTAACAACCCACGTGAGTAGAAAATCGTAGTGGTCGACAACAGATTAGCTTTTATTGGTGGCCTTGACTTGTGTTATGGTCGCTGGGATTCACATGAGCACAAACTAGCCGATTTGAAGGGCGATGCGCACCGATATGAAATGGTTCCTGGTCAAGACTATAGCAATCCGCGTGTGAAAGATTTTGTCAACGGTGAGTGGCCGCGCAACTTCTTGGCATCTAGTGATCTTTACTGATATTGGGATAATTCTAGTCGTACAGCATGATCTGACACTAGTCGACCGCTCGATCTCACCCAGAATGCCTTGGCACGATGTCACCATCGGTGTGGTAAGATTAATGGACATGTTAAATTGTATTGCATTGGAACTAAGGGAATTTGTACTAAGGTCGGTCCTATTGCGCGAGATATTGCTCGACATTTCATCCAGCGATGGAACTTTTTGAAGGCATCCAAGGGCATGCATCGCCCAACAGTTCCCTTCTTGATGCCTAAAGGTGAATATGTCGCTCAGAGAGACGAAAGCAAATTCAAAGGGACCTGTCGTGTCCAGCTTTTGAGAAGCTCCGCACAATGGAGTTCAGGTATTGAGCGGGAGCACTCGATTTACAATGCATACATGGAGTGTATAAGTAAAGCCAAACATTATGTCTATATTGAGAATCAGTTTTTCAGTAAGTTTATAATATATAATACTTTTTCGTCGCAACTAACCGAGCTTGGACCACAAAAAGTCAGCGCAACAACTCAAGACAAATTACTCCGTAATAAGATTGGTCAAGCAATGGTTGAGCGCATCAAGCGTGCCCATGCCAAGGGTGAAAAGTTTAAGATATTTATCCTTATTCCTTTAATCCCTGCGTTTGAAGGTGATTTAGCATCCAGTGAGGCATATTCGGCACGGTAAGAATATCGATAGGGCAAGCATGCGGGCGACATATCTAATCTCTTGGATTGAACAGTTCTGTGATGCATTTCGAGTATGTATCGATTTCGAGAGGTGGCAATTCAATTATGGAGAAACTCCAAGAAGCAGGTATCAATCCCTCAGACTATATTGGCTGGTACAGTTTGCGAAACTGGGACAAAATTGTTCCAAATGGTGCAAAACGACCTATACCCGATCCGAAGTATGACAGCGGTGCGCATTTTGCGGAGGAGGATAAGGACAGTGGTACCAGATCTCCTAGCAATAGCTCTGCTCCAGATTCAAAGGGTAGCAACGGTAATAGTTCGATCCCTAGTGCAGATGCCGCAAGCACATACGAAGATGAGACAGATCATTTTGTCAGCGAATTGATCTACATCCACGACAAGCTACTTATCGTCGACGACAGGATAGTACTGATCGGATCAGGTAAAGAGGATATTATAACGCCAACTCACACATTCTTTGAAGCTAATATGGTGATTTTTTCCTGTATACGTAGCTAACGTGAATGATCGGTATGTATACACGCTGCCATGTTTCGCTGAATACATGTTAAACGTCACTCTATAGCTCTATGCTTGGTAACCGAGACTCTGAGGTAGCTATGCTGATTGAGGATACTGAGATGATTCCGTCTTATATGGATGGCAAGGAGGTAAGTAGAATATGAACCTTTCTATATAATGAAAACTCATTTTCTACATAGTACAAAGCTGCAAAATTTGCGCATTCATTGCGGATGCAGCTATGGAAAGAACACCTTGGTCTGCTTGATTTCTCAGATTGGACCAGCCTAATGAACTCAG
Organism: Fennellomyces sp. T-0311; assembly: GCA_025266875.1. Classification (NCBI taxonomy): domain Eukaryota; kingdom Fungi; phylum Mucoromycota; class Mucoromycetes; order Mucorales; family Lichtheimiaceae; genus Fennellomyces; species Fennellomyces sp. T-0311. Next base: position 63,744 of record JALLLT010000037.1, on the reverse strand, counting down.
ACACGGGCGTCCGTGGTCCAAGTGAGCGACCCTCAAACAGCCAGGCATGGACCCGCCGCCCGTCAGAAGCATTTGGCCCTCGATCAAGCGAGGAAGTTATTAGAGACATTGAATCCCACCGCCCTGATCAAGTTCTCGATTCTGTTCGACGGTCCAAACGCCCAGATCTTAAGCAAGAGGAAGCATTGCAAGCAGCAGCAGCACTTGATCCTATTAAAGATCACTGCTATCACAATCTTTGGCGTAAAACGGCAGATTCGAACACCAAGATCTATCGGAAAATTTTCCACTGTGTGCCTGATGATACAGTGCACACATTTGAACAGCATCGACAATTTGTTCCAGATCCTACTAGAATACCGCACTCACATGTTGCAGACCGCAGCCTTTCAAGTCAGGAAATTGAGCAAACACTTTCCAATGTTCGTGGACACCTCGTGATGTTCCCTACTGATTATTTAAAGAATGAGAACATGCTGGGGTCAGCTGTACGAGAAGCAGTACTTCCCATGGTTCTTTTCACTTAGCATCTTTTCATTATCAATTTTGATATATTCCCCCTTCCTTTACTTTTATTCATCGACATCATCATTCTACCAATATATATCTATAATGATTTTCACAGCCTTCGCCAAACTGATTCGATCACTGATTTGACTGTGTCTTGATTCTGCCGAATACCTAGCGCTGTGATGCCGACAGCCACCGATACCGATGCTGCTCCCATAGCAACGTTGAGCCAGAAGGTTTGCTTGTGCCAGCGCTCGATGGCCGTTGAGTATGGCAGAGTAGTGAAGCTAACCATTGTGTACAGAGGTATCACCAGTCGTGGAGCGACATAATGCAGCCATCCTTCGATCTTTTTCCGCGCAAGGTATCTCAGCGATGTGACAGCAGATCTCATTTCGTAGTGATTATACATTGCAAGGTCACAAATAGCATGTGCATCCTTGACACGAACATTCGAATAGTCTTCCAAAGCGCGATCGAGGCCTTGTATGTTGGTTGGGATGATCCCATGACTGTCTAGGACTTGATGGAGCACCTCAACATCCTGGAAGCCGCAGTTCATCCCTTGTCCATAAAATGGGACCATAGCATGCGCAGCGTCACCGATAATGACAGCCTTTCCGTTGAGGTTGTGTGGCGATGCTTTGATAGAAATAAGTGAGCCTCGTGGATTAGCAAAGTAGTCATGTTTTAGTCTGCCTTCGCCGATCAACGGAATGGCATCGTGGAAATATGTGTTGAACAGCTCCATCAGCTTTTCTGACGTATTGATCTGATCAAACATTTCAAACGGCATAAACAACGTGCAAGTAAATGTGCGATCCTACTTCAGCACTTAATAACTCCATCCATCAACAGAAACTCTGATTATTTACCGGATTGGGAAGAGCGATCAGCATAAATGTGTGGCGCGGCCAGATATGTAAATGGTTTGGATCCAATGCGAACTCGTGGCGACCGTTTTTTCCGATAAGCGGAGGCATTGAGAGCTCACAGTAGGCGGTGTCAATGTATTGTTGTTCGTAGTTCAATCTGTTTTTGCCCGTAGCGAGTTAGGTCAGTTAGTCATCGTGTGCAATCTTTGTGTTACCTCATCCGGCGCATCATTTGTACTCGCGTTTTGGAATAGGCTCCATCCGCACCTACAATCAGATCCGCACGGTGATGTACCGTTTGTCCGTGCCTTCCGTTGCCGTCAGTCAGCATATCGATTCGTCCATTTAGCATGCCAGAATCATTTACCCGGTTTCCAGAGTCATCACGTTCTTGTCAAAATCGATCATCATGAGCCGGTGCCCGAAATGCACGGTAACGTTATCCATCTTTTCCGCAGCATCTAACAGTATATCATTGAGCCTTGCACGGTCAACAGCGTTTATGAACTATACGAGATGAGTCAGCGAGGACTTGCGACTAATACACGTCGCCATGCAACAAACCTCTCCATTGACCGAATATGCCTGTGACATCTGCTTATAGCCAACATGGACCATACGGGCCCTCATCGGCACAGCCGCTTGGAGGATTGCTTTGTCTAATCCCAGTTGAGTTGCGCGTATGGCACTTAAACCTCGTTCCGACAGAGCCAAGTTGATCGATTTGCCTCTTTCTTTGTTTTTGTTCTCGGCAAGGCGCATATCTTCGAGAAAAAAGTGTGTTGTCAGTCTAACTGCTTCGAGTACACAAAGGTTTCCGAGCGATCTACCAGGTCGAAGTTCGTAAAGCACTACATTCCAGCCGCGTTGTGCAAAGTAAATGGCATTGAGGGCGCCTACCAGTCCGCCGCCGACAATGGCAACAGTTGCAATTTCGGCATTGTTGTGTGGCATGGTCAAGAGCAAGAGATAAATAAACAACTGATGTCCATCTCATTTTTCGTCACACGTCAAAACTTCGGTTGAATGAAGTGCCGGTTTTCAGCTGCAGCAAACATGGTGACAATAATGCTACCGAGCGGAGTGACTCTTCACCAACTTCATCTTCGAGTAGACTGTTAGTCCTCATTAAAGATGTCCAACCCCGTTACCTACCAGATTTCTACCACTCCCATCACTGCTCATGCATTCAGCCAGAACAGTAAGCAAAGGCACTAAGAATTATAGCCTAAACCACTCATCTTGCCTTGCAGAGCTGATCGTATGTCCAAACTCGAACGAAGCGCTGCTTTACGAACACGGTTCGTCCAAATGGAACCTGGAAGCTTCTTTGAAGGGTGTACGTTTCTATTACATCATGGAAGTACGCAAATGTAACTCATCATGTGTGTATAGCATGACAAGGTCATCACGAGCATTGACATTGCTCCCAACACGAACCGTATCGTGACGTGTTCGCAGGATCGTAATGCATATGTCTGGACTCAGGAGCAAGGAGTGTGGAAGCCTGGATTGGTTTTGCTTCGTATCAACCGTGCTGCGACATTTGTTCGCTGGTCTCCCAAGGAAGACAAGTTTGCGGTGGCGAGTGGTGCGCGATGCATTGCCGTGTGTTACTTTGAGGAAGACAACGACTGGTGGGCCAGTAAGCACTTGAAGAAGCCTATTCGCAGCACCGTCCTCTCGATCGATTGGCACCCCAACAACGTTTTGCTCGCCGCTGGTTCAGCTGACATGAAGGCTCGTGTCTTTTCGTCCTTCATTAAGGGCCTTGACAAGAAGTAAGCACGATTAAACGGTAGTCATTGAAACTAAGACGATAATAGGCCTGCACCCACAGTCTGGGGTGACAAACTTCCTTTCAACACTGTGTGCGGTGAGTTCAGCGATGGACGTGGTGGATGGGTGCATTCAGTCGCATTCTCTCCTTCTGGTGATGCTCTCGCCTTCGCTGGCCACGACTCTTCCATCAGCGTTGCGTATCCTAGCGCCGATGGTAACCATGCTGTCGTAACTGTGGCAACCAATACTCTGCCATACCGTTCGCTTATCTGGGCCAACGAGCAACAAATTGTCGCTGCTGGTTTTGACTGTGCTCCTCTGTTGTTTGAAACCTCAAATGGCCAGGACTGGCGCCTGTCCGGTTCGCTGGATGTTGGTCGTAAGAAGGTGTCGACGACCGCTTCGGTCTTGAGCCGCTTTAAGTCGATGGACTCGCGTGGTCAGGCCGACAAGGATACTGACTTGGCAACCACACATCAAAACACGATCATGTGAGTCGGCAACACTTAACTCGAGTAATGACAGCACGATACTAATCCAGGATAACATTGTCATTAGTGAGATTCGCCCGTACGCTGGATCGCGCGAACAAGTCACCCAATTCTCGACTTGCGGTTTGGATGGCAAGGTTGCTATCTGGGAATTCGATCCTAGCCAGCTCTCGCATGAACTCGCAGGACTCAAGCTTTAAATATTATTGTAAATTTATCACATTAAAAAGAAAGGCTCCTGCCACAAAGACAATGATGTAACATTAACTCCAGGACCTAGCGAATTGCTCATACAATATAAAGAGTAAACAGGAACAAAAGGAAGACGCATATGGGTGGATCGTAAAATACAGTTCTATAAAAAGGAAGCAGGGAAAGAAAGGACAGAGTGTGGTAACGGTTTGTAAAAGGAAGGAAGAGACACAAGGCGAATAAGTTACCGCCCCTCCATCAGATCTTTGCACCATTCATAGGTAAGGAAGCTGACGCCCATTGCAGGCGCGACCTTGAGATAGTTTGGAATCATGCCTTTGTACAAGCCTCGGACACCTTCGTTGCGAACCATCGTCCTTACCGCATCCCAAGTGCCCTTGTATTTGTAATCAATTGTAGCCATACCGGTGACCTGCATACGTCTCCGTAACACATCTACATACCATCATCAGGAACACGATCACATCAGCAAGCGGCCATCGCCAACGTACCAAGTGGATATGTAATAGTCTGAGCAATGGACCCTGCAAGGGCACCGCATATAAGTTTGCGAGTAGCGGACGGAGTGTCCGTTCCTGGTTCCACAAGGAGATATTTGAGACCTTCGTAGCATTGGAAATTCAAAGCAACGTATGGGGCAACGCCCTAAATATGGTAAATGGCCGAATCAGCCCAAACTGTTGCATGTGACCAATGGAAATATAGCACTTACCAAAGTCGTGGGCCAAAGACCGCGATAAAGGCCCATTATGCCGCCTTCGGTTTTATAAATGTGAACTATACTGGGCACAATGCCAGGCAGTTTCTTTTGGGGCATGCCTGTCTTGCGCATGTTGCCATCCAGCGTGGCCGACAAAACCGAGAGTCTGGTCCGCACCATGTCCAAGGGATATGTACAAGCAACTGACACCACACCGGCAAACCCGCCTGCAGTCAATCGCCGTGCCGTGTCCAGCTCCGTCTTTCCAGGTTCCATCAGCATTTTTTTGCACCACTCGTAGGCTGCAAACTGGCTGGCGCTGTAGGGTATAATTCGGATGACGTTGGTGCCGTTGCCGCGCATATAGCCCATCAGACCTTCCTCTCGCCACATTTTCGCGAGAGTGGGGAACACGCCTCTGTAAGCTGCAGGCTCAGGTCCTTGCACCTAATAATGCATATGCATTACGAAACTTGTCAGGCACCGTCCTGTTCCGAAAATACATGTGACAGGAATGTGAATAAGTACCTGAAATAAAATTTTCATTCGTTCGACTGGCGATACGACCGTGCGAGATACCGCACCTGCCATACCTATACACACAAATAGATTAGGTTTGCTATTTACACGAACCCTGACCGAACCCTACCACCCGCAACCAAGTGAATCATGGTGTCTGAATGAAGAAACTCATTCCACCGACTTTGCTCCTCCACTTGCTGAGTTGTGGCAGTAATGGCATGCGATAGCAACCCAAAAATATTCTCGAGATGGTCCGTCGTCAATTCCCGGGCAGGAATCGCATGGTGATTCAACAATTGCACGAATTCGGAATATGACATGCGACCTTCAGCCTTGGTAATCACTGTCACTTTACTCCGGAGCTTGTTCAGGGTATCCTAGCAACAGACGTAACGTTGGTTCCTGCTTTGTAGGCGAGCTGGCTGATCGGATCTTACCTCGTCCATTTGGTCATGGCCCGTCGAGGCACAAATGGCGGCAAGATCATGAGCGTCAATATGGCCGTCTTTGTTGTGATCGAGAAACCGGAACAGCTGCTGGATGCTCCAAGGTTCCGAGTCGTCCTGGAACATGGTAGAGAAAAGTGAAAGGAAAGCGGAAATGGATGATTAAAAAGTATTAACCTCCCCACCCAGGTACAACAAAAGGCCTTCCGCGGAGCGGCATCGGGGTGTTATTTTACGGGGGTGGGTTGGTAAAGGGCAACAAGATTTTGATCGACCCGAATCCCGCCCCGATGACCATCGCTCCGTTCCATTCTCTGCATGTCATGCGTCTGTATTTCCATTCGACAATTCTTGAGACGCTTAATTGTTATTTGATGAGAATAATCTTGCATACACAACAATTATTATCTTGCATATCCCCAAAACGGACCATTTGGAATCTGGTAGTGAACCATTCCATGACCGGGACACTTTGTTGTTTTCTGCTGATTTCGCACGACACGTGAGAAAACCATGCAGTCGTGTACGTAAGCTTGGGCTTATCTCTATGCTACTGATACTCCATCAAATTGCCGGTGAGAAGCCCGAAGTGCGCTTATTATTCATTGTGCCCGATCCAGTTACCAGTACATTGCACACCGAACGGATCACCACCACCACGCGAGCCAGACGTACTACCATCATGCCCAGCAAAGGCAAGTGACATCAGAAATACCCCAAATTGGATCATCTATCATTGCACTCCATCATCGCCAACACATCATCCTCCTTCTTGAGCTTAATTTTTAGGCCGTATTTCCGTATCTTACTGACTTACTAGGAAATCTAATTTCTTCTCATGCATGAGCCCCTTTAAGGCATCATTCATATGCCATACACCAGGAACAATAAAAAATTACTTTTGCTTCCCAATAATTGTTTGTGTATATTCAGTGTAATGACTGGTGATGTTTTTGTTGTTGTTGGGGAATTATTTAGCACAGTAGCAAGCATATTAGCGGGACGGGTGGAAATTTTCAAAAAAATCATGCTATGTTGAGTTGGCAAGGGGGCGGTGTTTGGGCATATTACCACCTATTGATATTGTGTGTGGAATTACTGATACTGTCATGCTATTTACATGCACAAAATGATCCGTGCTCTCGGTGGTAGTTCCGACTTGTCACATGCGGAAGCTGTACCATTGAAGCATGGCAAGCTGGCAAATGCCCGTGTGATCAACACTGTGCGTCACAATGCATAGTGTACAGCTATAATTATGAAATTCTGCATATAATCTCAGTTGACGAAACCTACATTGTTAAAATAAGACCCAGTTTTGCCACAAACGATACTTTGCGAGGATGACGTGACGCAGTATATCATCAAGAGCGGCACTTTGTTTATACAAAACATGTGTTCCGTATTGTTAGAATCTTTCCCAGCACTGGGAAGTGAACCTGTTGCTGGATTAGTAACTAGCGGGATAAGTGGTATCCGGAATTGATTGACTTTTTACATGATGAAAGCATATGTAATAGGCGAGCCATCCCGTTAATTGCATGTGTTTACTGTAATTCTCTCGTCAAGGATGGTCCGAGAATGCATGGCTCGATAGTACCTTAATATAACCGTATGTTAAATGTTAGGGATACGATGTACAATCGGGAATGTTAATATTGGAGCTTCATATTAAGTACACAGCTATCTTTGCATCACGCGATCATTAATTTAATGTTTCAACCGGTGATATTTGAGCGCTTGAACCTTCTATTGTTACACTTCCAGGCACAAGTTTCATAATACCATTACTGATACTATCTACCCATTATGCGCCAGTAATGTAGGTAATACTTTTACTTCTTTTCACTGATCTAATGACTATGTATACTAAGCAAATGGTATACATAAGGACGATATAAGGCAATATCAACTTCATGATTTTAATTTCAAATTTGTGACGGAACATCAAGAATTGGATGCTTCTCAAAGAGAAAGGCAACAAAAAAACGTCTTTCACTCAAACGTGATTATGCTGTAGACATTTATCAAAGTTCTGCGAATACCAAATGTACGTGCCCCCGCATAAAAGTTTTTTTTTAATTTCTTATATAACATCAAGCTGTATCACTGGCATCATCCGAATTTCGACTTGGTTTTTTCTTTTAGAGCGATAAACTTCTGATGACCCTTTACGAAATATATCTTAAAGTCCTGTGTTCAAATGGTGAAATATACAGCCGGTTTATTTTTGGAATACATGTATATTTCATCATCAGTGATACGCACCAGAAGCAGCAGCTCTAACGAGCGAAATTCTGGTCTTTTAATGTCTCCAATACTTGTAATGGCCACAAATCAGAGCGATACGTCCAAAAGATCAATGGGCACCCCTCTTTCTTCTCTCTTAGCGGCGTACAGCCCTAACGCTGAAATTTCTAGTTGCTACACTAACACTTGAGCACTTCTTACTGTACTACTGAATAGTACACAGAAATTTTGTGCTACACTTTTATTATGATTAATTTGTTAACTACTCATTTTAACGACAATTTTTACATACCAAATTATGTTCATTTACGAACTCATACAGATCAGATATTATGATGAAGTACCGACCACAGTATCAACAGGTGAATTTGTTGTCTTGACCTTCTACACAACGAGTATATACATACATAGCATTACAAGAAATTATGCGACGGCTAAAGGACTAATATCTACTGCTCGTGTTTTAATGGCCAAGGATATAAAACTATGGAATATAGGCTATTTAACGAACGGCGTACTTGTTTTCCGCCGGGAAGACAAGTGTAAGGTTCAGACAGAATCCAAGGATGACCCTAAGATGCTGCTTCACTAGTATATGCGATTGGTCCGGATCATTAAGGTTAGCTAGTAATAACAGTGCGTTACTGACATATTTGCTAACATTAGTATGTTACAAGGCTATCTTGATGAGACGGTAGTCACTCTGGACAATCTGCTGTATTCAAGTCAGGAAATACAGTGCCATTCGATTTCGCGAGCTTTGATGGGCTCAACTAGGAATCCCGATGACACCCCAGTGAAGTATAAGGCTGGATCGTCCAATGATTGATTCCAGCGGAAAACGGACCCAGACGGACCGTCTGTATGAAGAATTGAAGAACATGGTGCAAGCATTACATATGTTCTGATTACGGTGAACTGGAGCGAGCTTAATTCAGCCAAATCCAAAGCCTACACACACCTTTTACGTATTTTTTTATATGAAGATTTATTGTGCAACAGTCAACACAGTACTGTCATAAGCGCATTAAAGCTTTTTAATTCACAAAATCAGTTGAACGGTCGCTGGTGAAAATAGGCGAACGCTTCCATTGATTTGTAGATATTTTAGTAAGAAAACCACTGCTTCGCACAGCCGTCTTTCAAGTCGACTCCGTCTCAGGAAGCCCTCAATTAGATACTTCCTACTCAAGGGAGTATGCATTATCACACCTTGATCATGCATAAAGCCGTCATTTTTTTTCTTTTTGTTATCAACAATTCATAAAAATGAAGTTGATTATAATAAGCTTCGTTTGCTTTGTGGAATGTAACCGCGGGGTATAATCGTGTTGTCTGATCGCCTTGTGTGATTGAAAAAATGTCCCGAACGAATTTCGTAAAAAACTGCTGACCCCCTCTCATTCGAAGCATCGCCAGTTTGTTAAAAAAAGGTTCACTGCTTTTCTTTTTTCATTATTCATTCCACAATGACAATCGAAGCGTGCAGCCAAGTTGATATACCACATCAGAGCGCAACGTTCGCAAAACATACCAATGGCAACTGGAAAGATGACGATAGTTCCTCCTTTTCAACAGCAGCATCCTCGTTTTCTACATCACCGGATATGTCATCAATAATGATATCACCCGTCATGAGGCAGTCCAGCTCATCTTTGACGTTAACGCACCTTCCACAATTAATCGACGATCAGTACAAAGATCAGCAAGACCTATCCACAGTTGAGCAACTCCGGCTTCAAATTGAGAAACAAGAGCGAGAGATTGCTGCCTTAAAGGTGTCTCTTGCTGTGACCCATAAGAAGTGGCAAGAGCAAATCCAAAGGGCCGATGAAGCGGTCAGTGTTCAGCAACAGGCCGAAAACGAGATTGAAGAGTTATCGGCGCAACTCTTTGAACAAGCCAATCTAATGGTTTCCAAAGAACGACGTGAACGATATGCTGCTGACGAACAAACGGAACGCATTACTCAAGAATTGGAACGAACACGCGAGTTGCTGCATCGCCAACAGTCGTTGCGATCGCATATTATTGCTCCTCTTGATCTATCAAAAAGGGCCCCAATGATGGACATCCATGACCTAACTCTATTTCGGGATTTCGTTCAACGCGTGCGCTCAGTGTCCCTGGATCATATGCATCAATTACCATTCGTGAAACATTGCCTGGAGCAAGATATTTACCCATGCTTACAGAGAATGGAAAAGCTGTCATCGCGTAGACTACTTCATTCTCTGTCTCGGCGGCCTTGCATGATTGAATGCAAGACGGTAAACAATGTGCCATTTACAACTTTTTCTTGCTTTGCATGTGGTGCGCCCGGGCGACGAAACCAACAAGATTTTCAGTTTCGTATGAATGATGCCGACCGATGCTGGCACCGGATTGACCGACCATGCAAGGATAGACTCGTTGCTATTTCCAATTTCTACGAGTTTATTCGGCACCTTCACGTCGGTTTACAAGGTCAGCAACGCTCGATCGAAAGCTTATTTCATGAGATGGTTTGGTTACGCCTATATCTGTTTTGGACACGCAGTGGAATCATGAATGATGGCGACATTACTGCCGAATCTGTGATTGTATCGATATCTAGACTATTTGATACACAATCCTTTCTGTTCTGACATATTCATTGTCCATATACACATTGTCCATACATGCATTGTCCATAGCTTCACTCCGTTGAACCATTCAGATTTTGTCTAATAATACATAATAGAGCAGCATAAAAGTGCTGCTTCTGTGCGGGAAAAAGATGTATATTTGACTCGGGTTTCTGGTTTGAATGATACATGTGCAGACAAGATTATCGCGTAATTTTAGCTACTGGACATCGCAATCGGCACCAAGAATACCAAGGCTTTCCGGTTGTTGCTTACAGCACTCGCCAAAAGCCGTTTCTGCTCCTCCGCTGCTTGCTTTAACACCGCAAATTTTGTTTTCAGCGTCCCATTCGCCGTGGTCCGATTCGCAACACTTGAAAGTCGTATCAGAGACGAGAGGTGGATCGATTTTACATTTACACTTTAAACGTGCAGATACTAGACTGGAGAAAACTAGCATCAAAAGAGGACCAAGTAGTTTCATTTTTGTGCGGAGACGTGAAAGAAAGCAAGTTTACGCTTTGCAATGGACGGCTGGTATATATGCAGCTTCGGCAAAAATAGGGAGGGATGACCGGCACGAAGAATAAAGATGATGGGTATCCATCTTTGTCAACAAGGGGAGACTGTATAATTATTACAGTTCTCCTGAAAGAAAGGCCCCTCCGCCGGCTAGGACTTGCGCTAACATGATCCGTGCATGGACAACGAATACATATCGTAAGAGCTTATGTGTGTACAGTGAATGAATTTTATTATTGAAAGCCTTTCTCGTTCGTCGCGAGTTTCGACCCTTCGTTCACATATCGATAAGATAAATTGATGTCACCGCCCGACTTCATAATATGCTGTCTTATTGCTGCCAATGTCATTGTAGGCGCCAAGACAACATCAGCGCATAACAGTTCCACTTGCTCATTCGGGTCCGACGTCGAGATGTCCAGCTTTTCAACGATGTACTGCACCAGTTTGCGCACACGCAAAACCCGGTTTGCCAATAGCCGATTGTTTGATCTGGATATAAACGATTAGGTACCGTATCTCCAACTCGCTTGTCCTGCTACTTACCCTCCAGGAAGCTCAGGCAATACGGAGCCTGCACATGGCTTCAGTGCAAAGGTCAGTTTGACCGTCTCCTTGATCGGTATCTTGTTCTGTAATGTATTGCTTAGACACACAAAAATCTATCAGCCGAACCCGCTTACATGATATAGGTAATTAAGAAGCCACGAAGGCGCTGTCTGTGCGATCACCTCTGTATCGATTCCACTCGTTGCAACGGTACCACGATATAGATCCATTCCAGTGGATGCCTCTGCACTTTCTTCTGCAATGATGATGGTCGTTGAACGAGGAATAGATAAAGGAGGGAAGTCATCCAAGGAAGGAGGTGTGTAAGGACTCTTGCCGTTCTCGCTGGCCTGCTTTTGCGCTCTGACTCCCTTGGCTTCCCCTTCACTTGGCTGTTGGAGTGGTTTCTGGCAACGTTCTTTAGGTGAGCAGAATTCAGTTATGGCGATTAAAAGTGCCTACCTCATTGATTGTAGATGGCGACTTTTCTGCGTCATGTGAATCATGTGCGTGGTCATCTCTGGACTGGGACTTTGACATTTTGCCTTTGACGGATAGGTGCTTCAGTCTGTTGATAAAGTTCGAACTAGTGGGCGATGTTGCTGTATTGGACAGTGCCGCAGGTGGTGGAGGTTGCACCGGAGAGTGCGGCTCGTTGGGGACATGATGTGCGCCTGAGAAGTAGTCGCGCTGCGGACTGATGGTGGGTGGTGCTGTAAATGGACCCTTAAATAAGTTTGTCGGCGAGCCTGGCGATGTTGAGTGGAAAGGCGAGTTTTCTATATTGGTGGTGATGGCCGTCAGTGGCGGTTTGGGGAGGTTACGGTCGGATGTTTTGGTATGCACTGCTTTAGGCGGTAACCGCTGTGTTTCCACTGGATGGATCCCTGGAGTCGCAGTGGCGGGCGTTTCTATGCCTTCGTAATGCACTTTCTGCTCCTCTTTTTCGTGGAGTTCTACGGACTTTTCAAGAAATCCGGCAAACAGATGAACCAGCACCCATTTACCAAGATTAACTACAGGAATAAGTCAACTACTTGTGCGTATGTCATCTCATTTCGCTATCCACCTACTTCGTTGGTCTTCGCGAACTTCGTACGTCTCGGGCAGGTCTATCTCATCAGTATACATTTCGCAATCGAAACATGTGAACCCATCGAGTTGAACAGTGATAGCCTATCACAATCTCTTAATACACACGGTTGATGAATGAACGTGCTAAAGCTACTTACACCAATCTTTGTATCAACAGTGCACCAAGCGGGAAAACTGTCCATGCCGTTCATACTTTGAGCGACCGAGTCCAATTCTTGTTTACCAAACTTTTTGATTTGCGCGCACTATTTTGCTTGCGTTAGTCGTAGGCAATCGTCGCATGAAAAAAGTACTACCTTCACGACGTCCCATAGGGTGACTTCCCCGTTGGTATCCTTTGTGAGTACATGGCGTCTGTTCTGTAAAACAAGATGGGTTGATATTCCCGGTTTTCCTGCATCCATTGTTAGCACAGTGTATGAGTTACATAGGTTACCAAATACATACCCTCTATCACGCAGTCTGGCGTGCTTCTCAGTGGCTGGATCGACTCATCAGATCCATCGTCGTCTTCATGATAGCTGATGGGGATGGACATAACTGATCGGGCGTATACTGTGAGATTGTCGCTTCCGAGGAAAGGCTCCGCATATTGCGAATGGAACGTGGGTTGCGGAGGAGGTAGTTTTGCAGATGCTGATAGCGGAATTTCAGTATTGTACGCAGACCGAGTTAGCAGCTGTCTTGACTCCCGAGATGGAATAGAAAGCTGATGGTAGTTGAGTATCAAAGTTCGCAGTGAGTTGCAGTTCGAAACTTACCCATCGATTGATGTCCGAGCTCGAAGTCGCCGTCCACACGTACGTATCATTGAACACTGCAATCTGGTTCCTGAATGTTAATATATCACTCTGGAAACTTCCTCCTCCATATAGCCATCTGTGTACCTTTGCTACACCCGACTTTTCCTTGAATAACCCAATACATTCGCTTTCATCAGGCGCATCCATATCACCATGTCCAGACACTTCGGTCCTAGTAACCAGACCATCACGAGAGCCAGCATAAAAGGTACGTAGCTCAGGGTCATCCGAGTACAGGGACCATACGGAGTCGTTATGGGTTTCGTAAGTTGCCAAACATCGCTGTGCACGAGCTGACCAGAATTTGATGGTAGAATCCGATGAGCCAGATAATATCTAGATTCTGCAATGGTTAGAGTTTGATCTAGGCATCCGTATCCTCTTCGTACATGAGTACCATCGTGGCTAACCAACAGCGCACGAATGTTGTCGGTATGTCCGGTCAGCTTGCCCACTTGTCTACCTGATCTTGGATCCCATAAGCGTACCACCTAGCAAAGGAGATATCAATTAGGGCTCTCCCAGAGGCAGATCAAACTTAACCTTATCTGGTGATCCAGTTGCCATGAAGGTTCCAGATGGATTGACAGCCATTGCATAAATCGACGCCTTTGTTGTCGCATGTCCTGTGCAGACAAAAGAAAATCAGTGCCTTCCCGTTTTGAATGACTTTTTTTCTGCACACAAACTTGTTGCTTCGCCGTCTGTCTGCTCGTTGTTCGAGTTCCCATGCGGATTGATCGTCAATGTTGCCTGGCAACGCTCGATATCCCATATGTTTATCTTTTTATCCAGCCCACCACTTGCCACCCATCCAGCTTTATGCGCCGAGGCCAAGCACTTGACGTAATCTGTATGCCATCCGATCGTGTACGCGCTGTTCGGGGTGTCGTTCTCACGGGTGCTCCATAATTTAACTGTGCGGTCGGAAGACGCCGAAACCACTAACAAACCCCCATTAGCTTCTTGGGTTGCTCGCTCCCTCACTCAGCTATAGAACGTACCGAACCTTCCGTTATCGCAGAGTGCAATGTCATTTACCCAATCCGTGTGCATTTGCGAGAAGGCTCTGCAACTTGCTTTGGGTGCGGAATGCTATTGTTCACTGTAAGTATAAAAATGGCAGGACACACTGCTTGTTTCCTAACCTGGAACCCCTGATCAAACACCCATTTGTCAGTGGAATCATTGGAGGTCTGCTCTTGGCTGTGTTCGTATTGTAAATGGAGGTCCCAACTTGCAACAACACCGTCTCTGCCCGCAGAGTACAGAATGCCGCCGGTTGCTGAGCCGTCGTGGTTCGTATGAACATTGGGGTCGATGGCGAGGGAATTGACGCCTAGACGGTGTGCTCGTTGCTCATCGTGACCCTCTACAACGTATGATATGCTGCGTCGAGCGGGTGCCTTCATTGCGCGGAAGACCAACAGCGAGAAAAGCAGCAAGAGTGGCACTCACTCAATTTTTGTGTCCGCTTCTTTCGGATTGTTCCTGAAAAAGAATCATACACGATCAGGAGGCAGCATACTTTGAACCAGGGATATTATTGCTTACTGCATGCACGCTTGTTGTCCAATGACGTACAATATGTAAGCACCCCAACGGATTGCAAAAGAATATGCTAGACTTTCCATCGATGCAAGTTACTTGGGTCTGTAGATAGCGCAGTCATTCAGAAGCCAGTGGATACCCGCCAAGTGTGTAAATTTCCAATTAGCCTCAAGCGCAGCATTGAAACGAGAAGCTAGTATACCCTTAACATATACCGCTCGTGGCATTAACACATACCAGAAGTCGCAAGTCGACATTGGGTTGGTCCATGCCCTATACATATGCTTGAGCACAAGAGTACTGCTACCCTTCTGTTTTGGCAAGAAAGTCTATTTCACCTGCTGCATTAGAGGGTCCGCTAGCTGCATATACTTGCGACGTAAACGTAGTTTGATTAGGGTCCAAGCCATTACGCGCCGTTTATCAAACTTTTGATGCAAAGCAATATTTATTTTTACAGGTCCGAATGATCTATATCACGTATGCTTGAGCATATGAGCACCGCCATTCCTTGACAAAAGGAGCTCAGTTCACCTGCATCATTTTCTTGGACCATCTTATTAAACTGCGCAGTTTTGGTGCTAGCCGACAATTCGCTCATAGTGATCATGAACGCTTGCACCAATGTCTTCTGAAACGGCCACACATCGGATGATATACCAGCGTCAAGTGCGCCAGGGTCCCTGCATCGTCGAAATAATAGCATAGCTCCATCCAGCCGTTCACTGTCGTCCTTGTTTACCAGGTTTCGTGATATCCATTCTTCGCACAAGATGCGTACCGATTCGCTTCCAAAGCGATCTGCTGCCAGTAATACGTCAGCGACATCGCACCATGACATGGACGATGGAAGAAATGCATCGCCTCCACGGTTTATGACGTCCAAAAACATGGTCAATGCATGATTTGTAATATCATGCAATTGGATGGGGTTCCCAGACGCATTCTCGGCATATTCGCCGCTAAAAAGTGCTGCGAAAAACGTGGACTGTTGTACAAGTGGTGCCCGTCGCGTAGTCACTGGATCGTTCGAGCAATGAGTGATAAGCGATACCATATCATCGGCATCCTCAATTACTGGATGGTTCCGAATTCTCTGACGCAGTTGCACCACAATATCTTCTCGATCGGCTACCCATTGTGGTGTCAATACTTGAACCAGGACCTCGATTGCCTGTGCAGCCGCTGGCCTTCGATACGGCGCTTCATATACGCTGTCACTGTCTTGCTCCAAAAGATCGTATACCAGCATTCGACACAATGCCCCAAACACGCTCTTGGATTGAATAACCTCTTCACCGGCTCTGATTCCCAGGACACTATCCCAGTCGCCAGCATTAGGACATGCGTAAGCGGTTGCGACGGCACATAGTTCGTGGAGTTTGGTTGCATTGTCGTCGCCAACCGTGAATTGAAACAGCCGGCGATAATCACCGAGACGTTCGTCGGAAATGTCCTGGCAGAGCATACGGGATAGTTCCAATTTGAAGCTGTCCATCTCAATCATTGATGTGCATAAGGGCTGAAAGAATGCGGTAAGCACGTTGCTGGTAATGATAAGGTTCATATTGTCGCGTGAGGTGAGTATCCGTACAAGTCCACGATGCAACATATCAAAGCAACGCATTATCGGTGATTTGGTTAACAGTGAAATCCGCTCGCTATTGTTATCTTGGTTTTCTTCTTGTTCATCCAATTTAACGTCGTAAACCAGCTTTGGCATAGCGTCTGATGAACAATCTATGCTTCTTGCATGTTTTTCTAGCTCCATCAGCGTTTCACAAAGGTGTTGTATGGTTTCGTGGTCTCGCAAAAGTTGAATTCCGGCTTCTGGAACCATCGACAGCAGGTTGAATGCAATCACAGCATGCAGTAGCAAATTTTCGTAGTTTGATATACGTTTTTGTAAGCTCTCCCTCCAGTTATTTCTCTCTGGCAAAAGAACTCCCAGCACGACCGGCAAAATCGACAGACAGTTGCTGCTGGTAAGTGCAGTACTGATCCAGCCAGTCTCATCTTGTTCGACCGAAGGTACAGGCCATGACAGCCATTTTTGCAAGGACTCGCTATCGAATTCAAATGCGCTGACTACCATCAGACATCCCGACACAACGTGAGACCATCCCGTTGTTGTGTTCTCGTTGAACGTACACTGATTGGCTTGCCACAAGAGTTTCATGATGACTGGTCCAATTGGAAAGTCTTGACGCAGTTTGACTCGTATGAGCGCCATAGTACGTGCCAATGCTGCAATATAATGGGTGAACGAGGCGTATACGTTTAGCAGAGATACCGATTGCTCCAGTTCCTCCCTATTGGGAATATAATTGATATTCACCATTTGTAGCGCTCCAGCTTGTTCCATCCGAGCACACGCATTAGGATGTTTGGTGGCTGCTCTTAGTGCCGAAAATGCTCTTCTTGCCTTGTATAAAACTGCGCTGTGCTTGTGCTTCTCCTCCCCTTGCATATCGATATCATTGTCCACATACAATGTCAAACCATGCATGGCATTCTGTATCGTAGGTGACCAAATCGTATCGTTCAGATGGGTTGGTGCGGTAGCGAAGACTTGGATGGCTTTGTCATAGTAAAGAAAATATGATACGAGCTTTTCGAGTCGCGCTTGAACTGGAGACGTGTCAGGCTGTTCGTCGTCTTTCAATGTTGCCATGGCGTTCGTCAGAAAGTAGCTAATGTAGCCGGAAATTCGAGATACTAGCCATTCTGAAGCCAATTGTACATGTTGTATGTAACATTCCAAAAGAACAACGAAAAAATCCTGATAATTCTTGAAGAGGGCTGCCTTGTTGATAATTCCGTGATCGAAATTGTAGTACTCCCCAAACCAAGCATGCATTGACCCGGTCACAGGGCTGCCAAGGATTGCTATATGTTCGGGCAAGACGGTATCGAATCCCAGCAGCAACAAAAACACGGTAATATCTTGCGTCAACTCGTCTGCACTACTTTGTCGATAATGCCCGTCCTTGCCACTAGACACAGCAACTCCCAGCGCTATCCGTGCAATTCGTAACATGCGAATAGCTGCAGTTTACAGTCAATCCCAAATACCAATACAGATAGTTTGCACTTACCAATCTCATCCATGGCTATGTTGGTAGTAATAAAAGGCGGTTGATCCTGCTGTTGTTGCCGTATGTGATTCAAAAAAGCCTTCATATCATGAGATAATGTAGAACGCCAAACACTTGCTGCCTCGATGTTGGAAAACGAAGCTGCTGCATCTTTCGATATGGCGATGCAGCTGCTGACAATACTGGTGAGAGAATGCATCAACTTGCGGGTCGCAGAGTTCGCAGGATGTTGAAGGAAGTTACTGGACGATTCCTGCCAACTGCGAGCTAGGGGAATGAAATTGACCGAACGGACGAAGCTAACGGCCTTCTCGCGGCTTTGCAGGTCAGCCTGAGGTGACTTGGCAAAGGACATTAAGTTTTCAAAGATACGGGCAGCTTTGACGCAGAGATGCACTTTTGGATCGTTTGTCGGGAGGTCCGGCACCCGGTTAACAAGATTTGCAAGGATCCAAAAGGCGTCGTAGGCAACCAGGTCTTTGGCAAAGTGCTTGCCCTTGGCAACCAATGTGCGGAGACAAGTGGATTCAAGTCTTGGACAGGCAGTCCACTGGAGGACATACATCATGCCTCTGCTGCGTCTGATATCGTTGAGAAGAACGTCGTAACAGTTGCGATGCTCTAGGACGCTGCCAATAAATTTGATCACAGCATGTATGGATTCAATATTCGTTTCGTTCCGAAGCCTTTGTTCGGTGGTGCCTTGGGCCAATTGATCTAATGCTGCCTTGACACACGATCGAAACGATCGCAGTTGAAGGATTGCGTTTTCCGATCGACAATGTTGTGCAATGTAGTCAAGGCACCGGAATAATCGACGTGGTGGCCATCGGTCGTTTCGATGGCGAAGATGACTGAAAATGCGCTTTAACACATGATCGATGGTCGATGCATTTGCTTCGGCCAATGCCTGCTGACACCGAATAGAGGCTGGATCGGTTGGTAGCTGCACGGCGTGATGGATGGCAGTGACGCTCAAATCGTGCATGGCTGATTAAGAAACGGTTTCCTTCTGTTTCCTTTTCGAGAATCAATACGCAGTGCGGCAAAATTCCTTGGTTGAATTGCAGTTAGCGTGGTAACAGATGGCAAGCAGCGGCAAGTCTATTGTACAGCTATGGACAGAGGATGCGTTTATTGCGGAACATAGGTTGCCACACACATTACGTGCATGTTACAGTTACTTTTGCGCCTCTTGTTCGCCACCAGACAGCCGCGCGGTGCGCTCTCGATCCATCCTGGTTGCATAATCATACATTTCCTTTGACAGCTTTTCCTCGCCATACGAGGACGCAACCAGTCGAGCCATGCTCATGCGGCGCATAAGATCCTCTTGTGTTGGCAGCGTAGTCCTGTTTTGCTGTGCAGCCTTTCGTTCTTGAACAAACGACTCGGTGATTTCCTAAGCGCGGCATCAAGCCTCAATCACCCTGTTACACACATGGAGTCATCCATAACTTACATCTGATACTTTGGGATCAATGCTGTATTCGCCGAATCGTACCGACTGAATGTATAATCTGAAAAGCTCAAGTAGCTGCTTGTCCAGTTGAGGAAGCTCCTCGGCTGTGAATGTGGGTTCCAGGGGGACAACGCAGTCGCTCTAAAGCAGCAGGATGGATCAGCAAACATGCCCATGCAGCAGCTTCCCACACTAACCGGCAGAATGGATTTCCCCTCAGAAAGGCATAGGATGGAGTAGTCAGTATCAAAAACGTAATTGCTGTACGGGAAGACGTATGTCAATGACTGATGCGAGATGAGCTCTTGGATGACCTGCACATTCCGCACACCTTTTGTGGGAAAATATCACTCAGTACAAAAAAAGACATGCTATTAAAATAAGCTCCCTTACCAAGATCACCTAATGATCCTTCGGACATGGCAGTCTCATCCAAAATAAGCGTTGTACCATCTGTGAGTTGCAGAAGACCGGCTTCCAGGTTTTCGTTTTCGCTCTTGGGCATGAAGCGAGTGCTGTTCAGCAAGTCAATGGTCAAGGGGATACCCACACAGTGGTGAACCAGGCTTTCCAGCAGCTCAAACACCAGCTTGGCGGCCAGATTCTTGGGCGACAGCTTGGACTGCGGCTGCGTGCTTGAGCTGACTATTGGGAAGTTGACCACGTTCAAGGCAAATTGCCCAATTTTAAGACCACTGACTTTACCCGTCCTATACACCGTATATTTAGCCTTTGTGTGCGTGTGCGTGTGTGCGTGATACCAAACAAATACTTTACACTCTCGAGAGCAACAACAGTAACACATATTCGGCAGCCAGTCTGTCTCCACCGAACGCTGATGAAATGTAACCCAGCAGCCTGTCGCGGATATCGTGCGTCTGGGCCGACACATCCTTCAGCTCTTTAACCGAAAATGGAGTGGCATCGGCACGCTCGAGCGTACGATGCGTGACGACGTGGATAACAGGCACTTCTGCATATGAGATCGTAGGAAGACCAAAGGCGTCCGCCTCCGTTGCTTCGGTCTTTTGTGGATGGGACAGCACACCGATCACCTCGATGAGCTGGCCAACCTTGACCGCGTCGGCTGCACCGTAAAACTTGACGGCAGCGGAGGCATGCTTGGTGCCGGGCAACGGATACTTGCCGGGCAGCGGCGTCTGTTGGTCGTGGACATCCAGCTGGGCCATCGCATCACTGATATCTATTGTCAAACGTATCAGGGCTGGACGACCGAAACAGTGACACACGCTCACCTTGGCCGTAGAGGAGCTGCTTCGCCCAGGACGTTTCACCGGGCGGCGAGACGCAGTATACGACGGTGCGCTCGGCAAGGTGATGGTTGGCCACGTCATCGAGATCAAAGTCGCCCGCCTGTATAAAAGTATTAATAACTCTTTGTTCGACGTGGGGGCCATTCGTGGAGGGGGCAATTTACCTCTGTATCCCTTAAATCCTCTGTGTAACCTGTGCACACGATTCTTCCGTCACTGGGCTTCCTGTATGCCGCCACAAACAATTCCTGGCCCATCTGAGGGTCTTGCACCATGCAGCGGAAACGAACCAGTGTATTTTTAGGTAAGCGTTGCACAGGCACGTTATTTATGGACGGGATCTATTGAATCATATGGTCAGTCAGCCCTTCGGTTGGTGTACACGCACATGCATGCAAAATCATGCCTTGCTTCGTGCGCTGTCGTCAGGGAACAGTTTGACAAAGTGATCCGCCGGATCGAAATCTGCCGCATCGCTGGCCGGATCCTGCACATGCTGGTCTGCATTTCACGCTGTGATTAGTAAGCGATTAGCAATGATCGCGCAAGATCCGGCGTACCAAAGAGCTTGGCAATGACCTTGAGCGGTGCGTCGATGGATTCAATGGAGGCGCTTGGCATGATCGTGGACACAGGAAAAAGTGGGGACCTTTCGAATTGAAACTGTCACAAAAGCGAGAGAGAGAGCGCAGCTTTTTCGGCGATTCAAAGTTGCTGGGGGGGGGGGCGTAACTCACCCGCTGATTGCCAAAGTTACGAGTTTTTTTTTGCCTCTTCGTTCTCTTTCTCTTTTTCCCTTTTTCTCCTTCTTATCACTTCATGGATCCCAGCTACCCGGGACTCTGGCCGCAGCACTCCAACATCGACGTCGACCCGGCACCTCCCTACGATGCTCGCTCAAGCCTCGCCAGTATCAGCGTCGCCGAGGTACTGGAGAGGTACCAGCATGACACCGACTTGCTGAAGCATATCCTCGTCGCCAAGGCCGAGGAGGACAAAGTAACTATTGTGTTTGCACGCAACACATGCAACGGAGCTGCCCAAACTAAAGGAAAGAACTTATTTCACAGAGACGTGCAGCAGAAGAAGTGCGGCTGGCGGAGGAAGCGCGGCTGCAGTCCAAATATTTGGATTTTTTGGAGGGGAGTCAGCACAATCGCAGGCACAGCGACCACGCTTCACTTATTGACAGTTTTGGTATGCTCCTCCGTTGTGTATGTCGCCATGGTATTAATCCGTTGCCACGTAGATTCGCTGGGAATGTCGTCGTCATCCAACACCGAAACAACACCGCAGTGGATAAACAGCAGTATGCCCATGATGCCCGCCTCGCAGATACTGGACAAGACGCCACCGTCGCCTTCGCCCAGCTTTTTTCCGCCTTCCTCGCCCTACACATCCTTCGACGTGCCATTCGCAGACCTGTCCATCTCGACTTCATCGTCACCTGAGCCTCATCAACGCCCCAAATCATCCCAGCTGCATGCTGACGAAGCAACAACAGCAACCTTGACGCCACCGTCACCGCCACCCGTTCCATCAGACCAGCAACGCGAACGCCCATGCAAGCGCACATTATCGCGAACACGCTCCCAACGGAAAACAACAAACACATCCAAAACGTCAAAACGAAATAAGCGTGTGTCCGCCCAGTCGCCTCAGCCTTTCGAAGATCCTCCCGTGCCTTCACCCGTCCCCGAAAAAGCAAAGGAGGAGCCCAGATTGGATCACGGCAAAGTCATGCAGGCTTTGCGAGCGAAACTCCAGCGCTCATCCCCTCAGCAACAGCAACACAGCCAGCAGTATCAACAGCAGCAGCAACAGGAAGCAGACAATCAAGCGGCGGCAAGTATGTCGCCCACCGGCATCTTACTGCTTGATCTCAAAAACCCTCGCAAATCCTTCCCACCACGGAAACCCCACGTCGCTGCTGTGAGACGCCCACGACCTTTTGCTTCTGCGCATAACTATTGCGACAAACCAACCGGCAAGGATCAGCAAAAGGAAACACAAGGTTGATTATGTTTTTGGAATAACTCACTATACCCTCCCCTTCCTTTCTTCCCGTTCGCTGTCCCCTCCCCCGTCATCTTTTTCATCGAATTCTCACTTTTTTTTCTTGTCTTGTTCCAATAACGCATGTAATATATATAAAGTTGCAGTTCTTTTCAGTTTGTAAGCCGAATTTTATTTTTTTTCCTTTATTTTCATATAACGATGACTGGTGTGTGATGCTTAGATTCCCCCAATGAACGCCGTTGTATAACCTACTCTTAAAAAGATCCACACCAAGAGACCATTTCGGAAGATGTCGTTGAGGAGTTTGCGCGCCAGCTAGAGCAAGGTTGGCATGACGACCAGACCATGTTGCTGTTTGACACTCAACACTCTGTAGTATGTTCCATCGCGGCACCGCAGGACAATCACGACCAAGACAGCGACAGTTTTTCGCTTGATCAAGTTCCGTTTGGGTACGAGCAACTGGCACAAGACGAAGACGAAGGAGTGTCACTGTCCGAGGACGAAGAGGACGAACAAAACCCGGTGGTCGAAGCGCCACCCACCTTGGCGCTTGACAAATCAGAGGAAATTCCAGAAGGTATGTCGTTTCTCGAGTTACCGCACGAGTCCTATTACAACTTTGCTACGCAGACACGGCAAACCAAATAAAGTCCATCATGAGTAACATCCAACTGCCTGATCATGCAATTCCCGGTAAGTGTGTGAACACTGATGCAGCACTGGTCCGGTCCTAATTGAAATATGGATATAGAATGGGCAAAGTCGATTCCAGAGTCCATGTGGCTGCCACGTTACAAAATAGAGGATACTGATACTGATACGACAAAGGAAGCATCTTCATAAAGTTTCATAATGACCAAGTGAACGGTTTCATGGAATTCTCTCGTTTCTCCTGCTCATTGGCTTGTCAACAATGTAGCAGGTAACGTGTGTAACCCCATTGCCGCACACAGCAGGTCTCAGTTGTGGTGTGGATGCGCCGCTCGATTCATGTTGTGGATGGAGCTATCCACAGCTAATGATCTCGTCACCCATTCCAGAAATACAGCTACATCGCTTATTCTCTGACTACACCGTCATGAATTACACGTGGACAGCATAGTCGATGACGGCCAATGGGTGGAGGAGCTCGGCGAACTTTTCCATGAAGCCACCACCATGCATTAACTCTCTGCTAGTCTGAGACTGAATTATCACACAGTGAAATGTTTGTTGCGTGTTAAAAAAGCCGTTCGTGAACCATTACCTTACCATGGACGACCCTTACCTCAATCCGATCGATCACTCGATCCCTGACGACGATCTCGACGACGATGAGCTGGTCAAGTTGGAAAAAGAACTTGCACCAAAAGCCACCGATTACTATGGCATTTTAAACGTTTCGAGAACGGTACGGGTTTCGCTACCCCGGCTTTTTTTTTCTTATAACATAACACTCTTGTTCAGGCTACTGAAGAAGAAATCAAGGACGCGTATAAAAAGCTATGCCGTTATTTCCACCCTGATAAAGTATAAATGGCGAAATTGGCATTTACAACTCAAACGCTAATCGACCATAATCAGCATAATATCGAAGAAAACAAGAAACTTGCAGAATCAAAGTTTCAAGTGATACAAAAAGCATATGAGGGTATGAAAGAATGCATTTCTCCAAACACAAGATCCTGATTATGATCTCAAGTTATAAGCGATCCGGTCAAGCGAGCAATTTACGACACTTATGGTGAGGAGGGACTCAATGCTAAATGGGAAGTGGGTCCCAAATTCAAGACACCGCAAGAGGTATGTCTCTTGTTGCTATGAGGAATATTGCATAGTAACGGTTACTTAGATGCGGGAAGAATACGAAGCAAAGGCACGAAAGCAGCGCGAGCAGGAACTGGAAAGTCTAGTTCGTTCCCGCGGTGAAGTTCAACTTACCGTGAATGCGACAGGTGTATTTGATCCTTACGAACCACCCGTTTTCTCTGGATTTGGTCAGCCCATGCAACCACCAAAGAAAAAAGGACCTCTCCATGCACTTACCAAAGCTCAATTGCAGCAACTTTTCATGCGACACTCATTTGAGGTGAACAAACAAGGCCATGTTATGAAAGATTAACTAAAGCGCAACGGGTAGACGCAATTGGGTCCACAAACGCGAGCTGTTATTGGTGGGTCAATGATGTCGCGAAATGGTATGGGTGGTGGAAACGTGATGGGCACAGTGCGACACACCATATCGCCAAAATTATCGGCTGAGGTATGTGCGATTATGTGGTTGGAAAAGGATGGGAAGCTGATAAATAGAGAACTTAGGCAACCTCAACGTTCTTGCATCCGCGCGTTTTGAGTGTCAAAACTTACTATAACCCATCTTCCGACAGCTTTATCAATAGTGTGGCGCAAACACGCACCTTTTATGCCCCACCGATTCTTACGGTGACAGCAGGTCGTCGACTTTATGCCTCGACAACCGGCTACGTAACATACCGTACGGGCGAATGGTCGCTTTTGGGTTGGGGCGGAGACGTATCGCGCAAGATGGACAAATCCTCGGTGGCACTAGGTGTCGCGGGTGGAAAGAAGGAAGGTAGCTACAGTGTCGAATTACAAACCGGTATCATTGCCTCCCATATTGCTGTCGAGTACACGCGGAAATTGCCTCATCAAGCCCAATTGCGTTTGTCAGGCGTAATATCCACAGCTGGTGGACTCACTGCAAGTGTTGGCAGCGATCACAAAGTGAGCGAACACACCCGAATCGGTATGTCTTTAGAGTGCGGTATACCGTCTGGTGTGCTCGTCAAATTCAGGTAAGCGAGGAGTATGCAGTGGGCGATCGGTTTCACAAACCAAAGAACAGAGTTTCGCGTTTGGGACAAAAGGTTGTTCTGCCGATCATTTTAAGTACGGAGTTTGATCTACAGCTGGCCTTCTTCGGTGCAGTAATACCAGTCTCCATCGCGGTGGCAGTGGATCAGCTGTTGTTGAAACCACGGCGACGGAAGCAAATTAAAGAGTAGGTGCCTAGGTAACTTGTTATTGTCGTTGGCTTAATTGGGTTTCGTCAGGAAAATACAGCAGCTGCGAGAAGAACATGCCGAACACCTTGCAGCGCGTAAGCAGGAAGCTTTGGAAGGCCAGCAATTAATGGTGGAGATTGCTGCTCGCAAAGTGCGACAGGAAGAGAAGAAGCAGGATGGTAAGACGGCGTTCTCATGCTATTGGCTCTTTGGTTGACATGTGATGTTGCAGGGTTGGTTATCATCAAGGCGTGGTACGGTAACTTGAAGGACACTGAGCTGGATGAGAGCAGTGAGCTCCCTGAAGATATCATCGATGTCAGCGTTGTGATCCAGGCGCTGGTCAACGACTCGCGGGTAACTGTCCCTGGAGGACATGCCAAGGTAAAACGAGGCTGTGGTGGCAACGGATGAGTCGGATCTGACTATTCATGTGAACCAGACGAATATCCTTGGCATCTATGATCCCTGTCTGGGCGAGCGCAAGCAGCTCCGAGTATTATATAGATTCCAACACCGGCTGCATACGGCAACGGTAGAAGACACGTCGCCACTCATATGTCCCATGCGAGGTACGTTGATCAAATGACTCTTTGTTTCTGCGCAGATCTGCGAAATATCTAAAATCGTATCATCGATTTCCTTGTTTAGCTCATCTTGTTTAGGGTCCACTTGTTCCCAACAAGTAAAAAGGCTGTAAAAATAAAGCGTTACACACACCGTCCTTTTTTTATCCTTCCTGTGTTTTTTTCCTTCTTTCTTTCTTCTTCCTTAAGCTTGTTGTTCTTGAGCGTTTCGTCTGCTACATGTCAGGCCCTCCGCCCAATAGAGACATGCGCCATTATGCGCCCGCTCTCCGCACCTCTCGCAGTCCTCCGACGCAAGAGCGAGGCACGCCGCATAACAGGAACACTCCACGCCACCAGCAGCACCGATCGCCACCTCCACAGCAACCTCAAGCTCATCGTGCCCCGCAACCGCCTCCGCATCGCTCTTCGCACCGTCCCACCTCTACGCAACGCTTGTCGCAAACCCCGCCTGCTGCTGCTCGCACTCGACAATCGCGGCAGTCCAGCGACTCTGCTCGACCAGCTGCACCCCAACGGCTCTCACA
The DNA here is from genome assembly GCA_025266875.1 of Fennellomyces sp. T-0311. Classification (NCBI taxonomy): domain Eukaryota; kingdom Fungi; phylum Mucoromycota; class Mucoromycetes; order Mucorales; family Lichtheimiaceae; genus Fennellomyces; species Fennellomyces sp. T-0311. The sequence goes on along the minus strand of JALLLT010000037.1, from coordinate 36,854 downwards.
CCAGCAACAGCAGCACCACCTCTACTACCAGCACCAGCACCAGCAGCAGCAACTAAGAAACAGGCATGCTGGTGGTGTGCAGCGACAAGGCAGTTTGGGCAGGTCTCGCACGCTTACTCGACCAGACCGATATCGACCAAGACCAGGCATGATTCGAACATCACCAGCGCCAGTACCTCCGCCCCATCGTTCGCTACCGTTTATGTCAGCTCCGCGTCCGGTGCAACCCATGTCCAACAGACTTCAACTGCAGCTGCAACAGCAAAAGATTCGACAACAACAAGAGGCGGGTCTGGCTCGACCTCAGGCACGAAGACGCAAGCCTGAGCCTGTCGAGGAGGATGAGGAGGAGCCGGATGTACTCACCTCGTGCTGGGCTTGGACGGCGTACTTGCTCACCATTTGTATTCCTGGAATCTGTATGCGGACATGTTGCGGAAAAAAGACAGCACTGGTGCAACAGGCCTGGCGTGAAAAGGTAGTTATTCCAAGACACAAACAAGTATATAAATAACTCACCATCACTTGTTACAGTTAGCTCTTGTCTTTATTATTCTGGGGTTGTGCGGTGTGCTGGTCTTCATTACGTATGGTCTGACCTTGGTCCTCTGCCCCGAGAATCGGTCCAACAGCGCTTATTCAGTGGAAGTGGATGGCGTGCGTCGACCCATCTACAGCAAGGACGTGCGTGTGTACGGCCGTGTGTACGAAATGGATCGGATGAAGGACTTTTTCGCAACACAGGGCGTGAATTTGACAAACGACTATGAGAACATGGACTTGGGTCCAATTTTCAATGGTGATGCATCGGGGGCGTGTCCGGGTAACGTCGCACTAGGTCCTTGTCGCTTGGATAGCCCGTATGGTAAGGCTTTGAAACAATTCTGTCACATTCACACTCACAGCTTTTCGTATGTATAGGCGGCTCACTCGTCACACCCGATGGTCAATGCTTATCCATCATTGCGCTGAACCGCTATATGTCTCCAAAGGCCAACCTTGGCTTCGACTGGATCGACTTGCAGCCTGAGTATCGCCACAACACTGGCCCACTTGTTGTCCTGGGAAACTGGGTGCTAAACCTAACTGAATACTTGAACGATGGCTCCTCGCCGTTTGGAAGCTACGTCGATAGAGTTCTTACGAACAGCGCCGGAGCCGATATTTCATACCAACTGCTCTACGAAAGCGACGGTAAACATGCGCGCGATTGTCTATTTGCACGTTACAGTGCTGGTGTGATGGAGAGTGATACGGGTGGATGTATTGCAGCACAAATCATTATGAACATCATGCTCGCTGTGATTGTGGTAATAATCGTAGTACGGTACTCCATGGCTACTACTTTTCTTTGGTTCATTGCCGGCCGCCTTGTGAAACCTGGAGGTCGCTCGAATTGGCTCGCCTGGCGTTCCATCAAGGGTGGCAACGAAGACCCCGCGAATCACATCCCCGGTCCATACAGTTATTACAACCCGCATAATGTTGGCAGCAGCAGCTCATCCACAAGTATATCGAGTTCGTCTTCGCGGGGTACACCTAGTTCACAGCAACAAGAACTAGCCGTCCGACGACCAGAGACGGATATCGTCAATACGCAACTTTACACAATCATGATGGTTACCTGTTATTCTGAAGGCTATGAGGGTCTGAGAACAACACTAGACAGCTTGGCCAAGACGACATACTCCAACAAACACAAGTGCTTCTTTATTGTTGCTGATGGTATGATCACGGGAGCTGGTGAATCCCGGGCTACGCCTGATATAATTGTTGATATGATGGATTTGGACCCAACTATGCGTGAGCCAAAAGCGTCCTCCTATGTTGCTATTGCTGATGGTGAGCGTCAACTGAACATGGCCAAAGTGGTAAGACCTTAGCGCCCATTTAAAATTTCATATGCTTAGCATAATACGCATATCGATATAGTACGCCGGCCATTATCGCGGCGTTCCTTGTGTCGCTGTGATCAAATGTGGTACCGACGAAGAAGCTAATAAGCCCAAAGCCGGTAACCGTGGGAAGCGTGATTCTCAGGTAGGAGAAAAAGCATACACCAGGCATATGATAGAGCCTTGCTAATAAGTTACGACATATGGATTAGCTTATTGTCATGCAATTTTTCCAACGTATTCTGTTCAACGATCGTCTCTCCGAACTAGACTATGAAATCTTCTGGAAAATGACATGGCTCATGAGAGGCGTCACACCGGACAAGTTTGAGCTTGTTCTCATGGTATGATAGCATAAGCTCGGCAAATAATATCCCCGAACTTATGTGCTAACCTGTTATCGACAATTTTTTACCTTTGTAGGTTGACGCCGATACCAGAGTTCTGCCTGATTCGCTGACCTACATGGTTGCCGCTATGGCAAACGATATCACTATTATGGGTCTGTGTGGTGAAACTCGTATTGCCAACAAACGAGCCTCCTGTAAGTGTATTGTTATCATTTTGGTGGCACCGTTGTACTTACGCAAACAATAGGGGTGTCGGCCATCCAAGTGTTTGAGTACTACATTTCACACAATTACGCAAAAGCATTCGAGTCGTTATTTGGTATCGTCACCTGTTTACCTGGCTGTTTCAGCATGTACCGTATCAAAGCGCCTAAGAACGGAGCTTGGGTACCCATTCTAGCCAATCCCGATATCATTCTCGAGTACAACCAAAACATTGTGACCACTTTGCATGCCAAAAATCTGCTGCTGCTTGGTGAAGACCGCTTCCTGTCAACTCTTATGTTACGCACGTTTCCACGCCGACAAATGATGTATGTTCCGCAAGCCCGCTGTAAGACCATTGTACCCGAAACGTTCAAAGTCCTCCTTTCTCAGCGCAGACGCTGGATCAATTCAACTGTGCATAACTTGATGGAATTGGTACTTGTATCCGATCTCTGCGGCATCGCCTGTCTGTCTATGCAGTTCTCGGTGTTTGTCGATCTCATCGGCACCCTTGTTCTTCCAGCGGCTATCTGTCTCACAGTCTATTTGATTGTCAATACAGCCATCTCAAGCAACCCTCAATGGCAGTCATTGGCGCTGTTGGTGGCTATTCTTGGTTTACCGGCGGTATTGATCGCAATCACTACATTCAAGCTTGTGTATATTATGTGGATGTGTGGTAGGTACAATATGGTCCCCTTTGACGACATGAATTAATTTCTATTTTATAGTGTATCTGATTGCTTTACCAATATGGAATTTCATCCTTCCAGTATACTCGTATTGGCACTTTGACGACTTTTCGTGGGGTGCAACACGTAAAGTTGTCGGAGAAAAGAAGGATAAAGGCCATCTGGATGCTGAAGGCAAGTTCGACCCATCACGCCTAGTAATGAAGAAATGGGAAGACTGGGAGGCCGAACGCACGGGTCAAAAGATACATCCACGCAACCGACTGACGCTGATTACGCCACTTGATCCGCTGCCGATCCCACCAGCATCTGTAGGCGGTGTGTCATCTACGTCGTCACCAATGTTTGCTAATCGTCAACGGTTCTCAACGCCTATCAATACCCCTCCTGTTATGGGAACTCCGCCACCTCCACACCATTAAACTCTGTAACTTATATCTTGTAATATTTCGCGTTTCATACCGTTGTAGTAGATCAGAAGGTCTGTGTATATGATATATATATTTCTTCTCGCATAGTGTATATGCATAACACCCGCAGCCAGATGTTAGCATAAATACTTTAAAAATATATAGTAGTACGTAGTAATTCAGATAATGGTTTCCATTGTACGTAATCATCGAATTTTCTTCAATTTATTGTTATCTGTTGAAAAGGTTCTTCAATCTGAACGCTCATATGTACACTGTTACTACCTATAGCGACTTATTGCTTTAAAAAGAGTACATATATATATAGGTCATGAACTCTGTTATGTAGGGTAAATAGCACGTCCGGCCTGACTCAAGGCAAATGAAAGACGGCCTGGCCAGCACTCCTGCATGTCCTTAAAACGATCGACAGGCTGAGTCACCCGAACGAGAATTAGGATGATGACGAGCCGGCACCAGAAGAGGCCCTTCATGGCAGCACATCCGAACCTACAAGAAACCACACATAGTGTGGTTATCTCCATATTACCGAGTAACATCATCTCTCTGGCACTAAGCCTCCACAGCTTCTTTTCTTTCTTGCTTTATTTCTTATATCATCATCTCGTCCACCTCTGCCTGTCTTTTTCCCATCAGGGTTTTTTCAGACATGGCATTCGCTCGATCTTATATATCTCTAACATTCGTACCCAGAGGAAGCGACCACATGCCTATAGGATAAAGGTCAACAAGTCTTCCATAATAAAATCAATACTTTTTCAACTACAACTACAATAGCACGTATCGTCAATGGGCAAAACTGTTACGTAGGCTTTTTAAAGCTGATCCATTGTCTAATGGGTGCGTCGACCTATTACTGCGTATAATCCAACCCTTCAATTATGATATTGTTTTTTGCTAATTTTAAATGGTAGATGCAGTAAAAAAAAAGACCTAAGTATCTAATTTAAGCCGTCAAGTTCAAAATTACCGGAATCGTCGGTTACGGCAAGGCTATTTTTCCGACGTTTGTTTGCCTTGGCAGAGCGCGGAGCTCCGGCAATCTGATCCGCACTTTCGAGGCTAAGTACACGATGAGTCGGATGGCTTCTTCACGAGGATTTACGTCGGTATCTAACCCATGCCGCCAAAGTCATACTTAAAGACGTGGTGGGTCAGAAATATACTCTTAATTTATTTATAACTTGGAACTATGACACCTCTTAAAATCATCGGGGCGGGTTAGTACAGAGCTGGCACGGAAAGTGTCAAGAACATATTTTCCATTCTAGAGGAACACTTACTCTTTTATAAAGGTTTTCATGTTACCATATGCGAGGACTTATTAATCGCGACGGTCCATCAGAGCTTTTCCAGGGAGCTTATAAACATCCCTGTGACGGCATTGACTGGGATTCGGTCAATCATAGGTATGATGCTGCTGTGGGTACGTAAGATGGTCAGCGAACAGCTAAATGAATAGATGAATGAACTAACCAAACCTGCCGCCCGGCCAACATGCGAGTTCGAGGACCCATTGTTCAAGAATGCTCCGGTGCCAAGTAATTCCCACTTTACCGCGATCTGGGTAGCTGATACGAATCTATGGTAAATACAATATACCCCTCGTGCAATTTATTTTTGAGAGATACCGGAGTCTGATTGATACACTGAGTAGATCGATTACGCCTGACAGCCGCTTATACCCGATGACAACCACGGCTTTCATGCATGGTGATTTCCTGGACCCTGCAGAGTTGGCGGATGAGGAGGCAATCAAGGCCAAGTATGTGGAACATGTCGACCGGTTTAGAGGGTTTTCTCGGTGAATAAACTCCGGGTATTGGGAGTTTGGAGAAGGATGGGACCGGCTGCGTGCATATCCTGGGTTAGCTAGTGTCAAATGAGCCCTACCGTAGTAGAAACACTACTCAAGATATTAAAATATATGTGTAAATATCCATAAGACTTTTGAGCATGTAAAAACTTTCTCAAAATAAATCTCTTTGGCGATGGTCACACCAGCTGTGTATCTCTGTCTACTCTTCCTTTGATCTATATTACTTTTCTACGTATCAGTTTTAATAGCAATAGTAATATTCATTAAATGCAAATTTTTTTTGCCATCCCGTTACTGTGTATGAATTTATGAGCCATCAATTTCATGCCCTTCTGAAGCTTGTTACGACTGACACGACTCTCGTCCCACCGACGCTTGTATCTCAAGAGGATGTACAGTCAAAGCTAAAAAAAACACAACTGTAGTATAGTCCGAAATTTGCGCTTGGCGTGTTCGAACAGAGAAAACGAGCCTAAGCAAGCAATGACTTTGATGACGCCGTTGATTCATTCACCGATATACCTTGTAACCATGGCAACTAGTCTAACTATTACCATACAGCCATCATTACCGATGCTGTAACTGCTGCAGTCATTATGTCTACAGCTATACCTTATTTTTCTACTACAATCTTGGGCTACATTATCGAGAATGTGGACGTGCTTTTTGATATGATCATGTCGAATTGTAGAGCTTGCACAGATTTTTTTGAACCGGGTGCACAGATTGTTGAAGTTTGTATGCAAACTTTTAAAAGCTAAAGTCAGAGTTTTGAGCGAGGTGCAGCAGACCATCTCGAGTACGTATACACTTTCTTAAGTTTTCGGTGGGCATTGCTAAATCCGACGAGTTACCCCATTGCATTCACACAACCTTTATAATAAATATCTTTATATGCAATCAAACATTCTAGGGTCGGCGATGTTAATTGTGGAAACCATGATAAATATGTACTATGTGCTATTGTATATTTGACGACGCATCATCTCAGTCATACGATCCTTCTGTTGAAGATGTTCTTTTGATTATAGTATGCAAGAACAAATGAACGACGCCATCTAACCCACGGAAAGCATCCTCACGCTTTTTTCGTGATAGTCGTGGTCTGGCGCTTCATTCTTCCGCGTAATCGTATGCATCGCGATTGGAGTAATGACAAAAGTAATTATCGGAACAGACATTCGAAATATTGTCATTCGAATGCCTTGTTATACTTTATTAAATACGCAGTATCATATTCACTTATAAAAGCAACCGATTGGATCGCGTCAGAGCTATATTTCATACTATTGGATTTTCTTTTTGCTTATATGTAAAGTGAACAAATGCCGCCAACTTAGCGATAGCAGTGGCATAAGATAAAAGAGTTAGGATGCAAGCGAGCGGTATTGACATAGAAAGAAATAAAATCTATCTTCAGGAGCACCAATTTCGGTTAGCAGTAAGGCTAAGATTATTTTCTATATTGGTTTTGCGACGATCATTTGTCTCATCAAGTGCTTAATCATGAGCAAAACTGCGCTACTCTTTTCGTGCTGAGCATTTGATAAGCGGACGCTACGACAAGATATGGCCAACTGTGCGAACAATAGCCTCAGCTGGAACATTATAAAAACAAGCTACTAACAGGGTTGTTGCATTATAAGACACGTAAATATGTTGTTACGTTGCAAAGCTTAATGGCTTAACCCTGGTTACTCGTAAACTCAAAAGCTCCTATAGTGACGGGTAGGAACTAAAGTGATTTGCAAAGCAATTTCCAGACGTCCCGATTCTCAATAATTTGGTATGCAGCAGAAAGCGCGAGGCACTTTGAAACTCTCTCTTTCCAATATTCTGCTAATCGAGCAACGAATAAAGCTCAAAGAATGGTGACGTTCCGTGACATTCAACGTTCCGTGAGCCAAACCATTCGCACTGCAACGGCCGAAACGGACGGGCAGGCGACACTAGACGTTATTGACACCTACCTCGACGAACATGGAGACGCCGATGCCAATGGCGGTATTTCTGGCACAACCTCGAGCAACACAGGCGGCATTGGAACAAACGAAGCAGTAGATCGATTATCGAATGAACTCCTTCAACTCTGCCAGAGTGTTGTATTATCGCAACAAAAAGTTGTTGGAATGGTCTCATGCAGTCCGGAAGCACTCAAAGTGCACAATCAACATTACTTGATCTTGCTTTTTGTGCGCAGACTGGCGCCAGTTTTCGGGCTTCAGCGCATTTTTGGTGAATGGTGGGAGCCAGTGCTCAAACCAATCCTTGCAACAGCATCATACACCGACAAAGTCAGACGAGAAGCTCGCGCGACGGTGAGCGACTGCCTTGTACTTGAAAGCCAACACGACCTCAAGTACACCAAGATGATTGTGGACGAATATTTGGGATGGTCGGAGAACTATCATAAGCGCGAGGAGGATAGCTTGGAAGTCATCGATAAATCGTATGAGCAAGATGAAACCACCCGGTTGCGGTTGCAGCACCAGGCCCTACTGGATTTGGAACAGGACGAGTGGTCCAAGAGTCTTGTCGCTATTTTGCTCAGCTACGGTGCAGCCGAAACCAAAAAATTCTTTATGCTGTTGAACGACTACTTTCTATCCAGCAAGCACCGCCTGCAGATCGTCTATTTGCTTAGCGAGTTTCTGCTGCGCAAGGTAGGCTCTGCCGACATACAAATAGAGAGCCTTTAACCAGATTTATACCTGTTTGTGCACAGAGAACGCATTTGCATGAAATCCTCGAAACTGAGCTGTTTGCATCGATGCTCAAGTCTATGATGGTAACGAAGAAAGAGATGCTCGCTGCGATACACACAGACTCACATAGCGCATGTGTAGTATGACAATTCAACTACGCTTATTGCCATGTCCGTGACCAACTTGATCATGCTATTACCACGAATATGCACGTCACTGCCACCACATTTGCCGCAGCTGTTTTACATTTTTGCACGTGCTCTTTGCTGGGATCAGCTGCGTGATATACGAAAAAAGCAAAGTATAGCCAGCAGTGATGGAGACTCAGCGTCGGCCTCGGGTAACAGTCGAACAGCGGCGGGTGGATGGGACTGCGCAGGTAAGCATACAGCGTCCTCGCCTGTGCATATTAGTGTTTACTCGTGTTGGTTTCAGATTATACCTTTTCAAAGCTATCGGCTCCTCCATCCAATCCACTGACAGGCCCTTTCTTCACATCTCTGTACGGCCTGTACCCGTGCAATTTTGTCAAATTCCTTCACAAACCTTACGCCTACTTTACTGAGACGGACTTTCATGTACCTGAAGAGTTTGATGAAGAAACCTTTAGGGCCCGAACGCTGGTAAGTTTTGTGCATGTAATGTCATTATATGCGTGTCTGATTAATGTTGAACAGTCCCAAGTATCCCGACATATGCTGCATCCAAACCTGGTAACCATGGATATTGAAACGGAGCTGACAGACCGGTCGCGCTGGATGAAGATGGAACCACCAGATGTGATTGCACAAATAATGAGTCTGGATCTGACCAACGCGGCTTCACGTGTCGCATTCAGCTCGGATAAACAACAACCGGGCAGCTCCCAACCTGATTTGCTTGATGAGTCTATATGGGCACAGAGTGGGCAGGTCCCGCATCATGTATCATCCACTTCGGATGAACAAGCAGAAGATGAGCATCAAGATACCTCTACAATCATTGATACCACCGCAGAAAGAAAGCAATCTAACAAGGCTGTTAATAGCATCCTCGAAATGCACCGTGCATTGAAAAGTGGTACAGAAGTACTTATTGGCGACGATGTTTGGGTATGTTCTTTTGTCATCAAAACCGCATTCCTCTGATATTTTGCAAATATTAGGATGCAGACCTTGAACGATTCTCCTCCCCATCTCCGTCTGCTTCGGTTTCACCAGTATTGCCTGATCCCGTATCTACTATCACTACATCCATTGCTGAAGCAACCCACCTGTCCGATTCGCCATGCCCAAATCCTTCATCCACTATGTCATCCGAAACCAAACTTCTGATTGCGGCCCTTAAACGTGAAGTGTTACTGCTTCGAAACGAATTGAATTTTGAACTCTTTGTGAAACAGCAGCATCTGCAGCATTTGGGTCGCTTACATCGTGAACATGTCGTTGATAGTTCTGTAGAAGCTGAAAGACAGCGCATGGTATGCAATACTTTATCCAACGTCCAAACCGATACTAGCTTTTTTACTCCCTAGTACAACACGACCCGGATGCTTCGTTCACAGCTCACCGAAGCTACAAAGGCACTGACAAAACTCAAGGCAGAGTCTGCGCTGACAAAGCAAAAGCATATCAAGTGGGAGGATGAACAGCAGAGCAAGTTACGAAGCTACAGAGAAGCGCGCAAGAAGTGGCAGGCCGAAAAGGAAGAAATCCGGCAAAAGCTGGAAGAGCAACAGCAAGTGGCTGCCGAGCAACATGCTCAGTTGTTGAGAGCAGAAAGACGTGTGTTTGAGCTGGAAATTGATCTCAGGACTCGTGAACCATTGTTGGAAAAGGCATCCGAGAATGAGCATCGGGTAATGCAACTGACCAAGCAAATGCTACTCTGGTACGTTTATACGCGCAGGTTTCGGTGTCCAGATAGTTGTTAAGTTGGTTGTATAGGGAGGAGGATACTGCTCATCTGGAAGAGCAAAAAAAGTACATCAAAGGGCTGCTCTCTCAGTGGTGGAGTATGGAAGAGCTTGTTGGCAGCTTGCAAGCCGAGAATCGACGATTATTGCGCACGCAAAGGTATACGCGATATCGATACTCCAAAAGAGACGAACTTACCATTTTTGGCATAAAGTGAAAGCACGGCGGAAAAAGAACAGATCGCTCGTCGGCTCGAGTCCCTTATGGAAAAGGAATCTAGGCAAAAGAAAGATGTTCATGAAATGGCCAAGGTTGACAGAGGCGCACACAAGAAGCAACTGAGCCAGATGACCCAAACTATAGACAAGTTGAAGCAAAGGTTGGAGGCTCTGGAGGTACGATAATACGCTACAGCCTAAACTGCTAGGTACTAAGTAGCATTTATTTTAGATGGAAAAGCTGGAATGGCAAGCTGAACATGAACAGACAACTGCTAAACATAGCAATGAAGAAACTGCTGTTGTAGAAGAGTGAACGAAAGATTACACATACCTTTATAGGGCTTCTGTTGTACATTCAATGCTCTTTTACAATAAAAGCTGGAGGCTGATTCCCGTACTTGGGTGATGGGTTGAGATTCTTTAGCGGCCGTTACTTTTGTATTGGATGAATGGTGGTACAAATCCCATCTACTTTTCTTTATCATCTCGCTTGTATGCAATTTACGTATTTTCTTGAATGACTTTTATTGACCTTCATGGTAATATCAACGAACTCGGACTGGCCTTTGACTTTACTGTTGCATAGTTACATTTGGTAACTGATTGAGTAGCGATTGGTTAAACGATTTTTGATTTGCCACAGACACCTTTTCTTCCTGTGAGGCTTGAGTGCATAGGTTACATAGCTATGGGTTTTCGACGGTTTTGCCATCCTTGGCCTTGACACGATTCTAAAACGTGTATACAAATTGAAATTCAACAAGCTGCTCCTCATACAAAGTATTCCATATGGATACCATTCAGTAAGATGTTCAAACTGTTTGCGGGAGAGATCCTCCAATTGCTTGGTTCGAGTATCCTTACGATGCTTTGGTTTGGCGAATCGACCTTGTTTAGTCAATAAAGTACTGCATTGCTGCTGCAACTTTACGGCATTTGAGGACGCCATTCTCTATGAGCTGTACAATGCATCACCTTGTTTCTTATGATATCTCATTAGATGCTTCCATTCTGCTTGGTAATTTTTTGCATGTAGTTATACGGAACCGCGGCATTACCTTTACCTATTTTCAGGCATATGTAAGTGTACAGCTTAGCTAAAGCACTTCTTTTTCCTTGGACTTTTTCACAAACAATGGACCATATGTATTCCCGCACCTATGATACAGGGAAATAGTCTTGTATTTAGTATAATGTTCCTAGTGCCAAGGAACGCACAACCATATCCACGATTCCCTGGAAGAAGTATGTAACCTGTGGATGGGTAATCATGCAAGCTGTTGCATTGCAGATGACAGTTGCTTTTTATTATCAAGTGTCGCTTGTTTTCCGTTACTATTCATGTGATAGTAGAATGTGCCCTCCTCTTAAAAATTCCGTGTTGTGCCACGACACAGATGGCAATATCATTGGTAATTGTGGTTGGTGTGGTCTTCGTCGGTAAAACCATCAACTATTCTTGATCGATGATTTGTAAAGAAGCTTCATAGAGCAGCATACTTACTGAAGAACCTGTTTTTTCTGTATACAACGCTACATACATACTACCCTATATGTGGTCACCGGCTGTATTTGCTTACGGTAAATTGGTATAAATCACTGGTCCCTTAATTTGCCGTGGCTGGCTTAAAGACGTTTCTAGCCCTCGGATGGGGTCTGCCACGAGGCAAATGGTAAAGCGTATGGCCCGCCCTGGTTCATGTTCTACGCAAGATCGGCTGCCTGAGCCACCCAACTGCTGAGGTCAGGGAAGAAGAACCGGCCCCGGAAGTCGCCTTACAAGCCCTTACTGACCATACCATAGCCCAACGCACATGATATGTATTGTGATATCTATCACAGCACTATTTTCCACAAATTCTCAAGTACCTCCCCTCTATTTTTTTTAAAAAAAAAATCTGACCTGTCCTTTTTCTCCCTAAAGGGTTTTTTCAGACATGGCTGTACTATACTTCGTACCGCAAGGAAGTGACCTTATGCCTATAGGAGCAGGTCAATCATCTTCCAACACATGAATATACATTTTCAACTAGCCTTTGGATGGAATTGATTAGATACATATTATTGTTTTCAGCGAATATTTGTTCGTAAATGAAAACAAAATTGTTAAGTCTTCCACGAGTATTAAGAGCCATTTACAGTAATGTCACGTCACTGCAAGTATGTTTTCACTGCATGATCCACATTGGTTACTTCCACACCTTTAGACTGTAAATACGCCATCGTAGCATTAAACTGGTCAGGCGCAACAGCACGCGTACCATCCTTGACAAGCACCGTTTTGAATCCAAACTTGAGTGCATCGAGACAAGTCATCTTGACACAGTAGTCTGCAGCCAAGCCGACCACGATCACTGTCTGGACGTGGTTTTGGTACAGTATTTTGGAAAGCATGGTGATTTCGTGGTACTCGTTATCGGCAAACGCACTGTACGAGTCGACGTTTGCATTCATTCCCTTCAACCGGAATAAGATTTACTTGGCGGGGATTGGTATCACGGCCATACCTTTCTCACTGTGTGATGAATCGATTCCTTTGGGATCGCATCTGCCAGCTCCGCACCATGACTTTGTTGCTTTGTTCATGCAATTTAGCAAAAAGTCTGATGCTTATTATGCTCTTGCAAAAACATACCACGCAATGCACAGGCCACAATACCTGCTTTGATTCTCGTCCTTCGTATTCGATGGTTACTTCCTCAAACGGCTGCTTACCCTCGTGGTTCACGGCAAAGCTGGTATGATTCGCTGGGTGCCAGTCCTAGAACTTGGACTTAGCTCCTGCTAGTAGGATAACAGGGAAGCACATACCAGGGTCGCTATCGTCAGAGGAGAATGCTCGATAAGTTTGAGCACTGCAGGAAATATATGAGAGCCTTCAGGCACAGCAAGCGATCCGCCCTCGAGGAAATCATTCTGAATGTCAACAAGTACCACGGCCACGGGAGACTATGAGAAACGGTTAGACACCATGGCAACCATGTCGATTTGAAAACCAACCATGAGGGCTTTCGACAAGAGCATGAGCAAAAAAAAAGAGAAGATATAAATTGCCAAACGTGGAGCGGGGGAAACCTACCTTTTGTTTCAACGCTATGGATATTATACAATTCTTCACTCATTCACGCGATGTTCTCGACGCGCACGTAAGAAACCACTTTGCCTCGGCACTTGTAGGCACTCATTGAATGGCATGGGCAGCACGATCGACGTGAACGCGTGATAAAAGTATCAAGGTGACAGAGAAAAGTTTTGCGACTGTCAAGCAGGATCGCTCACGAATTCACATAGAGACATTACAGCTCAAAGCAAGAAAATGGTATTCGCTTTGCATCGGTAGGTGGTCTTGGCCATGTGTATGTGACAGAGGCTCACGATATGATGCATAGCGCGGCGCAGCACGGCAATAACTACAAAGAAGCAAAGTCAAAGCAAGCAGAGATCATGGGTTTGTTCCGGCAACTAGCACCTGAAGTAACCGGTCCCAACTACCACCGGTAGCGATACCTCGTCTCATTACATTCAATGAAGTACTTACATTCTTTCCAGATATGTACGCAGTTTTGCGGGAGGCTTCGAAGAGTTTGTTAGTCTCGGTAAAACACATCAGAAAACAGCAACTAAAACGGTTCTTGTACAGATTGAAGGTGTTGCGTTCTTGCACTACCTCGAGCACAGAACCATGGTCACCAAAGGCCAGATCGACCAGCTGTTCAGAGAGGAGAACGGAACACAGGTAAGAAGCGGGGGAGTGTATGGTATCAGCGTGGTTGACGGATAGGTCAGTGGCTATTCATTCGCGACGAGGACTACGTGCTGGGAATAGCAGACTTTACGGGCGAATTGATGCGTTACGCAATCAGTGTAATCACCAGCGGCGAGTATGATCAAGCTTTGAGCATCTGCCGCTTTCTCCGTCTAATCAGCACAGGTAAAAAGGCAACCGCGTATGTGGCCATGGGACTGAGTTGGTTTGGTTCCAGACTGCGATATCCTGGCGGGATCATCACTGCCGCAACTGAACAAGAAGATGAAGGCACTTCGGTCAAGTATAGCTAAGGTGGAGCGAGGCAAGTGTATATAAAAGTGGATGGTGGCTAGCTGGGTAATGACTGTGAATGTACAACAGCATGCTACGCGTTCCAGATCCGAGGCAGCGAGTATCCCAAGGAGATGTATCAGCAGATTATCCGGGACGTGCAGGCCCGTTATGAAGACGATGAACATGATTAAAAAGTGAAGTTGCAGGGTGACACCACATCTGGTATGGAAATACAGTCGGGAATTGGCAGATCATCCTCCTGTGGCACTGGCACACCCACCCACTTCATTTTCCGCAATGGACCCAACTTGTTGCCTATTCGTCGAGCTCTTCGCGCACTGCATGGCCGCACTTCATTTGTGTTCTGCTCAAACCGAAATGCCCAATGCGTTAATCAATCTCTATTGGATTGCAAAACGCGATCCTTACCTTTTGCTTACTGTCGCTCGATTTTGACATGCACGACAACAAACCGCGAGAAATTTTGATTTGCCGCACTCTTCATTTTAGCGCGCTAACGTTGACAACCAACCCTTTGCTGAGTGTGCTAATGTTACACTGGAAAGCAATATCATGCATACTTTGAAAGGGTAATATTAGTATCCTAGCAGATGTACTCTGTCATCTTCAGCTCCATCTATTTACTTCAACGTTCGCGCATAGCCCGCAATAGCCAAAGTACTCCTTCTCAGTACCTGCGGCTCTTGCCCTTGATACCAAATCAAAAATGTGGAAATTCTTTCTCGATAAATTAATCCCACGCAAAACGATGGGTATCATGTCCTCTTATATAATATGAGATTTATCTCTAGAATGAAATCATCATTGTGGATATATCAGCTTGTCAGAAGCGTGAATCATTCCCGATATTTGCCACAAAGTACATACCATATCCTGCAATTACGTAAACTTTGTGCCAATTAAAAATATTTATGCATTCTGTTCAACTGATAGAGAAGTTTAATTGGTTCGACGAGAGTTGCTTTATTTTTTTAAAGCGGTAGCTACGTACAAATATAGCACATCTTACACAGTGCACTTCCCCCTCCAGTAATTAGTCTGCATGCTCAACATGAGCATGGTGCTCATCATCTCTGGACACCGCTACATGCGTGCGCACAAATTATGCTTCGTTAAAAGCTAGAGAGTCTCTTCTTTTGCCAAATAGATCATCACAAGTAGCGGCAAAAGTCCTTCTAAGAAGACAGAAAAATCGAATTGGTTTCATCTCCTCGGTGTCACCAAACATATATATTGTCACTACAACACTTATTATTACTTTAAGGTATACTTTATTACTAGGCTGCTTCGACATCACTACAGTGGAACAACGCTTTTTGCACATAGTTTTCAGGTAAACCCGCTCTTCACTTAAGAAAATTTGCACATCCCCCGCTCCTTGCGCATTGCACACCAAGATTCAGGATGTGCATTTTTCCCGCTTATCCTATATAATTCAGATCCGATAGCGGGTTATGAGATTCGAACCTGGCTCTAAGAGTTTTCCAGAAAGATTGCTAAATGTAAGAAGTCAGTGCTGATTGGTGCGTCTAATGCTTTTTACGGAAATCATCACAGACTTTGTTCAGCTCCTCCATAAGCTCGCTGTGCTCTAAATCATCCAAAATATTACGGGCACCAGCAATCATATCAGGCTTCTGTGACCAACTATATGGACCCGATCGATAAGATCAATGATCTTAATTGGTACGTTGGCTCGTTCTCTTTCAGAAAAGTATGAAATAATGGTTTCCTTATGGTTTTCCTCCATTCTAGGCTTTTCTTTTGGTGGGATGTTAAATAAAAAGAATAAGAGAAACAGGAACGCTTGTTAAGTTATTTGAGCTTATATACCATCATCTATTTTGCGCTCTACTGGCTGACACTAACTAACGGATATTATATTCCCCTTCGTGTAACAACCTCGCTTTTTGCACACCCCCGCTTTTTGTGCACATAATTTGAGGTAAACCCGCATGCGCAAAAAGCGGGTTCTACCGATTGAGTGCTTGCGTTTGGTTGGTACACTCTTTATATACGGTTTCTTAGTACAATTATACTTGTTAGAATTAAGCGCAAATCGAGCGCTAGTTAATTCCAACGCTTCACACGCATCAATTAATCAGAAATTGTCTGCTTTAGTCGTGAATACTGTCATAACCAGGGCCAAATTCCGGATCACCTATACGCCGCTTGAACTTTTGCCTAGTATATTTATCCTCATAAAGTGCCTCATGTGTTACACCCAATGGTCCAGTGTCGACCAAGGAAGTAGCTATATGTGGAATCCATAAGATTTTTTCCGCATGAAGCCACTTGTCTCCGTACACCGAGATGGCTGCTTCGACAATAGACTTTGCTGACTGGGTTGGCATAATACACGAGAAGGCATAGAATTCAAATAATGCAGCCTCGGGAAATGACTTCAGATAGCTGCACACGACTATAAAAACGACGATGAGTGACAGATATGCTGGTATTACTATTGAAAAGCTCCTTCTACTGATTACGCGACAGCTTTTGATTTATGCACCAGATAAATAGATTCTGGAGAAGGAGTACTATGAGAGCGATAATAAAGTAATAAATTAGAATATTCTTGTATCGTATAGTCTTTTTATTCAATTCGCCCCAGTCCTTGATGATAGAAAGTGATGTTGCAGCCACAAGGACGCAATGCAATGTTGTACTATCATCGGAAAGAGATAATGGGCGAACTATAATCTGGCATATACAAACGAAATTAATGCAGGAATCCATATGTAATAACATGGAGCCACGTTACTGGCTGTGTACATGATATTCCCGTACAGAAAGAGTCGAAAAACGGTTACAATGACAGTGCCGAATGAGCAATCAATTTGCTTGTGAACAAAAGAAGTACATATTTTCTTTGAACATGCGCCTAAAAAGTAACAGCTTTGTGTTACTGTGTACAATATACAGTATTGTATTTAACCTTATGGTTAGAACTTGATCTTTTTTCTAGCTTGGTGATACCACATTTTATACACAGTGTCCATCATTTTCGCTTTGATACGACCGGAATTCACCTTGGTACCCTACTACTTTAATGCTAGCCTCAAAAGTGACTAAACCAGTTCATAGCATATATCTTGGCTGATCATAACAAGGTAACTCTGGTATAGTTATAGTAGATCAAACAAGGCCAACAATGTTAGAGATTGACATGAGGCAAAGTAGCATACGAGTGCGGTATCAAAATCTAGCAGAATTGGTCATCAGGAACATTATGTTCAATCTACCAATATCAACCCTGTCGACATGACTATGCAATTACAGGATGAAATAGAGGGCGTGCTTATTGATGACGTTTTTTTTTTTTTTTGAACGCGCGGTGATCACATCTTTCCGTTCCCGTCAGACTCTTTAAAAGAAGAATGGAAAACCTGTTAAGCAGCAGGGAAAAGGAAAAATACACATAGAGAATGTTCAAAGCTAACAGCCAGAGAAGAGAGGAAATTATGGTAAACAAAGTACAATGTAAAATATCGTAGGGAAGTGTAGCAGTTCCATTACAATTTGCCGTTACAGTGAACCCCGCCTTTTTTCTCCTCCGTTTCTTCCTGGTCCTCGCGTTTTTCCACAGGCTAAACTTAATATTCGCTTGATATTAATATCTTTTTTATCCCGTTTTTTCCTCGGTTTTGGCGTTCGATCCACCTAGGAAAAAAACGAGGGACCACTGTAAAATTTAGCACTTGCACATCCATACAAAGTGCACATATAATAGTGACAATGAGTTTTGATATACATTACTTTGCCAAAACAATGATACAGAAGTGTCATAATATCGTACTAAACCATTAAAGTTACCGGCTAAGTTCAACAGGCTTTAGACTTTGCCCAAATGATACCTAAAGCACTCAGTACGTGGTTTATATACAAATCCCCGCTCAATTTCATTACAGACTAATGGAAGAATTGAGAGGAATGTAGTATAATACTATGGATAATACAAGCTCTAAACCTTTTCACATCTCTGACGTTATGAAGAGTGAAATAATTTCTGGAGTTTTAAACTGCATATAATGTACCTAACTAGTTACATATTCTTAAACTAAAAGCAGAGTGTGTAAATATTTACGCGAAGAACAAATAGTGAAGGTTAAAATTATATTATATTACTTGGAAAGTGAGAGGCTTATATATACGTTACTTCAATTACTTGGAGAACGGTTACACTTGGTGAAGATCTTCTCCATGCTTTGCGCCATGTTTTCCACGTCCTCAGCAGAGTTTCCACGAGAGTACGGTTTATTCGGAGCTAGCTTATCCAACAACACACAAAGCCGATCCCATCCTTCTCCAAGCTCAAGCGCCAAAAATTTGGCGCCAGAAGCAATCTTTTCGACCCGTTCAATATGTTCCGCGTATATGGAGTTGACCGCTTCCTCATCCTTAAACTCCTCTGGGTCCAGAAAGTTGCCATCCATGGAAATCGGTTTGATCATCGGACATAACCAACTATCGTGGTGTGTTAGTTTCATAAACATAGGTTAATTTATGACTTAAGACTTTCGTAACATATTCCAGTCCCGTATCCTTCAGAAACTTGTTTATCATTCGATGAACTGTGTTTGCTGTAGACTTGTACTAACTGTCTGGATTGCGGAAAGTGAGAACCACTTTGGCATCAGGGTGTTTTTTAGCAACGGCTCCACGAATTCGGAAGTCGGCCTAGCATACCGTCCTACTGATTGCTTTCAATAAGAAGCAATACTGTTTTTACGAGTCAACAGAGAGTCATAGCTACATATACGAAGTTCCATCATGTTTAGAAAATGCTGGCATATGATGCCACGAATATTTTTGTAAATGAAAGTTTAAAATCATAAAAGGGAAAAAGACGTTTCCTACCCGGGTATATTTGATGGATCCTGGAAACTTTCTGTACCAGTCCTGCCCTGATCTGCTCCGATGATTTTAAGTGGTGCCATAGTTTTCAAGCTCATATAGAGATAAACCACAAGTCAGTATGCGTTTGAACAATTGTGTGCAAACTGGAAATTTTGCATGATGTGGCGCAAATAAGGTATATATTTACAGAAGCAACGGAAAAACTCTTCACCTTTATTTTCAAGTTTAACTTGACAATCAAGCATGTGAAGGGGCACAGAAGGGAGCTGACAAGAGTAGGAACACTACATGGTGTACGCGTCCAGCTCAAATTGAGAACGATTTGGATTTTGCATGGGAAGCCAAGTGCACGCTTCCTGTGATGGATTGGCTTTCTTGTTCCAGTAAACATATCCAAGTACAAAGGGATTAGCATCAATGCGGTAAGTGGTAAATACCAAGTTAATTTTTTTGTATCTAGGTCTATGTAGTACTTATACGGAAAAAATGCTATACGGAAACTGCTTTTTGTTGATTCTGACATTCTGATACTGCTTTAGCAACTTTTTCTGAGCCGCTATTGACATAATACACAAAGTCCAATGCCCTCTGCTGTACATCCTTGGGTAAATTGATGAAAGGGCCAAATAAAGATCCTACTTTTTGTATGAGTAACGATGCCATGATTCTTGAGTATACAGCTTACCTTTTGTAGCCAAATGAACATGGAAGAAAGGTATCATGGCCATCTCTGTTGCAACCAGTGACTGTACAAGACATACCAGTCAATATAACCGAAAAGCTGCAAAAAGATCCTTCTTACCTCTTTGTCAAAAATATCACTGGTGTCCCGCTTTGCAATCTCACACATTACATTGAGAATCAACTATAGAATATAAGTAAGTTTTACACTGTAAAACAAATCTTTCTTCTACGCATTACCCTACTAGTTTCGATATTATTTGTTTTTAACTGCCACAAAGTCTTTGGTAAAGTACGCAACCATGTCTGAACAATTTCAGCATATTCAGGTGTATTAAGGTAAAAGGTACCGTTGTAGCTTGGATCAGACTGGATCTTTACCCCCCCCCAAAAAAAAAGCTATCAGTCTCATGCAATACTGACTATCAAACCTAAAAAGCATACCAAGTATACGTTGCTCAAAAACTCCAGGGCGGTGCGTTTCAAACCAGAGTTTGCGTTGCATCGTTGATAGTAGCTTACAAAAGTCTATAATAGTAACATTAGGACTCGGATACACTCCAAGCCGGCACAATCTATATTACCTTGAATATTTCATATTGACTTCTGGCGTCAAGGCTATTCATGAAGCCCCATACTGCTGGTAGTAGCGTACTCAAATCCGATTCCTTAAAGTTGACAGACATTGTTGTCATTTTCCCATTATTCGTATCCTAGTCCAGTATTATCAAGCAATTCTTGTGACTCTATCAGTAAAGTACTTTTTTTTTACCTGTGATCCTAGTATTCCAAGGACATGGTCCACTATTTTATCCGTCCACTCCGCATTCACTGCTTCCATCTCATCATAGCGTCGTTTTTGACCTGTCGATGGTTGGCTATGAACAGACTTGGCCAGCAAAAGGAGGGAGGTCAGTTCGCATGTAGCAATATTCATTTCTCGTAACACAGCATCTGCCTAATGTAAGCATGATAGGTTAATATCTTCTTTGAAGTCACGCTAATACCATTTACCTTTGCACCCCCATCGCCAAGGGCATCTGCACCATATGGGAAATACAACGCAAAGTGCTTCAACAGCTGATAGCAGTACTTCTCAAGCCATGCCGATTCCACTAGGTAAATTTCATCACTGCTAACAAGAGCTCGCCACAAAATCAACGTTAATTTTAAAACGACTTGTAACAGCTGAAGTGCCGGTGACAAGATGATGCTGTTTGTCGAAGAAAATACTGATGGCGCAGTTTCGAGCCATGAGCTCACCAAAACTGTTTGGAATGTTTGGACAAGCTCCTGATGTTTATAAAAAAGTTGAATATTAGCAGAAATAAATATATTTTAATTAACGGCTGCTTACCCGAACGCTAAAGTTGTCTGTTTTTGACGATGTACCTGCCGCCTTTGACACACCGGTGACATCGGTATCTTTAATTCTCTCGTTCTTTGGTCCTGATGATTCAAATAGGTTGAGATTTGGTAAATAGGACTGTGATAAGTACGTAATGGTGGATTCAGTTGCGGGATGCGCTAAATAACATGACACCTGAATATACCAATAAGTCTAACTGGCTTCGTTGATACCCAAAGTACTTACTGCTTTCTCTGCGGTAAAGTACATGACATTGGAATCTCTAGGTGACTTTAGCCGTGCCAATTGTTTTCTAAAACCGTCTTTCGCGCGCTTGCTATTCAAAGACCCTAACAAAAACCACATGCTTAATCAATTGATTAGAATAGTCCACATCATAACCATGACAACGAGCTTACTGCTCTCTGCGATTCCTTGAAAGCCCTGCTTCCAGGAACCTTGCTAAGCTACCTAACAGCTCCAACTTGCTCTATGTGACTCATGAAGTTAGCAACTGAAATATCCCGAAACAAAGTAAATCACACCTTATGGAGTTGTAAATGTGATTTTGCAGCTGCGACTTTGGCAGATCCAACATTCGTAACTTTGGTTCCTCCAATATTTGACGACGATGCACTGACGCTATTAACTGTCAATATACTGGTATATATTCCGACAATCTACGCATACTATGTTATTTCATGTCCACAAAAGTTACACTATGAATATACCTTGTCCCAGAATTTGTCCACAACTGTTTCAGGTGCAACATCCACCCATAGATCCATCAGCTTGACAGCGTCTAACCTGACATCCTCAAAAATGTGTGACATGGCAGAACAAGTATACATGATTAGCAATGGTAAAAATGGCTGTAAGTTGACCTAATTACGCAAAACAGTTAGCTTATTCCACAATGCTTTCATAGTCCTACTAACTTTATCCACAGCTGGGATGGCTTGCTGGAGAAATGATAACAATGCCCTGCGCACTTCACGATCCTAAACATCTGTAAGCTGACCCCATTCGTTGAATTCGCCAAGGTTACTTACATCATCCACGAATAGCTTTAATATACCATTCAGTACAATACCCAATGATGCACCAAGTGTTGCAGGGTGTGTCGTACAAAGTTCTTGGAGACCAAGCACAGCATCTATTGACAGCTTTAAATAAACCCAAAAATCCATTGCAATCTAGCAAAAAAAAAATGCTTGTACCTTTCCGTACCCCAGAGTTGTAATGACGCACTTGAGTTATTAGATCAGTGAGAGTAAGGTTTCTACGAGTAGTTGCTTGCTTGGATTTGTCTTCGGTGATGCTTTGGTTCGGAAGAGAAATGCCTTTGACAGGTTCATGAGCACATTAATTTATCTAGATCACGAAAGAGATTTACTTTTTGAGTGGAAAGAAGTGTCTGTGTAGTTGTCAGGCAAAGCCTTCTTTTTGCCGATCTTCAACTTCTTTTTCTATATTGATAGGGCCGGATTAAAAACAGAGCCGTTTCGATCGAAAAAGTATGAATGCACCTTAAAGTCTTCATTCTTAGCAGCCTTTTTCTTTCTGGCATTCGGCATTTTGATATGGAAAGGAAGAAAAAAATGAATTCTGTCAATGCGAAATTTAAAGCAACTTTTCGTGACTTCCGACAAAAGAAACTAGCCTTTCCTTTTCCCTTTCCCTTTCATCGATCATGTCCGGACCAGTAAGTAGTGTCCTATTAGCCTCTGGAAGTAAATCCTAATGCGTTACTAGGACGATGATTTATCGAGCTTTTTTCCTCAATCGTTCGGGAAATCTAAAAAGTCTGCACCTTCTAAGAAGGCCGCAGCAACAGAAGGCGATGAATGGGATGCACTTCGTGAATTCCTTCCAACATCTTTTGGAAAAAAAGAGCGAGGGAAAGACACGACACAGTTCTTTGAAAAAACAAAGCGAGAGGTATGCTGCGAAGCTACTTGCTCTTGAATCGCATGCTTACTAAATACGATAGGACGTAAGCGAACTCAAGCGACAACGAATTGAATCCAGCACAGACGCGGAACAAGCGAAAGCACCAACAAAGACTAAAAAAGTTGACGGTGATGACGACAACGACGATGACGACGACGAAGAAGACGATACGTTGGAGAGTGATATCAACAGTCTACCCATCACACACGAAATCAAGCTAAAAGATCACACGCGAACAGTATCCGCACTTACGCTGGACCCAGCGGGTGCTCGACTTGTCACAGGTGGTTACGATTACGATGTAAAGTTCTGGGATTTTGCAGGCATGGATCGCTCGTTTCGCCCGTTTCGCAGCATCGAGCCTTGTGGAGGCCACCAAATACACGAGCTGCAATATTCCTTAACCGGTGATCGAGTGCTTATCATCTCCGGGAGCGCGCGAGCAAAACTATTTAATCGCGATGGCAACGAAGTGTGCGAATATATCAAAGGCGATCCTTATATCCGAGATATGCGACACACAGACGGCCATATTGCTGCGCTAACGAGTGGTACATGGCATCCAACAGACGGAAAGACGTTTGCCACATCATCCCAGGACGGATCACTGCGTATTTGGGATGTAGACAGAAAGCGAAAACAAAAGTTCGTAATCGCATACAAGTCTCGAGAACGAGGTGGCAGATCCCCTGCTACGGCAATCACTTACAGTCCAGACGCAAAACTGATCATAGGCGCATTCCAGGATGGCAGTATCAACATGTGGGGTTCCAACGGCCCGTTTATACGACCAACACACGCTATTTCCGATGCACACCAGAAGACAACCGAGACCTCGTCATTATTGTTTTCGCGAGATAACCGTACGTTGGTTAGTCGCGGTGGTGACGACACGGTTAAAGGTAAGTAGGCATAGAACCGTAGTCCCCAACTCCTAGGCTCATTTCTGATTCTCATAGTGTGGGACATTCGCAATTTGAAGAGCGCTGTCCGGACAGCATACAATCTTGACTCGGTCAATCCTGAGACAAACGTTATCTTCAGTCCAGATGAGAGGATGATTTTGACAGGTGGGTTGCATCACGCATTCAAAATATCGATACTAATGGTCACTCCAACGAAGGTACATCGGTACCCAAGGGACAAGGCTATGGAAAGCTTGTGATGATGGACCGCGAATCATTGGAAGTCCGTCGGACAATGAGTAGGTTCTTCGCTTGGTTTCCGGATGCTTGCTAAGTAGGTGTCTAGGTATCACTCAATCCAGCGTTGTCCGTGTGCTGTGGCACCCCCGAATCAACCAGGTAAGTGAGATCAACGGCGCACTTGACAGGCGATCTGATTTGTTTGAATAGATTATCACGGGTAGTGCAGATGGGTCAGTGGGGGTCTTTTACAGCCCAACACATTCTACACGTGGAGCCAAATTGTGCGTTGTTCGGGAGGAAAAGGCACGTGCTGTTGACGACTACGAGATCAACCGACCAGTTATCACACCGCATGCGCTGCCAATGTTCAAGGATGACCAACCCAGAAGCTCAAAGCGAAAGAGAGAGAAACTTCGAAAGGATCCTGTGGTTTCTCATCGGCCAGGTAACGTTTGTCTGGAAAGCTGCTGGTGCTTTGTCGCTGGCGCGACTAATGCTGCATATCAGATATGCCGGTCAAGGGTCCTGGAAAGGGTGGACGTGTCGGCACGAACGAGCAACAGTCAGTCATTGCTAGCTTTGGAAAGGACACTACGAGAGACGAGGATCCTCGCGAAGCTTTGCTGAAATACGCCAAGCTTGCGGAAAAGGAGCCCATGTGGGTCAGCAACTGTAAGTTTAATGTACATGAGCATGACTCAACGGTGGAACTGACAAGGATGCTTGTACAGTGTATCAGAAAACGCAACCGAAAACTATATTTGCTGAGGAGGCTCGGGAGGAAGAGGGTGATGACGAGAAAGACAAATAAAGCTTTGTATTTTTCGCCAATTTAGGTTTAGGCTTAGCACTTGTTCTCCTTTATTTTATCAATGATGCAATGGTTTTCATCGGTATGGAATTGCCATTTTGGACAATTGCCTCTCGCTAAAAGAATCGTGTTAAAGGATCTGCAAAGCGCTGAGCAACGAGAAGCTTTACTTGGCCCCTCTCCCTCGTCATACAGCGTCGCAATCAGAATGAGTTCGGAACATTCACCAGTGGTTCGCGCAAACAGCAATCGACGCTTTGTTGACATGGTTACGGACGGCTGTACTCGAGTACTGTGTCTGATGCTATGGACCTTCGTTCTCAGTGTCAGCTCTGTTGGAGGGTTCGTTGTGGAAAAAATATATTACTGATTATGTACGCCACTAGTCCTGACTGTGTGGTATGAATGTAATATATGATCCTTGCTTCATACTTAACTATGGTCCTCATCTATGAATGCTTATGGAATATACTACTACGGCGATCGGATCTTTCCGAACGCTACACACGGACCATCTTTCATTATAATCCACCATACTTTAGCTAGTTCTGTTTTTTCAGCATACTGCTGTAGCCAATTGCTATCAAAAGAGAGCCCTCCATACATTATATATAGCTAAATGACATGATTTTATCCACTATATATCACAAAGCACTCTTGACATTACACAGCTTCTTTTTACAAAGTTGTCTTGGCACTTTGATAGCTTATAGCTTAACACGATCATAATGACAGATTTTGAATTAATCTTATACGCAGGACTATTAAAGAGGGTTTTACCGCTTGCCGTGGTACATTTACACCAAAAGGCATTATGTTATGCAGCTACATGCATCACATCACTTCCAACATAGGTACCTCCACGATAAGCTATAACGCACCCCATGACCAGGCAATAAAGGCACTGTTAATCACGATCTATACTACCAGTTATGCATTTCCTAGCGAAGAGCGCTCTACTCGATTTCTCGAAT
Source organism: Fennellomyces sp. T-0311 (assembly GCA_025266875.1). Classification (NCBI taxonomy): domain Eukaryota; kingdom Fungi; phylum Mucoromycota; class Mucoromycetes; order Mucorales; family Lichtheimiaceae; genus Fennellomyces; species Fennellomyces sp. T-0311. Next base: position 10,801 of record JALLLT010000037.1, on the reverse strand, counting down.
GCATATACACGACACTAATGTCATCTAATTGAGTTATCTGCAACTGTGCGCAATATATTTACTATCGTTTATTTTTACTTGCAATCGAACTGGGACTACTTGATAACCGAAAACGGCACTCTTTGCGATTGCCCATGCCTATTGCTTTTGTAAATATTACTTTTGTGATAAAGTTTGGATCCTTTAAAAGTACTACAAAAAACTAGGTCTCATAAAAAGCGTGCGACGTGAAGCTATTTCCAGTAGGAACCGTGCTGTGCAATTCGAATACCAATTGTGTTGTGCTATCGGTCGATGATGGAGGATATGCGTTACAATTATGGAAACAACGTGCTAACCAAGCCAACTCTGGATTCAATTGCACCATGTACCAACATTTGAGAAACATGGCCTGCTTCCCTTTATCACGGGGAATAGAAGCTGGCTGTGCTATGCTTGCAACTTCGGACAACAGCAGCTGTGGGTTGTCGTACGGGCAAGAATGCAGTAAAAATGGGTAATTCGGCGAGGGTCTAAATGGAATTTCGTTTGACCGATATGCTAGAATAAAAAGCACTAACGATGCACCAGTTTTAGGTACTACGAATGCGCCATGCTCATTTTGCCTGGGTGGCTCAAACATAGGCCAATGACCCATCCAGTGGATTGCAGGGAAAACCCAATGTGCAGTACATGTACGACAGTTTACAGATCGTTTGATTTCGGAACAGGTATTAATATTGTCCGATATACATTCTTTGATGTTCGAATTTGCGGCACACAGTGTCAAGTACAAGAGCTTCCATTGGTGGATCCCAAAATTAGGTTTGGTCCATCCAATTTCTACATTTCCAAACATATAAAAGCTAATACTGTACGAAACTTGAACACCAATTAGATAGGCCAGTGTTTTCACTTGAAGGGAATTCGTACAGCTGCCAAACTAAAACATTTTATGCACAACAAATTATATTTTTTTACTTTAGTGCATAAACAGATAAGCTAAAATGGGCATCAACGCAAGCGGTGTTTCGACGACGTGGTCCGACATTCGTTGTTTCCGCGGAGTTTGAGCCGAAGTTAAACAATGATAGTGACAGCTGTATAACGTTGATGTCTCCTTTTGAAGGGAGGAGTGCTGAATTCGCAAGCAAGTAGCCTTAATTCTTTCCATGGGAATATAGATTCACTGCAGGAGGTCTAGTCCCAATTGCATTTCGAAAGCTTATTGTCGGGCTGGCGTTGTGTGCCCAAAACAGGTAAGCTCCACTAGTCTTGCCGCAAAGGGTTTTGCCTACATTCTAGACCATCTCTTCTCTTTTTCTTCCCCCTTCCCCCTCCTTCATGAATATGCCAAGCCGTTACATCTGGCTTACACAGCCTTCACCACCTCGATTCAACGAGCGCCATCAACTGTTAGATATACCGAAAGAACTCCTTCTCGAGATTGTATTGAATGTTGCTGTGTCGCCAGGCGAAGTGTATCCAAAGTCTTTGATACAACTTTCAAAGACCTGTCGTTACCTGCACCATCTAATTCATAAAGATCCGTGGAGCCAGGCCATACTATGGCCGAGAGCCTTCAAGATCCGTTTCGACACTCGAGCCATATACCGCCGACAACTGAACCACCAGCTCGATTGGCAGCGCTTCTTCGAACGGAGGTACAATATGCTGGCGACTTGCCAGCGTGTTGCCAGTGCGCTATTAGCGCAGCAGCCGCAAGAACTTATTGGGCAGCTAGATTTCGTTGACTGGGAAGTCATTTGGTATATGATTACCGAGCATGGTACGATCCCCAAAATCGGGTTGGGTACTATTTGTTTCTCACGCTGGGAGTTCCCACTATCTTTAGATGCCCTCAACATTCCGCTGCTTCTAAATCATCAAGTCCACTTGCTAGCGGGAGCTGCGTTTCAATTGGGTGCTTTTCGTGATCGAGAAGTCTACCCTGTGGTCCTGCCTATTTTGTCTTTGTTAGTCAATTATGGTAAATGAGTTTTTCCTAAAATTTGGCTCGAGCTGACCTCATGATATTTTAGACTTTACGGTTACGCGATTCTTCACATCCGAAATATCACCACACACAGTGTCACAAGAACTGAGTCAGTTTGCCTATGACTTTGAGGCCGACACTTTAATCACCAAACACATGTCACCACGCCCATTCCATTCTGAGTTCCATCAAACAGACTCCAGCTACGATGTTTCACCTCCTGATACATTTTATCCTGCTCAGGACCCACTTACATCCGCATTCCACCTGTTTTTTGCGACGGTCTTTGCATGCCATCCAGCTCCTTATCACGCCATTCCGAATTGCTCTCCCATACCCCTTTTTCCATTGACTTCCGATATGTTCGACGTCGAATTTCTGCGCCGATATGAACGTAAACTATTTCTCGCTAGTCTGCGCGAATCCCGTGACGCATGGCACGAGAAACATCACAAAATAATTACCGCAAGCCCACCCAAACTAGAAAATATCTACAGCGCAACTGGATTCGCATCTTCATCGCATTTCGTCAGCGAAGCTCATTTGATCGAAGGCGAATGGATGGGCTACTACTCGTTCCTGGACACCACGGATGATGATGATGGCAGCGAATACCAACCGCCACCTAGTACAGCATCCGATTGGTTTGACGGCCCTATGCGAATAACACTACGCATCGTCCCCCTGGAAGAGGAAACTTTAATTCCTTGGCAACCCTCTGACAATTGCGATAAAGCCAACTTTCCCGCGTGCCATTTACGTACCTGTCCTCTCACCCGTTTCGAAGGGCATGGAATCGACAACCTTGGTGAATTCAATGTCACCGGTCTAATCGACGACTCAGAAGACGGTCAGATTACTTGGGAAAAAACTTACATCGAATCAGAAGAAACCTGGGAATACGCCGGCCGCTTTACCTTACCGATGGGCATCTGCGGCCGTTGGGGTGACGAGCAGTATGGCGGCCCTTGGTGGATCTGGAAAATTACTGAAGATGAAGTCGCTCCACCTGTGGCATCAGCTTCCAGTTCTTCAACAAAATAACACTAACGCTCCCTTCTTTTGCCAATTTACCCCTGCCATTATTCACAGACACAATTGTTTTCATTCGTTCATATCTTCGCATTTATTCAAAGCATTTACATAATACTACATATAGCATGATTAAAACCGGTTTTCTTATTTTAGTATGGTATTTATTCCATTGTCTATATTAATTAATGCTCCAACTTACAAAGACGTTATGTGTATCTGTATATATGGACAGATTTATTTTGAGCCGTGTATCATACTGACCTAGGGCGAGTAAACGCGTTGATGTTTTTGTGCAAGCATAACACGTACTGCGTCGTGTGATACCGTGATATTAACGCATTGAATACCGCTTTTATGTAGTATCGGGATTAGGGAATGCTTCCCACAGCGAGAGCCGCACCTTTAAAATTATCGGTACAAATGGTTCAACGCTGGCGGTATTTGTTATTACGGTGTTACACACTAGATAAGATTAGTTCTATCGATCGATAAGGTTGTTTGCTGAGTATTTAACAATTTAAAATGAACAAAGCAAGAGGGCCGAACCTCGGAAGTGCTTCAATGACAGTGACAACAGTTAAGCGTTAAATTGATATTCGCCTTCATTGGGTTCTTGTATTGCTCATACCAGTAAGCTTTCAGTAATTCAGTACATAAATACATAATGCAATGGTCTAAATAGCAGGCTATGATTTATACGTAAAGCTAAGGAAGTCGTTGCTTTCGGAAGTTGAAACGTTCAAAAGGTATTATATATATATAGTTCAAACATTTTTTTTTATTTCTAGTCGTAATTAGCATATATCCCTGTAGGGCATGGTTGCTGACTAGTTGCGGTACGTAGTTTGAGATATCAAGAGGAAAGCATACAGAATACAATGAATTATAAGGGAAATGAAGACTAAGCTAGAATTTGCTGGTAGGATTTTTCGAGTGAACGCCCTTGTGGCCCTGGTGAGGAGTAACGGAGAGTAGAGAGAAACTAGATAGGGGATCTAGTGGACTCAGCGGAAAACAGGACAGTCAACAGATATTATAGACTTCAAGGATCGTGCGGCATTAAAACTCTTGATTGTGCTGAGGTAGGATTCGAACTGCAGACCTTCTCTTTTACGAGACAGACGCTCTACCAACTTGGGTTGGGGGTTTGGCCCCTATATATATATATATATATATATATAATTGACCCTTATGAAAGCTGTTTATGTACACCAGATATGAATTTTGGCCCAGGTAATTGTTTGGTTAGTCCGTAGGACTAGCTGAACAGGAACCTATCGACTGCTGAAATAGCGCAAAGAAGCAGCTGACGAGCAAGGAAAAGGAAAGAATACAAATCGAGAAAGATACAAATGAAGAAAAGGGGAAATACAGTGGTTCCAGTTCCAAACTATAATTTTTTGTGAGGGGCTTTGGAAAAGCAATAGGAGGCTATGAAGAAATCACGTTGGAAACGACGGCTATCTGTTGGTAAAATGTTGGTCCGAACGGGAGTCTGGTATCTATGGCAAAAAATGCTAGGGTTTTACCTCGCGCACCACACTTCAGCCACAACTTTCGCATCTGTCACACGCTCCTACGATCTAAATCTCAACATTTGAAAATGGAGCAAATTGTTAACAAAAGATATAATAACCGTGAGGAAATTCTCAATGATCTCAAGAAGTTGGCCAACAAGAAGTTCGAAGTGAAAATTGGGAAGAGCTGCTTGAGTTCCAAGAGCGAGAAGGCAACCATTTTTACGGACTTCATTTGCGGTCACGGTGGCGACTATCGCGAATACTGTAGTAAGAAGGCATCAATCGAGGTTGATAAGGAAACAAAAGGTATTGCTTATCTGAATAATAGAATTACATAGAATGAACGCTTTATTAATCTACATGCTGATGTTGGAATAAAGATGAAATGAATGTGGCCGATGACAATAATAATGCTGTAGACGACTTGCCTTCAGTGGATGATACAGTTAATATATACTATGAAATGAGATAAATAGGGTACTGATGTGTATGTCATCTAGGATGTGAAGCGCGGCTATCATAAATGTAGTAACGGCGTCGTGAAAAAGGACCTTACGCGCACCTCAAGGAAGCTCGGTTGTCCTTGGCTCATATATACTTCTCTAAGCACGAAAACGGGATTCTGGACAGCACAGATCAAGAGCTCGGAGCATTCGCATCCACTGGCATCTACCAACCTTTTGTATCGCGAACACCGTAACGATGATTTGGAAAGACGGGCAAACCTTATTGAAATGTCACAAAATATGTTGACACCAGCACAAATTTTGCTCCAAACGGCAGACTTAGATGGGAAGCAATCCATGATTTCTAAGGACATCTATAAAATCAGAGAGGAAATGGCGAAAATGGGAAGCCTTCTTCCGACGCACTTGCACTGCACAACTTCCTCAAAAGCCATGGCTATACAATACGGTTCAACCATGCAGATAACTCAATTGACAAGCTTTTTGCAACGCATAAGACAAGCATTCAGTGCGCAAGAAAATTTCCCCATGTTGTAATCATCGACGCGACATATAAAACAACAACGAGCAAGATGCCTTTAGTCAACATTGTCGGTATCGACAACATCGCATCAAACCATTCGAACAATTCGCTCTGGTCGTTTTATATTGGATCAGCCCTAATTGCCAACGAAAAAGAAACATCGTACCGATGGATGCTTGATCAGCTAAGGTCCGTTGTTTTTGATAATGACATGGTTAAGCCTGGCATCTTCGTCACCGATGATGACAAAGCGCTTGGTGCAGCTCTACAAGCTGTATATCCAGATGTTCCTCATACTTTGTGTGCATGGCATACAGCCAAACCTTTGACGCGCACATCTCAGGATGTTTTGTAAGCGGCTCTGATGACGATACTGAATTGTCAAGGGTCATTAAAGTTATGCTATGGAGCCGCACCATTAAGGAATTTAATGAAGCGGTCGCCGATTACCGGACGCTGGTTGGCAAAACAAAAAAGTCGCCAAAGCTAAATAGCTACATGGATAGGTAAGTGCACATCTCATATCTCTATAAATTACTTAACATAGACCACAAAAGCTTGGTTGAAAAGTATGCCCATCTTGGCGCGCGCACCATCAACGTATTGAAGATGCACATTGGAGTATCAAGCAGATTCTAAGCACACCTGGAAGTCTAAAGAAACTTTTCAACGCAATTCATATGTATCTGCTGAAAAATGTATAGTACAAAATGATACATCGGGATCTTGGTTACTAATGACCTTATTCAAATTTTTCAAGGACTTTTCTGTGGAGCATGGTAATAACAAGGAGCAACTTAGTTTTTTGCCGTTCAAAGACGAAGATAACTACATTGACAAGGAGATGCGAGCCGCACTACGTCCATTGCAAGGTATTATATGTCATTTTACAATCCGTCGTACCAGAGACGAGCTGTATAAAAGTTGGTCCCTTGATCAAATTAGGGCTCTAAATACGGGCGGGCAGGCCCGTGGACCGCCCGTTTTGGCCTGGAATTTTCGGGCATCGGGCCAGGAAAGCTGTATGTAGGTGGGTGCCCGAACGGGCACGGTCCTATATAGCGGCCCACCCGTCGGGCCACTGGCCCGACCGAGTGCCCGAATGTGAAGCATATATATATATTCTTTATGAAACGTCCATCTATATGAGGCCCTTGTTATATATGTAATTTGATTCTATCAAAACCGAGTATTGCTGATAAAGATTAATCAACCAAGTATACATCTTTAATATGGAAAGATTTGTCAAAATGTTGAACAGTTTCTACAATTATCCGGTTACACAATGATTGGTGTTGATGGGCCAAGTTGCGACAATGGAAGGATGCTACGTCAATTAGCACTATTCAAACTGCCTGCAGCACGCTAATCCGCAAATGTCTTAGAACTTGGATAGGATCGGCATTAGCGTGAAAGGGCTATGTGTTCAAGCAAAGATAATTTCCAGCTGGCCTTGTGTAAGCAGAAGTAAAACGCGAAGATAAAGTGGGTCAGTATAATTGTGGTAACGTGAACAAGAAAAGTAAGAGACTCAGTAAGGTACTGTGAGAATCTGATATATCTTTATTTTGGTAGGAAGTTCACGTCTATTTATACTTTTGACGAGACACTGGTAATTGTAAACCCGTGCTGCGCACTGATTGATGATTGATAAGCATTTTATCGATGGAGTATCGTCGTACAAGTTCGACTTGGATACCACATCACCCCCTTCCAGGCTCTTTGCCGGTTGATTTTAAGTGCCTTTTCGCTTTTTGCGACCTTTTGTGGTATCTTGGGAGTTATTTCGCTTATTTGTCTGCACTGGTGGTTGCAGCTTATTAGCCTTTGGTAGGGAGACGCCTTGTCTTTCCCAATACCTTGTTACAGTGCGAGGATCAGTGAATTGCTCCTATGACTCCCAAGTGTCATCTTCGGGTTTGTAACCTTTCCAACGGACCTTATACTCGTATTGTCCATTTTTGTCAAGTCTGTGTGACACTATGTTTTCTACCTCATATATTTGGTCGGCAGGGATTACTTCATTTTGCGAGATAAGCTTTAGATGTGATGGAGGTATATTGATGGGGAGTAATTCTCCTTGCTCATCTTTCAGTACATAAGAACCGCCTTTTGTTTTGTGAACAACGGTAAACGGCCCTTCATAATCTGGGAATAGTTTGCCTCGTTTGTCCCTTACTCGTTTCATGACGTGACTATCGATGGGGAAGTCAACAAGTTGATTCTTTTTGTCAAAAGTTCCTTTTTGCTTGTTTGTCAACGCTTCGACTCGTTCTGCGATCGCTGGATATACAACTTCTGACATGTGCTCGATTCTTTGCAAAAGGTCTTCTCTGCTCATTGGTGGCAGTACCTCAGCATTACGGTAGTCTTCGAAATTATTTATCTTTCGTGCGAACATCAACGAGAACGGTGGCGTGTCCGTGCGTTTCGACACTTTTGCATTGATCGACAGCTGGACACTAGGCACGAATAAATCCCAATTCTTGTGTACTCCTTTTACACGCTTTTTGATGGCGCGCATGGACGTTTGTACTGCCCTTTCGGCAACTCCATTTGCTCTCGGGTGATACGGGCTTACCAAGCGATGTTCCATGTTGCTTGCTCTTGTGAATCTTTTCATGAGGTCGTTTACGAATTCCGTACCATTATCCGATTGCAATACGGTTGGTAGGCCGAAGGTCATGAAGATCTGAACAAGTTCTTTCACAATCGTGTGCGACTGTTTGTCAGGTATTGGTTTTAGGATTACAAATCGAGTGCATACGTCAATCATGACTAGCAGGTAATTGTTTCCATTTTGCGACGTCGTTAAGGGTCCAGCAAGGTCTATTGCCCAATGATCTCCTGGTAAGTATGCACGAACGGGCTTAAGTGGGTGGTACCCTTTCTTAGCGATATTGAATTTCTGACACTCCTTGCATGCTTTTACGATTTCGACAGCTTCTTCTTTTAAGGATGGCCAGTGTAAACCATTGTTGTGGATTGCCTTTACCATGGCTTCAGCACCAAAGTGGCCAAACAGATGGGCTTTGTCAAGGATATCTTTGCGTTCGTTTTCTGGAGGCTGGAACGTTTCGTCTTCTATTTTGGCAGCACGACTTATCAGTTCCTTTTTCGGTACTTTACGTTTGTTACGCAGTACGTATGGACGATCTTCGCCCCCTTCCAGCGTTTGTTCCTCATTGAACAGGCGCGAAAGATTATCGGCCAAAACATTCTGGATTCCAGGAAGGTAAATGACTTCGAAATTGTATCCCCACAATGTGTCAAGATAATTTTGAAGGAGAGCGTTCAACTCTTTCTGAGTGTGAAGGTAAGACAGAGGCTTATGATCACACAACACTTTAAGAGTAGTGCAGCCCCAAATAAACTTGTGGAACTTCTTTAAGCCAAAAACAAGTGATAATAGTTCACTACGGGTGACAGAGTACTGTTTTTCACTTTTTGAAAGGGATCGTGCCATGAAACCAATGATCATGATTTTGCCGTCTTTGTCTTTTTAGTATAATGCCGAGCCGATACCATCACGAGAGGCGTCGACGGCGAGGTATACATCCTTTGAATAATCGATTGGATGAAGAGCTGGTGCATGTGCGATTGCATACTTGACCTTTTCAAATGCTTTCGTGTGTCTGTCCGTCCATATTTTTTCCAAGGATCCAGCACTACGTAGCTCATCAAGAGGTGCAGTGAGTCTACTCATTCCCGGCACACTATCTCGCATATAATTGCAAATGCCAAGAAAACGCATCATGCCTTATCCAGTCTTTGGAGGCTCCATTTCCAATAAGTTGGTAACCTTTCGTGGATCTAAGGTAATAGTTGATCCTGTACAGCAAAAGCCTAAATGAAGTGCTTGGTGTGGTTATGTGTGTGTGTGGACGAAGTAATTCGTGAGACTCTTTATAGGAGAGATTTATTCCGGAAAAGAGAGAGAGAAACACAAATTGAAAATACATCGGAAAAAATATCCCGCTGATCGGAGCTTATCAATGTTGAGAGGGTTGACGGAAGGTTGACAGGGTTCATCAATCCGCTCAATGTTCCACAACTGCCGCTTGCCTTGAAACAGGTTACCGGAGTATTGAAAGCCCTTGTGAATGATGATCAACGCTGTAACCAAATTCTAGGATATTGTAATTGTCTAGTGTGGTACTTCATAGAAATATATATATTTTAAATAGAGTTTATCTAGTAATCATCGGCACAGATATCGGAATCGTCATCTTCTCCTTGGCTAGCTTCCTCCTCGTCATCTCCATGGTTATTTTCGACAGTTTCCCAATGAACAAAGTCCGTACTGGTTTCGTTAAGCTTTGGAAGCTTACCGTTGCTGCTGCTCCACGAGAAACGGTCAGAGTCATGGTTTAGCAAATACTTTTTGTAAGTGTTCTTGCTACCCAGAACGGGATTGGGAAGTGTTTTTGTAGAAAAATCGGGTACAACATGGATAGACCGCTTCACCTGATTAACTTGGGCGACGAAAAGACCTTTATAGTTCTCCTCAAGGCACGGTGAGAGAACCTCTAACCCTGTCTTGTGGACTTCGTTCAATGACTTGTACCGACGTGCCAGAACGAGATCGTACTCTTTCCCTTTATATGTCGCCTGGAAAAGCAGAAGCACTTGGCCGTACGATTCATATATGTACTTATCACTTGGATCTCTGAGGTTGCGAGATTGGAACACGGCAAAGTCTTTTCTTTCACGACCATGAAACTGATCATGCGTCCTGATTTTGTCATTGATAATTGTCCCGTTGGTATCGTTGTCCATAATAGTTAAGGTCTGATACACCTTAACATTATCGTCGTCGAGCTGTGGCATATTGCGTGCTGCTACACTTGTGAAGCGTTTTTCGATGGCGACATCCAGGAACGAACGAATTACTTTATCACAGCCATGAAGAGTCGCCTTTGTCTTCAGCGCTGATACCATTTGAGGGGTGGTTGGAGATGTCATCGTATAGCTCAATTCGTATCGTTTGGTGGTGATCTTGCGGATCGATTCTTCAGCACGTATGGCGGTTGCAAATTCGTTCGATTGGTTGATGATGGTATCAAACAGTAGGTCCTTTTTATATACGAAATTTGCCATTTGTGATAACGAGTCAAATCGGCGGTTTGTTCGTTTCGCAGGCTTTTTGACATCGATAATATGCTGATGTTCAGAGCTGGTTGTGCTATAGCCGCTAATAACTCCTCGGGATCTGATATCATCGGCATATTTCTGTAGCATATGGTTCTTCGGGAAGTTCAAACCAGATTTTGAATACTTT